>OY019133.1:17087392-17132821 GCA_955652365.1 Eristalinus aeneus | reverse complement strand
AACCCCACTGCACAGTGGTGCGCGTCAGTTATGCGCTGAAACTGTGAATGTTAATTGAGCGAAAAGTATGCGCGCCTCAGTAGAGAGCAGAGCATCTGCAAGCTTCGTGTAGGCAAGAAATTTAATTGTTAACAATTTATTGTGCGATACGTGGATTCGGTCCGCCGCCATGGCTGGCTGATGTCGATTTGAGGAGTCATTAACATGGATTTCCATTCGCCAGGGTGTGGGATGCGGAAGTGAGCGTATCCCGGTCATAAAAGCCTCCATAAAATGGGAGCATTAAATGCAAGGAAATTGGAGTTTATCTTGACTTTTATGTGAAAGTGATGTTTATGGAGTGTCTTCGAAATGCAATTATTGCCCTCGAAGTGATTGTCTCTTGAGATTGGTCATAATCACATGTGCGGTGTGCGGTGGCGTTGGGCGGTGTAATAGAGGCCGAACTGAGTTTACTCCAAATTAAGTGTTTGCTTGCAAGGGGGCAACGAACGTGTCCTGGCCATGCTGACACTATTCTGATTCTCGGTGATAAAATGAAATGTAATCCAGAACGTGGGAACGGAGTGCAGAAGAAGACGTAAAGTGTCAAGTCAGTCGCTTTTGTGTACTTGATCCAAGCATAGAGCACAATGCTAAAGCAAAAGCGCTTGTAAAATTTTGAATTTCTGTAAATGAGAAAAAGATCTGAAAAACTTTGGAAGCATGACTAAAAATGCTTGACGACCTCGATGGCATTAAAAAGTCTCGAAGACTAAAGAAATTTGTAAATTGGTAGGCTGAAGATTGTGTCCCATCTGCAGTTCTACGTTGAGCGCCATTTTCGCTCAAATTCCCTAAAACGTCCTCTTGGAAGTTCTTTAAAACGTCGTATTGGAGATTGAACGATGGACGGACTAAAAGCCTTTGATGCTAAAGACAATTGGAAACTGGTAGGCTATTGATTGTGTTCTTTCTGTAGTTCGAAGTTGGGCGCAATTTTGTCTAAAATTCCCTGAAACGTTCTCTTGAAAGTACAGAGGTTGATGGACGTAAAGCCTCCGAGTCTAAAGAGATTTCTAAGCGGGTAGGCTGAAAACATTACCTCTTCTGCAATTCGACGTCGGGAGCCAATTTCATTATAATTCTCTTAAACGTCCTCTTAGAGGTCTAGAGGTTGATGGACTTAATGGCTCCGAAACTAAAGACATTTATAAATGTGTAGGGTAAAGTTTGTGCCCCTTCTGCAGTTCCACGTTGGGCGCCATTTTCGCCAAAATTCCCAAAATCAACCTCTTGTAAGTCTATAGGTTGATAGACTTTAAGCCTCCGAAGCAAATGTGAATTATAAATTGGTAGACTAAAGATTGTGTTCTTTCTGCAGATCGACGTTTGCCGCCATTTTCGCTCAAACTCCCTAAAACGTCCTCTTGGAAGTTCTTTAAAAAGTCATCTTGCAGATGGCGATGGTCGCCAATTACGTTAAAATTCTCTTAAATGCCCTCTCGGAGGTCCAACGATTGATTGACTTAAAGCCTCCGAAACTAAAGACATTTATAAACGTGTAGGGTAAAGTTTGTGCCCCTTCTGCAGTTCCAAGTTGGGCGCCATTTTCACCAAAATTCCCTAAAACGTCCTCTTGGAAGTTCTTTAAAAAGTCATCTTGCAGATGGCGATGGGCGCCAATTACGTTACAATTCTCCTAAATGCCCTCTTGGAGGTCCAACGATTGGTGGACTTAAGGCCTCCGAAACTATAGACATTTATAAACGTGTAGGGTAAAGTTTGTGCCCCTTCTGCAGTTCCAAGTTGGGCGCCATTTTCACCAAAATTCCCTAAAACGTCCTCTTGGAGGTCCAGAGGCTTACGGACTTAAAGCCTCCGTAACTAAAGAGATTTGTAAACGACTTGGCTGAAGATTGAGTTCCTTCTGCAGTTCGACTTTGGGTGCCAATTTTGTTCAAATTCCCTTAATCGCCTATGAAGTCCAAACGTTGGGGTATCGAAGTCATACGCCATTCGATGGCATTCCAAAAAAATCTAACCTCGCCGTATGTCTTTTAAAATGACGTCTTTTGATCCAGGCTCTACTCACTCGAATAAACCGTTAAGTTAAGTTTGGGTCTAGAAATTTTACTGCATCATAACCATATCTCCTATTTTAGCAAAAAATGGATTCTAACATAAAACAGATGACTGCCAAAGTGACGTTATATTCCAACTTCTGATAAGGAATCCAAATCCGTCCCGCGTCGGGCGCCATTCACATTCATATGAAAAGTAAAACCGAAAATCCTCCCACAAACAAAAGAACGTATAAACGTTAAATTTGAGCATCTCCGGTTATCATTCCTTGCCGCTTTGGCCCCCACACTAAACATTAACAACGTCAATTATCCAGACAATCATGGAGTCCCTTTACACTTATACAACATCCACAACCATGTGTGGCATCCCGAATATCTCAAATTTTCTACCATCAATATGTGCACCTCACCCTGTCACTTCCTGTCAGGTTTATCGCTCGCTCCACATGTTTACCTACATGAAGTCGCAAGCCTCACACCCGTCTCGTCGATGAGCAAAAAAATACAGATATCATTCATCTCTCCCTATAAAAGTCTCTGCTTGACATTGTTTACTTAGGCGCCGCCGTCACTGCCAACGAGCAGCGGGCAGATGACACAAAAAAAAACAGCACAAAGACAGCAGCTCAAAATAAAATATCTCAGGACCGGTTTTTGAAAGTGATAGCTCGTTGACAGTTAAGATTTCCTCCTCAAGAGCGTTTATCTTTCGCCACAAGAGTGTCATTAAAAATCCATAATTCCGAATCATAAAACGTGCACACCTCGCCATCACCCCACGCCAGCGCCAGATCAAAGCCGGATAAAATGTGCCAGCATATGCGGTAGCTTCTGGTCTCCGGAGTTTTCGGGGTCTCTCAAGCCCCCTCATGTCACAAGATATCACATCAAACTGAATATCGCTTGCGCTCTTTGTAAATTTATGTTCAATTTAAATCTGAGGCCATCATTAGAATGTGTGTCGTCCCACCCTCCATTGTGGAGATACTTGATACCAAGCTGCTTCCTCAAAATAAGCCAATCCCCGTCCCCCCGTCAATCTGAGATTTACGAGCGCCTATGAAATGTGCAATAGAGTTGACAATGTATCAAGGGCAGAGCAAGGAAAGGATACGCTCTTCGAAAATTTAATTTGCAAATTTAATTCTGTCCTCTTAGCGAGGGGGAAGAGAGAGAGAAAGAGGCTGAGGTGAGCTATTGAATATTTATCCAAGCCATTGGCATGCGTGTGGGTACGACGCTTCCCCGGCAAGAGTGCATCTGTCTGTGTTTGACTAAATTATTTATTTGTTCACTGCCAATATGCAAAACTAACAGATTCGGTTTTGGGAGTATCTGCAGCTGTTTCACGGTACACAGAGTTTGTTATTGTTATTAGTCACGTATGCAAACAAGTGTCTTCTGATGTGCTGCTGCTGATGTTGATGTGGGTGATGATGCTGATCGTCCTGGCGCCGTGTGGGGAGCGGTGATAAGCAAATTTAATGAACTTTGCATTGGATTGTGTATTTTTGTTTTGTTTTTGTAATAATTTTGAAAATTTGTTGAATACAAATATTATCTGTGTTTTTTTTTGTTTTGTTTTGTTTTCTTTATCCCGAAGTGAATGAATTTTGGGCTTGAACTTTCAATGTGCTCAGGATTTGCTCACTTTTTTGTGTCAGAGAAGTTGATTATGCAATGAGGGTTGAAGTACGACTGTGGAGAAAACCAATATATGTGGTAATTAAATCGGGATTTTTAGTCCGGCGTTGGGCGCGAGATGAAAAGAAAAATTCCAAAACTATGGGGAAGGGATCTTGTGGAAATTGCATAGAAGTGGGAGGCTAGGGAGTGCTACAGACATTTTGGTCAGCGGGCGACGAATTTTATCGCCTTCTAAAAGTAAACTTTTTTTACCGGTAGCGCCATACCGTCTATGGCCGACGCTTTCCATAGTCTTAGGAAAGAGATCTTTCTAGTAGCATCATACTTCATATTTTTTCTTTTCTTTGACATGGGTACTCTAGGATTCATTCTAGAATTAAAGAATTTTCAATTTCTTTCAAGTCTTATCCACCTGTGTGTCACTCGCATTGAGAATTGCCACTTTCCCTAAACGTGTAAAATTCAAAGGCTCTTCAAGTTGCGACGCTTTTATAGAACCACTCATCCGCAGAATTGTCATTGGCTACTTTAAGTTCCATAAATTGTGTGAGAACTCTTGGAAGGTAAAGCTGAATTGCTGGTGCCAAGTTTTATGTTGGGCGCCAATTAAGGAAATAGTGCATCAGTGGTCTGAATGGATAGAGAATTTTATTTTATTTTAGACGGCAAATTTATATCAATAACTGACAGTAGAACCATCTCGTTTTAAACTGAATATTGACTGCGAAGTATGCCATTTCTGCTTTGAACGGCGACAAAGCTGTTCTCCTTCTTGTTGTGGCGCTACTGTCCGAGGTGGACCTGGGTCTCAACCAACATGCCTCTCCAGCCATCACTATCTTTCACCAGCTGCCTCCAATTGCGCACTCCACTTTGGTTGAGGTCCTTCTCCAATTGTGTGCGCCACCTTAGCCTGTTGCTGTTGCTTGGTCCCAATGGCTTAGATTGGAAGACTTTTCGGGCTGGAGCAGTGGTGTCCATACGCTCTACACGGCCTAGCCGTCTTAAGCATTGTATCCGAAGACGCTTGACCAGGCGCACGTTGCTGCACAGTCCATAGAGCTCGTCATTATTTTTTCTCCTCCAAATGCTAACAAACAACAACAGAACCAAAAATCGCACGCAAAGCTTTTCTCTTGGAAAGACTAAGGGCTTCCTCATCCGCTTTTCAGCGCCATAGAGTAGGAATAGGATGATCAAGCTGTTAAATAAAGCGATCTTAGTCCATTGGCTTACTTTAAGTTCCATAAATTGTGTGAGAACTCTTGGAAGGTAAAGCTGAATTGCTTGTGCCAAGTCTTATGTTGGGCGCCAATAAAGAAAATACCGCGTCAGTGGTCTGAATAAATAGAGAATGGTATTTTAGACTAAAAATTTAAATCAACAGGAGCTTTTTCGACTGATGCACCACTTTGTTTTAAAGTAAATAATGTCAAGTATGCCGCGGCGACAAGGCTCTCTTCATTTTTATTTTCTTATGGAGCAAAGATGTAGTGAAACGATAAACGATCTGAAACAGCATTAGAAATCTTCTCCTGTTTCTCTCTGCCATTCTCTTGACCTCCTCCTATTCAGCTACCTGTCTCACTCCCTATCCATCTGCAATGAGCAATGAAATAGAGGAACGACAAAGCAGTAAACGATCTGAAACAGCATTCCAAATCGTCTCTCTGTTTCTCTTCCTATTCAACTATTTATCTCACTCCCTCTCTATGTCTTCCTTTTGCCCATCTTACTCTATTTGATAGCTGACAGCCTTAAATCGTTTAATTGAATCTAAAGCACATTTAAAACAACAACCGTCTTCAAGCAGTGATCCGATCTCTTGCGTACAGATTGTTGACTGGCGTATCGGCCATTCAACGTCTTTATCGCTTCACGTTCCTTCAAATTAGCCAGATACTGGTTTTATTCAGCTTGTTGTTGTCCAACTTGTTTGTCTTTCTGAGGTGGTGAATGCCTACCTCAAACATTGTCTGATTTTACGATGTTTTCGTTACAGATGATCTAGAGGCTTGATCGTAAATGATCTTTATTTAGATATGATCACTCTTAATGATGGGCTTGAAGGCAATCTGCATATCTGACGTTTGCTTAACTAGATATTGAGGTTTATCCTTTCTTCAATCGCGAGAATGTCAGATTCTTATTTCTAGGTTCTGCAGTATAAAGGCTTTAAACTGAAGTTTAAATATTAAGACGTCCATCTTATGGAAGATTCGCCGTCGCGGCGTAGTGGGCAGAGTGCGACGGTCACACGCCAAAGGTCTAGGTTTGGTTCTTGGCTGAACTTCTAAAATTTTAACGGCGCCACCTCTTTCTGACAGCTGCTGACAACAAAGAGTAATAACTGTATAAGGAAGCTTCTCAAACGTTGTCGTTAGAAGTCGGCAAAAAAAAACTTTATGTCCCCTCCACTCGTGAGAGAACAGTGAGCAAGCTAGGTCCTGGCCCCCTGTGAACTGCCGCGCCATACAATTATTAATTAATTCTTATGGAAAGATTCACCTTGGACGGTTCATCTAACGAAGAGGAGTTTCTACGGCAGCAACACAATTCTTTACAACTCGCAACGTGATTGCATAAATTCTATCCAACACAATATTGCTTCCAAGGAAAGGCAGTCCAAAGCAGTTCCCTAAAAAAAGAAACTGCGGCAGGTGTTCACTATGTCAGCCCCTCGACTCATGTATTCCAAACAGGCAATCATTTAGCACAAACTCCCAGATATGTAACAGCCTTAGGAGATTCCTTCCAGGGATTCACACGTAAATAATGCGGACATTTGACTTTATCCACTTCCGCTCGTCTTCCGGCACATCGTAGCTAAACGCCACCATTCCGACGCATCAGGATATATCCCCAAATAAGCTACCAATCCAAGTTCCGCAGCCATTTGCATCGTTAAGACATAAATATCAATAAGTCGCAAGCAGTCTCTCCCAACCAATTCGTGTGCAATGCCTTCCGAAATCCCATCGCAGCCGTAATCATCGATCTCCGACGGCAGGAAGAACAACAATCAATTTGCCACACCACCGGCATCAGCACCTGGCGAAGCCTTCAGCAGTTCTCTGGTAATGGCGATCGCACATTCCATCTGCAGACATCGAAATAGATGAGCGTTCGCCAATTTATCGGCAAACCCCTAGCCACCGCCTCCTGACACATCATTTCAAAAACATTGAACGGAGGAGGACGAATTTGTGTGTGTGCGCGCATTTGTTTGTTTTTTCTTTTTTTAATATAAATGAACCCCTAAATAAAATTAATAGCCAATATAATAGACAGGCAATTTATTCTCTTTCATACAACAATCCATTTACGTGTTACATCACCAGACATCTTTTCGATTTATTCCTTATCGATTCTCATCTAGCGTGGCTCCACGTCTTCCCAGCGTGTGTGTGTGTGTATTTTCGTGCATTGATACGAACAGGTATCGAGTAACACACATTTAAGCGATACACTCTCGTATCCAGAAGCACCGCGTAGCGTCGTGCCCTCTTCCGGGGAAGCCCGAGGGCGAGAAGTTTTCGCTGAAACAAATTTCATCATTAAGTCAACTCCAAGTTGGCGTAACCCTCACGCCTGCCGCCAACCCTTGAAAGTGACTTTCTCACTGTCAGCGTTGTCGGCCTTAGCCTTAGAAGTCGTCGTTGTGGCTTCATCCCCATCTTCATCCTCCGTGCTGGCGTAGTCAAGGAAAAGCATACATACACATACTTTTTCGCATTTGCATTGCAAATTAAAGCAAATTAGGTGTACTAACAGAAAGACGCCGAGTGAAGGGCCGGGTGGACGGGCTTGCGAGCGATATGCAGTGGTTCGCTGCTCCAGTGTGTATCTTAGGCAAAATTAACTTTCATTTGAAATTCAGAAGATACACAAGCGAGTGTGTATCGAACTCATCTCGTCTCAAATTGATGAGATCCTAAGCAATTGCTGCCGATGGGGGCCGTTGTTGGTGGTTAATGGGGTGTAGTGCATGGTTGAGGGGGACTGGAATTGCTGCCTTGCCACTCATCCACCCTCCAGGCGTTCATTAGAGAGTATCTCATATCAACTAAAAGATGTTTTGCGAACGGAGGAGTGGGGGTGGAATTTCATAGTACTCTCAAGTACACATCCAGAAGCCGAGCAAACAAAACGATAATGACGAACCAATCCACGCGAGGCGGCGACGGCAGAACGATGCCAAAAGATCCACCGAACGGCAGCAAAGAATAACCGACCGCGTCATTGTCGTTGTTGTACCGTCCTCCCCCATGCACGAGCCGGAGCAGAAACCTCTTTTCTTTTCGGTGTCAGACGAGCAGTTCAAATTTCGATTTTACAAGAGTTTTAGTACTCACCGCAGCCATAAAACCCCCTCACTCCTTTGCTCTGTTATACATGCAGCACAAAGAAGACGATACACAAGATAGTGGTGGCTCGGGAGGGGGATGGGGTATTGAAAACAAAAAGTAAGCAACCCCCTCATTGGAGGTTTCCCTTCTTATTCTGCCCCGGATGGGAGAGGTGAAATTATCCGAGAACACGATTCGAATAAATAAACTTTCGGAGGCGTCGTGAGCGTACACAATCGCCTCCTCCACTCCGCAAACCTCCGTGAAGCATGAAACATGAAAAACCACTGGTCGTCAAGCGGCTACGACGACGAAGACGACGACGACGCACAGCGGCATAGGAGAGGGTTGATTGTTGAGGTCTGAGTGCTGTAAACTAAATAGGTGTTACGGTTTCCAATTTCTTTATATCAAAGGTGGACTTTATGTCGGGAATTATCGTTTGGAAGGGTCATATATTAGAGGGGATCACACAGAAGGACTCCCGACTGTGGACTCATACTGGATGGGAAACCTTATTACAATTTTTATTATTTTTTATTTGAAAATATTTCTTCAATAAAACAACGAAGATCCTTAGAAAATTTGATTTTTTCTTTCTCATCCCCTTCCCCCGCATCGCATCATCCTCCTTTTGAGCAAAAGCCCAAAGAACGAACGAACAAAACGAATAGACAGCAATAATAGAACGATAGCAGCATGAGCTTCTCTTTATGGCATCAGTGAGGCGGGCGTGAGGGGCGAAGACTCTAGATAACATTTTCTATGTGTTTGTGTGTGAGCTATCCCTTGTGGAGCATGTTGGTCGGGCATAAATTTTGTGCATACATAGGGGGAGGTGAATTTTCCAAAAACCATGTGTATGATAATTTTCAAAAATCAAGGAGATAAAGTTTCATCTGTGCATGTATGTGTACGGTGTGCGTAAGTGGGTTGCATTAAAGTTTACAATCTATACGTCGGTTACCTCAGACACTAAATCGAGGTGGATTTTAGTTGGGTTGTGAGTCGGACAGGCCGGCACACACGTAAACAAAAGATTGGTGGAAAATGGTTTACATATAAATTGCCGAAGGGACTCCGGTTGCGACCAGATTTGGAGTTGAGTAAATAACACTGTTTACACATGTTTACACGACAGTGTGTGGCTTTGTGGTAATAATGGAGGGATAAGGCGCTCTGGCAAATTGCATGTGTGTACCTTTTAAATTGAAATTGAGATGTTTATGCAATATTGTCTAATATTTAATGAATTGCTGCATGATACGCAGTCGGGTGGAGATGGGGGTGGAGATTACAGGTAGTTCCAAAGTTATTCAAGACTGTTGTGCATTATGTTGTGTGTGGACGTCCTCGGGCATCTGATGCGTCTATGCCGAGGAAGTCGGAGAAGTCCATTGTGAGGAATATTTTATCGTTCATCTACACACATGAAAGGAGCTTCATACGCAAACAATACTTCTTTTTTTTCTTCGTGTGACGATACAGTCCGGGGTTGACCTGTGCTTCAACAAACTTACCTCTCCAGCCAACACGATGTCTTCTCAGCTGCCTCCAATTATGCATCCCATGTTGGCTGAGGTCTATCTCCACTTGTATGCACCAACTCCGTCTAGGCTGCCTTCAGTTGGCTCAGATTCGAAGACTGTGCGGACTAGATTCGAAGATTCGAAGACATTTCGGGCCAGTGCTGTGGTGTTCATACGCTCTACATGGCCGAGCCATCTTAAGCGATGTAATCGAAGACGCGAAGACCAGGTTCATGTCGCTGTACGTCCCTTCTCCTCCAGATGCTATCAACGCAAACAGGACCAAAAATCGGACGCAAAACTTTTCTCTCGAAAAGACTAAAAGCTTTCGTTCTCTTGGAAACCATGTTTTGCCATATTTTCTTGTCCCCCTTGTGTCCTTTTTGAATTTGAAAACAAATGCGCTTTCGGTTGCCTGTTTATTCGCTTGCTATGTCTGTCATGTAACTTACCTGTGTAGCCATCGATTGCCTGCCTTCAGTCAGCATTCCAAGTTGTGAATGCAACCCGCGATGTCCCAGTCGCACAGATTGACTCAAACGTCTGCGCTGCTCTAAAAATTCGCTTTGTATGTTCGTCAGTTGAGCCTGTAGACTCTCGTTTTCAAAAACACTTAAGAACGTAGATACTTGTCGTTTAAGCAGATGGGTTTCTGCGACGCATCCCCAATAGTCGCTTCTGTGCACCATCTGCTTCTATACCTCATGCTTACGAAAGTTTCAATTTTTTCTCCTCGTTTGAATAACTCCGTCTTGCCTTCTTCCCAGTTCAGCGATCTTTGAGATGTCTGAGGCTGAGCCGTGCCTTCTTTGCGCCTTCCTGAACCAGTCTGCATTCAGTTCTCTTGCGTACTTTCATTTTCCAAGCATGCTACTTGGAAACACTCCGTGTGTTGAACCACTCTATTTAACGGTTTCTTGCCTTCCAAGCTGCAGCTGGAAGAAATCTCCTTCAAGTATCTCTGCTCCACACATATGTAGGTATTGTGCACCATGGTGAGACCTCGCACATCTAACTGGTCACTTAATATGTCCCGGGACATGTAGAGGGCACCACTAACCAAATTTTTAAATTAAGTGTTAATATCTTGTTTGTTAGTGGCGGCCCCTATATGTCCCGGGACATATTGAGCGATGTGTTATCTCACGACAGTGGAATGTTTCCCTCCAAGGTCTGACCTCAGACCTCTATCTCACGACAGGTGACTGTCGCCCTCCAAGGTCTGACCTGAAACCTCTATCTCACGACAGGACTCTTCAGCTGAATGTTGCCCTCCAAGGTCTGACCTGAAACCTTTATCTCACGACAGGACTCTTTAGGTGAATGTTGACCTCCAAGGTCTGACTTGAAACCTCTATCTCACGACAGGACTCTTGAGCTGAATGTTGCCCTCCAAGGTCTGACCTGAAACCTTTATCTCACGACAGGACTCTTTAGGTGAATGTTGACCTCCAAGGTCTGACTTGAAACCTCTATCTCACGACAGGACTCTTCAGCTGAATGTTGCCCTCCAAGGTCTGACCTGAAACCTCTATCTCGTGACAGGACTCTTCAAGTGACTGTTGCCCTCAAAGGTCTGATCTGAAACTTCTATCTCACGACAGGTGACTGTTGCCCTCCAAGGTCTGACCTGAAACCTCTATCTCGTGACAGGACTCTTCAAGTGACTGTGGCCCTCCAAGGTCTGACCTCAAGTCTCTATCTCACGACAGGACTCTTCAGCTGAATGTTGCCCTCCAAGGTCTGACCTGAAACCTTTATCTCACGACAGGACTCTTTAGGTGAATGTTGACCTCCAAGGTCTGACTTGAAACCTCTATCTCACGACAGGACTCTTGAGCTGAATGTTGCCCTCCAAGGTCTGACCTGAAACCTTTATCTCACGACAGGACTCTTTAGGTGAATGTTGACCTCCAAGGTCTGACTTGAAACCTCTATCTCACGACAGGACTCTTCAGCTGAATGTTGCCCTCCAAGGTCTGACCTGAAACCTCTATCTCGTGACAGGACTCTTCAAGTGACTGTTGCCCTCAAAGGTCTGATCTGAAACTTCTATCTCACGACAGGTGACTGTTGCCCTCCAAGGTCTGACCTGAAACCTCTATCTCGTGACAGGACTCTTCAAGTGACTGTGGCCCTCCAAGGTCTGACCTCAAGCCTCTATCTCACGACAGGACTCTTCAGCTGAATGTTGCCCTCCAAGGTCTGACCTGAAACCTCTATCTCACGACAGGACTCTTCAGGTGAATGTTTCCCTCCAAGGTCTGACCTCACACCTCTCTCTCACGACAGGACTCTTCAGCTGAATGTTGCCCTCCAAGGTCTGACCTGAAACCTCTCTCTCAAGTCATGGTGAGACACTCTTTGCTTCTTTGCCTACGCAGTCCACACGTACGTACAACCACAATGTAGTCTTTCTCTCAAAAATCTCCTCCACCATTCTACCTTCATACAATTTCAAAAATTTATCACAAAGCATCAATTTCGCAAAGAAAATAAGTCTATAAATAACGCCTTCCAATAAAAATAATCGACCAGAGATACACGCAGCTTCTTCAGATCCCCATGCGTCATTTCGCATAAATAGTGCCGGGGCTTACGTAATCCTCCAGCAACCATGCTGCCCGCATCATCGATCCAACAGATGTTTACATTTCCCATGATCAGTGAGCATATCGCATCCACGAATCTATCGCATGGTTGGCGTGCGTTGAATGAAAACCGAGAGAGCGTCTGTGTGGTGGGGCTTGTCTGATTTTGCTTCTAGAAATCGGTGCGATGGCCTTTTCTGACCACCAACTGATCGCGGTCCAGTTTTCCAAACACGAAAATCGGGGGAATTTGGTGCGCACTCATAAAAGGTGGTGGCATGTGCGCGCGTTTGCTTCTGAGTGCTTTTCAAATTCCAATCGCTTTCCCATGCGTAGAGAAGGGGTTCTTGTTCCATTCGGCGGGAGGTCAGCCGCCAATCTAATGCTGGACTCTATTAACCGACTAATGATCCTGACCCAAGCCATTGCTTTTGTTTGTCATTACTGCCGTTCCGAGGAGATGTTGCCTTTGCCGTGGCAATCAAATAAGCACGCTGTTAACGGCGTTAATTAGATTTTCGACGGCAATCGATTGCGTTGCAACTGACGGCATTCGTAATCAAAGGCGGGAACGATTTGAATACGTTCGCTCGGCTGGATGACGCTTTGTGCATCATCACAAAGTGCATTGATTTCTGTGCCTACCACATGTTTTGTTCAGTCTGAGCAGGCTTTGATGAGCACTTGGTCTTAGTGGTGAGTAGCGAAGTGCTTTAAGCAGGTCATCCACACTGTCCATTGCTCTTTGGAATATATTTAAGGTCCAGTTGCGGAAAAAAGCGGTTTATTCTTAATTTCCGAGTTAATATGGATTTCTTTAAAAAGCAATGAGGTGTCCTGGGAGTACATGGACATTGAGATAAGTTCCTCCATCCTTTTCCTGTCTTCTTCTATACCTTCGGCCAGTGTTGAAGCTTAATCCCGCTCACTTAAGGGTTCCAAGCAATCCCTTTAGCGTGCGCCAATTATAAAAGGAATGTTGCACTAAAGTTTAAGTCGGAGGCTCAGTTTTGATTAGGAGGAGGAGACGTATGGCGGCCCGCTAGTGGTTGCACAGCAGACTTGTCGGACGGGGTAGGAAGTTATGTTTCAGAGAGCATTTCCGAAAGCCAGACTGTCTTCTGCGTAAGCTTTTCAGAGACTTCCATGACGCCGTGTAGACTGCATTTTTGTTGTCACAGATGACGGCTTTCCTTAAAAACCAACTGTAGGACAGTTGGTTGAAGTTGAAGAATTGATGACTCTTTGGCCTGTACAGTGACATGCGCCTGGTCACGCGTCTTCTTAAACAACGCTTAAGATGGCTAGGCCATATAGAGCGCATGGACACCACTGCTTCGGCCCGAAAAATGTTGGAATCAGAGCCATTTGGACAACCCAACAGAGTACGGCCTAGGCAAAGGTGGCGCACACAAGTGAAGAAGGACCTCAAGCAACTTGGAGTGCGCAGCTGGAGGCAGCTGGCGAAAGATCGTGATAGCTGGAGAGGCATGTTGGTTAAGGCCCAGGTCCACCCCTGACTATAGCGCCACAAGAAGAAGGAGAAGAAAAAGAAGAAGAAGAAAAAGAAGAAGAAGAAAAAGAGGAAGAAGAAAAAGAGGAAGAAGAAAACGAAGAAGGAGAAAAAGAAGAAGAAGAAAAAAAAGAAGAAGAAAAAGAAGAAGAAGAAAAAGAAGAAGAAAAAAATGAAGAAGAAGAAAAAGAGGAAGAAGAAAAACAAGAAGAAAAAGAGGAAGAAGAAAATGAGGAAGAAGAAAATGAAAAAGAAGGAAATGAGGAAGAGGAAAAAGAGGATGAAGAAAAAGAAGAAGGAGAAAAAGAAGAAGAAGCAAAAAAGGAGAAGAAGAAAAAAAAAAGAAGGTAAAGAGGAAGAAGAAAAAGAAGAAAGAGGAAAAAGAAGAAGAAGAAGAAAAAAAAAGAAGAAGGAGAAAAGGAGAAGGAGAAAAAGAAGAAGAAGAAGAAGAAAAAAGAAGAAGGTAAAGAGGAAGAAGAAAAAGAGGAATAAGAAAAAAGAGGAGAAAAAGAAGAAGAAGACGTAGGACAGTTGACATTTCTTGCATCACAGCAGCCGGTTGCACCAACACCCCAAACCAAGGACTGAAAGTTTTAAAACTTAGCTTCAGTCAGAAGGGTGAACAGAACTGATACAGAGAAGTCATTTCGGTCCTCGCATTTGTATATTAAACCTAAAGGCAATGTTGTACCTTGAACCATAGCCACCACAGTACTTCCAAAAGCGTGTCTAAAGTTCAGATTCAAGGTACGACACATTTTCTGGCGTTGAAAGCGTCAGGCATTCATGGCTATTGAAGAGCTGGCAAAACGAGCTGAGCTTAATGAGGACTAAAACGAGCTACATGTTGTCGACAAAGAATCTATCCATCACCGCCGTCAACTCGATTAAAATGTTTCAATTGATAGTGAACTTTGAGGCAATTAAGTAGATTGTCAACCTAGCGGCAATGGTGAAGTCCACAAACGACACCTTGTTGCAGATTCGATGCAGAATTGTTTTCGGCAATTGCTATCGAAACAGCTAGGATCAAAATTTCTGACTCGAAGGACCAAGATGATGTTCCACACGACGGACATCCTTCCTTTCTTTACAGAGCGGATTGTGGCCGTGGAGGTTTCCGGTACCTTCGAAAGAAAAACTCTACGTCGACTGGCTGTGGTCCTGCCTGGAAGAAAGACCAACATAGGGAAAGACACAATCGTGAGTTTTGCGTCCTGCACCAAAATGGGTATGTGGTCTGAAAAGCAAAAAATCGGTGAATACAATCGCTCGGCCACATTGAGCGAATGGACAACAAAGCTCCAGATAGAGGGGTCATCGAAACCTTGCTTCTGGGTTTGAGAAGGAGAGAAAGACCAAACTATTGATAGAGGGACCAAATGATAACGCACACTAGAGACTTTGGCTATGACTACGGAAAGCAACTATAGCTCAGGCTCAGACCTTCAGTTCCATCAGACCATGTACTCTGTACAAATGGATGACACTACACACAACGAGGGTCCATCGTTTAGCTTTTCCAGCAAATTCCTCTGTCGTGTCTGCCTTCCCGAGTGGAAGAGACCTACAGCTGTCTACCGAACGATGAAATTTGTTTTGAGGAGTTTTTTTTTTCAAACAGTGTTCTACGAGTTTCGTCAACAATTTCGAAGTATTATGTCGTGGAAAGAAAAGTGGAACATTTGCTGTGAGACAAAGGCTCTTGTCCACTACTCACGGCGGTCACAACTATCGGTTTTTGCAATAAAACGTCAGAAGTCGAATGGACTTGTGTTACCTGCAAATATTCATCGCAAACATCGGAGGAAGCGCTGTGAGGAAGAGTGTGCGACTGTGAAGGAATTCTGGTATCTAGTTGACATTCCCTTCAAAGCTTGTTAGCGATTTCGGTGGCGCTTTGTTGACATCTACAACGTCGCCTGCCTCCGTACGGCAAGTTCTAGTCAGCGTAACCACAATTCATATAAGGCCTGCGGGTCCTTGAGGACTAAAGACCTCTATAACATCCTCGCTTAAGTGGTAATCTTTCCTGGCTATTTCGCTTACATCCTGCTTTCGTTTGCTGTTTAGCAAAATGCCTCGGTGTCTGTGGGTTGCCACAAAAAAACTGTTCATTCATTCCCTTCAACCACAGTCTTCTTCAAGTAGAACCGATAAATATTTAATCTCTAACTACACTTCCAGCTGACATAATGTCCACGCCTAATCCTGCACAACAACCGCTCTCCCGCCACAGCGACGAAAATTCCACAAATTGCCATTCTGTGTCACACACTGGAGATCACAGCACTGCGGCAGGTAGTTGATTTCCGGCAAGAATGATGACTCTTGACTTGATGAAATGCAAATTGTGCACATTGTTGCTGTGCTGAATAGTTGACCGCCTGCAGAGCGGACGTCATTCCGGGGCACACTCACGCGGCATCTGTGTATCTGGGTCCCAAATTTGTTATCCCACCGAAAACAATGGGCGCCCCATCAGCACCGAACAACCGTCAACCGGAGAGAGTCGTGCCGCAACGAAAACAAAATTATATGAAATTAGGTTTAATTTTTGAGAAGCAGGTGAGCGAAAACAAAAGCGTCGTCCCACAGTGCACACACGTGTGCAGATGCAGAGGAAATGCGATTCGCACGTTTTATCCGCCACTCTTGGAACTAAATTGAGTAAATTACTTAATTGCGGCGTCTACTGCTGCGTAGCGTTCCTTATCCGTCCTAGATTGTTGCGGGGGGAGGTCGCTGCCACCCGCGGCAGTGCTTCTTGAGCGTGCGTCGTCGGCTGGAGGCTTGCGTGCGGATTTTCTTTCGCAGCGGGAAGATGAAATTGAATTTGCCGCCGCTGCTGCCATCGAGTTTCCTTTGACAACGCTTTGCCTACACCGTGTTCTCCGCCGCCGCAACAGTCGTTCTCGAGCTTGTACATATATGGTACATAGGCGGCGCATGCAATGGTGTCGTCGTGTAAGCCGGCCTCCTCTCTGGCGGAATGTAGAGTGTGTGGGCGCGTTGACATTTGCAGCAAGCAAGCAAGCCGGCGAAAAAAGAAACGACGAAACTGTGCCATCCGATTAGAAACTGTCTTTTTTTTCTATTTTCTTCGTGTGAAAATTTTCCGGTTACCTTGTGCTTGGTGTTGCATACAATGTGAGCGACGGATAGACACAGGCCTGTGATGCATGACGACGCCGGTGGAGACGGTTGAGAGCTGTGCCGTGTCGCAGTTGAGTGTCTTTAGCGGCGGAAAGAAGGTTACCGTGTAATTACTCGCTGCAGTGTAGTTAAACGGTTTTTAACCAGCCTGCAGGCTGGGGAAAATGTGTCAAACTGATTGACGGTACTTAAAACGAACATGGGAACGGAGTTGCGCTGAAGGTCTTGATGAAGTGTGATGTGACGGTGCTGAGTTTGATTCGATTTGATATCGGTATGTTCCTATCCTTTATCAGGTGCAGCCTTGGGGGCAGAAGAGGATGTGCTTTAATGGGGTGAAACCAATTGAGGTTGTCGAGTAAAGAGATGGAATATGTCCAGGAATTTCATGTGCAGGAGTGGTTTTCTTGTTCGAATAAAGGTGTTACTTGAATGCGACTAAAGATATAACACAAGGACGCATGGGGACTCAAACCACTTAATATTCAATTTTCTTAATGTGACATGGCTAAGGTTTTGATGAAAAATTGCGATTTCTAGCAGTTTTTTAATGGTTGGAGAGTGTGTTGAAAAGTTTCAGACATTTCAGAAATTTCAATTAGAAGTTCTGGTGGATTTTGAGAAATATTACCACATCTAGCAACAAATTATTTTAGGACCTGTGAAGCTAATTTTGTATTAAATAATACAACGGCTTATGTGATCGGAAAAACTACACTCTACAATCAATGTTTTTGAAGGCTTTTCATTAATCCCTTTCGCACAGGAAAATAAGCAGTTCTTCATCCTATTTCACCTAGGAGTAGTACAATTTGTACTCCTAGGTCAAATAAAATAGAAGTTTGTGGATGAGTTATGTTAGGTAGGATATTTTTTCTCAGTCTCGCGCACGAGTGTACCCTAGGTAGCCAGAGACTTAATATGGCGCCCAACAGTGGACTTTGTGAAGCTTTCAACATAAGTGCTAGTGCTACTGACCTCCTGTTTTACCAGAATATATACTTTGTACCAACGAATGGAACTACCGTTCACAAACATCCAGCTTCAAGCTTCTCCTGAAATAAATACTCCTCCACTTCAGCTGCAGTTCCCTGACGGATATATACTTTGTACCAACGAATGGAACTACAGTTCACAAACATCCAGCTTCAAGCTTCTCCTGAAATAAATACTCCTCCACTTCAGCTGCAGTTCCCTGACGGATATATACTTTGTACCAACGAATGGAACTACAGTTCACAAACATCCAGCTTCAAGCTTCTCCTGAAATAAACACTCCTCCACTTCAGCTGCAGTTCCCTGACGAATATATACTTTGTACCAACGAATGGAACTACAGTTCACAAACATCCAGCTTTAAGCTTCTCCTGAAATAACACTCCTCCACTTCAGCTTCAGTCCCCTGACGAGTGTTCATGATCTTTACAATTTTCACTCTTAAACTTTATTTTTCTGTGAAAATCTAAAAAACATTTTTCTGTAGGATCTTTTAACAAAGCCTTAACTTCAAGTACCAGGGTAACACACAAGTTTCCTTCACTTACTTAAAGCAAATTGTTTAAGATCCTTATACAGTCTGGCTGATGGGCATCACTATTTCCTTTGAAATAATATGAGGGTACGCACGTTTTGTAGAAGTTGTAAGCTTCGTAGAAGCTCGTCTTTATACAAATGCCGACTTACGGGTTTCTTCTTCAAGCAAAAATCGTGAACAGTGACGCTTTTATATTCCACTAATAAATAAAAAATTTCGGAGTCATTGTAGATAAACAGTGTAACCTAATCAAACCGGGAGGTAATCACATTCTTTGCGGCTATGTAATGCACTCTCTTTCCAAGAAATTAATCTCGGGATTTGTCTGGGAGGGCTAGAGGCCCTGAAATAAGAAAAACGTCGACATGTACCTACTACTAACTTTCGTAACAGCTGGAAAGCCTCTATGATCTCACATCCTGCAGGGATTGATGTGTTTAGTGATTTCGTTTAGGGAGTTGTTGCTGTATGGTCGCGAACTCTGTTTGTAAGATTTTACAAGGTAGCCTGATTCGACAAAAGGTGCTAAATATCCCCAAATTGTCAATTGTAAGTTGCTTTAGGAACCTACAAATGACCCCTCAAACCTATTTTCGAAATTGCTACCAGATTTTCTAAAACACGTTTAACTCAAAAATGAAAAAAGTGGCGCCCAACTCTGGACTTGACTATATTCATCCCCTTAATGATTAAGGACTGTAATTTTCTAAATGAAGGGTTGGTGCCGACAAATTTCTAATGTTCACCAGATAAAAAATGTGTTGTACTGAACCTGCACACGCGAAGAAACATCAATTAAATATAACCCATTTATTGTTGGGCGCCACTTAAACCAGATATGCAAACATCACTTATCTAACAATCCCATGCTGCTTTTCATCAGGAATTAAATAAACTTCCGCATCTCACCTATCATTCACATTCCGCGCAAACAAGACAATATTTACGTTTGATTACTGCCATAGTCAAAGCATTTTCGAAGCCATTGAAATTTAATCCTATTAATACGCGAGTCCGATAAAACAACCCTCGGGTCACCACACTGCATTATAGAATTATGTAGATGCCGAAAAAAAATCCATATTACGCTTATAACAAACGCCTGCAGATACATATTTTCAGCGGCCACACCAAAAAAAAAAAAATCGAATTAAAACTATCGCCACCGCATCGAATTGGCATTCGTTTCTCTCTACGAATTATTCCCTTTGTGGTGGAAATATTTAGTGGCGCTGCATGCGGACCGCCGTATCTGTCGAAATGCTATTAGGAATTTCCGTGAATAATTAATTGCAATTAACAATGAATCACCCGATAATTGTGCTATTCAAATACAACGCGCTCGCATATTCTTATCCCATCGCATTTGTGTTAATTTTTTCCACAAGCGATTGCTTTAGCTTTTCTCGCATACGAAAAATTGTTTTTTATTCTCGCTTGGCAGCACTGCACAATGAATTAAAGTTCTATGGCGTAAAGAGACACATTTAAATCAATGGATTACGTGCGTGAATGTGAATTTAATTTCATATCTCATTATTAAATGACATCCATTCGGATAATCAATGCGCGATCCGCGTTCACCAACAATGGCGCCCAACAACCGACTCTCGCCCATTGGGATTTTCATTTAATTTTCATGCACTGACAAGTGTGTGTTTGTTGCGTGAGGACAAAAATTCTATCGCTAATTAATTTTATATCGGCTTGGGTTACGGATTAAATGTGCGCGGCTTTGACCACAGGAAACGGCGGACTTAACTCGAGGAATGCATCCCCTTCATGCTTGCACCAAGGGGATACATTCCTCGAGTTAAGTCATTTTGCACAAGCAAAAAATTTGCCAAATCACTCTCGCGCACATAGCGCGCGAGTCGGACACGGATTTTGATTAAAATTTCCGCATCGATAGTTTTTGATGAAACCAATAGCTCGACTGTGCTCTCTTTCAGATAATCAACGGCGACGTCAAAGGATGCGAACCTCAGCAGCCGTGATGCGGGTGCATGTGTGTGCGGTTACAATTTGATTTATAGCTTTTTGTTTGGCGAATGTGAGTGAATGCGAGTGTGTGAGGTGGTTTGTGGAGAGTAGGAGCAAGCTGGGGGAAATTTATCAAAAATCGTGACCAAAAACAATTTAGATAGAAATTTCGCACTACAATGCACAATAATCGTGAATGACGTGCGATAATTTCAGAACGGTTTTGCAATTTAAAAACGAATCCATCATTTGAACTGATAAATGATTCAGTGTCGAAACAATGCGATGGTTGTGTGGCAAATATTTCTGTAAGGGATTAACCGAAAAAATATCGACGTCTTTTGTAGGGCGCCAAATTTTAGTTTTATTTTTTTGTGTGTTGTTTCACACTTTTGTATGGAAATCAATGTTCACAAAAAATTTTCAATAGAAAGTGTACTCTGTGTTCAACGGGTGTGAACATTTGTAGTCATGGAAGTAGTGCAGTCTGTGCAGTGGGAGGTTGGAGTTCTTTCCGGGGTTGATGATATGATGATTTTCGAAATAACATTTCGACTTCGCTTCTGTGATGATAAATCATTTCATTTACTGAAAACGCACCACTCAATAAGTCCCAGGACGAAAAAAAAAAAATATTGGCTTGTCAAATATCTTCCTTCCGCCTTTTTTGTCTTTTGAATTTTCCGACTATGTACAAAGCGCTACAGAGCTCGTATCTTCCAATACTATACCCCATTGCAAAGGTTTTAACATAACCTACAAACGGACGAAAGAAGTCATGGATACTCTGGATATTCCGTTCAACAGTTATAGACGTGTAAGCATGGAGCTCACTAACCCCGAAATTCGCGCTATTTTTAAGTTTTCTTTCATTAAAGGCAAATCTGCTGGAGAAACGTTCCATGAGATTAATGGTGTTTTGGGGGATGGTACTCTATCACTTCGAACCGCGGAGGAAAAGGTTCGACGATTCAGAGCCGGTGAAAACGACACCATGGATAAGCCAGCCGGCGGAAAACCTGTGACGACAAATACCGATCGAATCATGAAAATCATCGAGTTAGACCGGTATGTCGGTGGCTGTGGCGTAGTGGATAGAGAGCGACGCTCGCACGCCGAAGGGTCTAGGTTCGACTCCTAGCTCAACACCAATTTTTCGAATTTTTCACGACACCACCTCTTTCGAGCTTCTGACAACACTCAAAGAGTAATAACTGTCTAATAAAGCTTCTCAAATTTCGCCGCTCGGAGTCGGCAAAAAACTGTAAGTCCCTTTTACTCGTGAGAGAACAGTAGCGCGCACAACACGAGTAGTTGATGAGCAAGCTAAGGCCTGGTCCCCCTTTGGGCTGTAGCGCCAACAATTATTAGACCGGCATGTGGCATCCCGTGACATCGCTCAGGAGATGGGAGTTAGTCACCATTTTAAACCATCTGCAGAAGGCTGGGTACAAAAAAAGCTTGATGTTTGGGTGCCGCTTGATTTAACACATAACAACCTTCTGCACCGAATCAACGCCTGCGATATGCTGTTGAAACGGAACGAAATAGACCCATTTTTGAACTGGATGGTGACTGGCGACGAAAAATGGATCATATACGACAATATCAAGCGAAAACGGTCGTGGTTGAAGACCAGTGAATCGTCCCAAACAGTGGTCAAGCCGCGATTGACGACTAGTAAGGTTTGTCTGTGTGTTTGGTGGGATTGGAGGGGAATCATCCACTATGAGGTGCGCTTAAATCTACCATCTATTGCGAACAACTGGACCGCTTGAAGCAGGCGATCGACCAGAAGCGTCCAGAATTGGCCAAAAGGAACGGTTTAGTGTTCTACCAGGACAACGCCAGACCACACACTTCTTAGATGACTCGTCAGTAGCTACGGGAGCTCGGATGGGAGGAATTATCGCATCCACGATGAGGTATTTTGTGGGAAGGACTTTTATTCATGTTGTCTGTCCTTGTATACAGCGCAGTCACCAAAATCGCAAATGTCGAAAAAAAACACAGCCTAAGCAAACACTTTTGTAGTCGCCGTGGCGTAGTGGGTAGAGTTCGACGCTCACACGCCGAAGGGTCTAGGTTCGACTCCCAGTTCAACACCAATTTTTCTAATATTTCACGGCAACACCTCTTTCGAGCTGCTCACAACACTCACAGTGTATTATTTGCCAAAGAAAAAGCTTTTCAAACATCGCCATTCGGAGTTGACAAGAAACTGTAGGACCCTTCTACACGTCAGAGCACATCAGTGCACAAAACACTAGTAGTTGATAAGCAAGCTTGTGCCTTGTCCCCCTATGGACTGTCGTGCCAAACAATTATCAGCTATTAAAAGTTATCCGTGGGTTTTGGTGTTTAGTTTTATTAGGGACTTTGGCAGCAACTGAAGCTGCTCCTTTGTCTTGGCAGGTGATCTTAACTGAGGCATGTGTCGTGTCAGTCAACAACGGTCCCTCTTCTTTGTAGCGTTTCATTTAAGGTCTGTTTCCTTAATTTTCAAGCGTTGCTTCAAAGCAGTCATGTAATGGGTCTTTTCTGTCAATTCCGGTTTATTGGCCTTGTTCTACAGGCATTAGCATTCAATAATTCCGCGAAGGAAAAAGTTTCAGATCGACTACTAGAAATGGACTTTATTTTTTAAAGCAGCCAAAGGTATGATCAGACTGTCTTAAAGTCATCGTGTGCATCGTGTCCATATAAAGTTTCAGGTTTCATGTGGACAAGAGAAAGAATGACGTCGCCACACAATTGGCTCATTCGTCAACTTTGGACTTAGCTTATATGTTTCAATATCCCCGCAACCTGTTAAGGTTAGTTAAGGTTCTCTTCCATGACATCTAAGGATTTGATACAATAATTTGCCATCTCAGAACTGAATGAGACTGATTCTAAGGTTTTTCATGTTCATGGGCTAGTAGTGCGTAATTAATTCTTCAAGAGTACTCTTCAGTCAGTCCGGTGCTTCGGGAGTATTCAAAGTTTCAGACCCCTGTTATACTAGCTTCTGGTAGTAGGCAGATGTGGGATTTGGTTTTACGTGATCACCTGCCTTAACGGCTTATATCACGGGGAACCTTTTTCCCAAGAGTCGTAAGTAACGCAAGACTAAACGCCTTAGTTACCCAAGTACCAAACTGGGATCATGCTTGAGGGGCAATCACCCCACCTTGGTTTGATGAGAAGCCTTCCTAAAACCTCTTCTCCACACTGAGAAGGGATAGTCCCCTAACCGACTTGCCTAGTTTTGCTTAAACAATGGGCTAGGCAAGTCAGCACAGTACACTATCCTCGACTCTACCCGCGATGTTAGGTGGTAAACCACAGCCACCACGGAACTACCGCAATGGTCAGGCTGGAACCGAAGTTCCAGGGGCCCCTGACCTCCCGTGGCACCAGAATATAGCCTCTGGTTAAGCTGTCACTACCAGTCAGGTTCCCTTTAAGCCTGGGTCTGTTAGCCGCCATCCCGCCACAGATGGTCTTTCCTCCATCAGTGTTTCCGTTGTCACGATTTTCAATCATGTGATTCATAAATCCAGTCACATCATCTGGACTGGTAGTAGGCAATATAAAGCAGCCCACAGCTGCGTACTTTTCAAAAAGGCCCATCTTGAGTTACAGCTTGACGGGACAGAAAGGGTCTTCAAATGAGCCGATCCCAAAACCTGACGTGAATCCAAAGCACTTCAGAGACAGTTGTTTTAGGCATTAGTAATTACAACATAAACCCTGAAGATGGCTAGGCCATGCAAAGTATATGGGCACCACTGCTCCAGCCGGAAAGTCTTCAAATTGAACTCACTGGACAACAGACTAGGAGCACACATGGCGCACATAAGGGCACAAATACCTCAGCCAACTTTGAGTAAGCCACTGGAGGTAGGTGGCGAGAGATTGTTTTGGCTGCATAGCCATGTTGGCTGAGACCCAAATTTACCCCGAACCTTGGTGCCACACAAAGACTAAGAAGAAATCCACCATGTATTCAGGAAGTACTTAAAACGTCCTTAACAGTAAAGTGCTCCTCCTTTATCTTAAAACACGCATTACCTCTCCAAAATTTATTATCTTCATAAATAAGTTGTTATGCCATGCAACTTAAGCACCTTGGATAGTCGTAATGTACTTCACTTACTTATGGCGCCATGCCGTCGATGAATACAAGTACCTTGCCAATCCTCAAAACGCCACTGAACCGAAAAAGTTTTCAATTCATAAGTTTATTGAATCTGCCTGATGTGAAGTGGATATACATCCGAGGAGCATCCAACAAAAGCAAAAGGAGCGTTTTAAGAAGAATCACTAGTGGAGCCATACGTGCGCGTAAAGTATTTGATGGATGAAGTGGCGCCCAACATAGGTTCAAAGCAGAGACAGCCTGCCAGTTATTCCGTCTTGCATCTGTATACAATCTGATTCATATCAACCTAAGGATGATGATTTAATGTCGTACAAGAACGATTACTCCTTACTTGCGTGTTACGAAACTTTCTCATTCCCCGCCATTTTTGATTGCAGTGAATTCAATTGGCGCCCCACACTAGACGACGCCTGAGAGCCATTCCCGTCGCGGGATAAATTATTTCTAATTGAAAGCCGAAAACCATTCGAACATCTGGACACGTGCTGACCAAAGTAGACATGAAGCAAGCGATTGGATCGACTTATTTCCCATCGCGCGCGTTTCCGCAATCAGTCCAGGAGCACGTCAGCCTTGACACGGATACCGCGTCCGATTCATTGTTTAGTCTAGTTCAGGGCATATCCGCATCGAAGCATGTCCAGATCCGATGAGAATCCAGCCACCATTGTCAGGCGAAATCAGATTATTGGATAATATCACGATATGCTAATGGGGCCGGGAAAATGGATTGTTGCTGCCGATCGCTTTATCGGTTTGCCCAACAAATCACTTTCGTATTTAAAAATAAATTTCACTTCAGTTTCCCGCATAGCTGTGGAAATTGAAAGCTCTGCGTTTGCTTCAAACGAACACACGGACACTTATCCACAGCTCTGCCTTTGTAATTTTTGAGATCTTTCCACGTCATTCGATCGAATGTAAACATGACTTGGAGTGCTGTGTGTGTTCTTCTTTTGAGTCCTTCTCGCGCCACAGAAACTCTCAATGGGAGCATTGCACACACTCCTGAGAAGGTACGAGAGGGCCGTTTGCGCTCCAATGACGTGTATGTGGGGCACAGGGCTAGCAGCATTTATTTATCGAAATGCATTGTAGCAGGTACTGATATCTATCATTCCGATGCATCCTTTGAAATAAATATACCAAATGAAATGATGTTCAAGTGGGGGAGTGGGAGCAGGGGTGTTGACACTTTTGCATGCTGCACAGCCCTCACAGGGAGCCGTGCAAGTGTGATGACTCTGGTGAATAGAGGAAAGGAATTAAGAATAAAACGAAAGGATTCATCGTAAACTTGCACACGTCACTGGGGAGTGGGGGCCGATGATACATATTGTGTTCGCGGGACCGTACACGGGCTTGTGAGGGAGCGAGGTGGTCACAGCGCATCTTATCGTGTGCATTGCATGATGATGCATGTTTATCCGAAGGACTTCGATGCGTGGATGATACTTGTACCTCATTTCAAGTGTCGGAGATACAGTCGGTTGAACTTGTTTGATATTTTTTTGTATTTTGCTTGACTTGCATTCTTAATGTATTCTCGCATCTCATCGGTATTGACACAATTTTAGTTACTGTGAAGGGGATTTGCGCGTTCTATCGACCGGATTCGTCACTGATTGTTGGCATACTGCGTGGGGCCGATCGTTCTATCAACAGATGAATAGAAGTGTTTCCAAGGAACAATTTCGTTGCACCATCTCCAATGCCATCATTTTCCCACCTCCCCGGCAAAATAAAATGTGCCAACTTCTCATGCAAATCAGTCACTTTAAAACTCTCCACACACAGTCGTGGACTCTGATTTAATTCGAACATCCAGCCAACTGTCAGTCAGCCATGGTCAATACTCAGCCAAAAAATGAAAAGAAATCGCCACGCTAATTGAATTCATACCCGTATCTGTCTACTTTTCCATTCTTATGGCACATTTAGCAATTCATAATCGATAAAAATATTAAGCTCCACCCCGGACACATACCATACACACGCCAGTGCAGCTTGGGAATTTTGAAAATACTGAGAATCTTCAAGCGGGAGAGACACACACACCACATCGATGTGTGCGCATAGCCATGCTTGGAATATTTATTCGAAGACGAATTTAAAATGCATACCGCGCTCGTCGTGGGCCGACAATAAACCCGATCCGTGAGTGGCTCGTAGAAAGGGAACGACCGACAGGCAAGCGACTATGCGACGGCTTTTTAAATTCCCAGCGTACGGCTAACGTCGAATATGTGTACACTTTGGATGTGTATCGTTTGCGTTTGGCTTTCTTCTCGTATTTCTTTTGAATATTCTTTTTATTTCCGTTTTGGGGAATTTATTCTATTATTAAACTTAGCTCATTAGCTATTCATTGTATTGGCGTGTTCAACATAACTTAATGCTCTTCTTGTTGCTTGTGTTTCCTTTTGCAGGTAAATATCGGTTTTTGATTATGCACATCGTTCGATATGTTTGCTTAACTGAGGAGGGTCAGAGAGGCGGCCAAAGCGGATTGTTTATGGAAGAAACTGTGCGGTAAGCTATCGACAATAGACATTAATACAGGCATTTGATTGTTATTGCTGTTGCTTCAGCGGCAAGTGTTCGCGTAGGGCTCTGATGGTTGATTTGATATTCTTGAGGGTGGGCGATGATGTGGGTGAACACAGGCAGACCTCCGCTGTCCCATCACAGGTGACGTCGAATTAAAGTGAAGAGTGATTTGTTTGTTTTCGGTTTTCAAAGTCCATGTTCCGGGTTCCGAGGAATCCTGATTTCAAGCGCTGTCATGTAGGACACTGTATGTGACCACGTCAGTTGACCATGGAATGGACCTTTGCCATCAAGCTGAACTTCCACTCAATAATAATAATTGTTGGCGCTACAGTCCAGAGGGGGACCAGGGCCTAGCTTGCTCATCAACTACTCGTGTTGTGCGCCCTACTGTTCTCTCACAAGTAGAAGGGGCCTACAGGTTTTTGCCGACTCCGAACGGCGAAATTTGAGAAGCTTTCTCAGACAGTTATTACTCTTTGAGTGTTGTCAGCAGCTCGAAAGAGGTGGTGCCGTGTTGAACTGGGAATCGAACCTAGACCCTTCGGCGTGTGAGCGTCGCACTCTACCCACTACGCCACGGCGGCCGGAACTTCCACTCAGAGTCCATAAAAAACGCTTAAAACGACCCCCTCAACCAAAGGTAGCCAAAAATGTTGGTTGTTGCGCATGAATCTTTGACCCATTCAGTGCTACATGAAACATGTCCACCCTCAGCACCTCTTGCCCTCTAAAATTCTTAATTGCATCGCTGAAGACTACCACAAGACGAAGAAAGCGCACACGTCCCCAGAAGATGTGGCCCACCCAGACATGGCGCCCACCGAGATTCACCAGAGCAAGGCCATCACATGACATTTTGCAAGAAAAAATGAAATCTACGTGTCCTCGTGACTATTTGACGACTACGTGGAGCATTGCAAAAAGCACACAAATCGCATCAACTCGGATCCACATCAAAGTTATAAAACTGTGTTAAGTCAAACACATCTTGCCGGAAGACAAGAGAATTCAGTTTGTTTACAAGCGCGTTATGGCATTGCCAACCCCTTATTTTTTTGTGTGTCCATGCCCATGTCTGCCGGGATGTGTATGCTTCTAGTTTTCCACTGCCAAACAGAGAATCAAATACAATCTCAACATCTAAGCAAACACCGTCATCCTTGTAGCAAGTGACCTTTAGACACAACAGAGATCGACTGAAACCACCCCCTCCTCCTCTCAGGCATGGGGAAAAACTAACATTGCTGCAATGCATCCTTCCACGGCACAGCCACATACGGAGCTAGCTCGGCTCTGATGGAGTGTACGCTCTCACAGAATTGTGTGTCCAAGCATTTGGATGTTTTATGGGTTCACAGAATTTTTCGTCATCGTTAGCCTGTCAATATGAACAGTAAACCGCGCGCACACACACCGGAGGACAATATCCTCCTCCGCTGACAGGGCATCAGGAGCGCCGACAAGGGCGAGCGAAAAAATGAAAATAAACACGAAACACAAGACAATTGACTATCGAAACAAAACAGGAAAAGGATACAGCCTCCTCTGGAGAGCGACGGCAACAACGACGACGATGACGGTGGATATGTGGTGCAAATGGTGGATCAACTTAAATCACAGGGGAGGTTGCCGTGTTGATTTAGGAGCAACACATGTTCGGTTGCACACGGCCCGATGGGAGAAGGCTGCTACCTGAAAGCCCGACTTAATGACACAGCCGCCCGGGATGGCCGACAGTAACCCAACACACGCGATACAAAAGAAAAACATGTCCGACATGAAACAAATCCCTTCGATCACGAACACATTGATCCGGGTGGATGGAGGGGAGTGTGGGATTTGGCGGGTATGTTACAGATTTGAATTTTAATGATGGACGATGGATTAGGGATAAGGACAAGTGGAGCGTTAAGCGACTTGTTTTTGAGGAACATTTTGCTCCACCCTTCCATCGGCGACCACTGACCGCAGATGCTTTCCTGTGCAACAGACCGAGGTGTGCACGGGAAATCGATTGTCGCACACGTGAAATTGGGAATGGAGCGGTGTTGTAACCGATTCCTCTTCCTGACAACGTGTGCGAGTGTGTATCTCTTGTTGGGCTTAACTTTTGCAGTGGTGCCTGATTTGGTGCTTTTTGATGACGAGGTGATTGATGACGGGCGTGGAGAGGACTGATATTTCAGTCTTTGTGAAACGTATTGGAGGGTGGTTTTCTGCTAAAATCTGTGGCATTTCCTAGAGAGACTGTTACCGCAATCAGTTAAGAGATATGTGGACATGCATCTTGGCAGGTTGATTGGATGCTGTTTTTGAAGATGCGGTTGGACTCAAGTAGAATTTGTTGAAGCCAACGGGAGTCGACAGTTAACTCATTATTTGAGATGCCAACTACAAACAGTGGAACGGCAATGCTAAAGACGGGTTGCCTGTAAAAAAAAAAAGATGAACTGTACGTACCTTCGTTGGGCGCCAAATTTCGATATGTTTGATTTTAGCAGATTTGTGATCTCTGTGTAGGTAGGGATTCTAAAACGAAGGCTTCTTGAGACATCCGTAAGTCATAAGACCCTCGATTCTTAGGTGTTGGTTTGGTTCTGGAAACTTAAGTGATTCGGGAAGTGCTCAGTCTTCATTTCCTTTTTCCATTAGACGATCGGAAAGGTCTCCAAGCACCGCTTCTGTGATTCTATTTTGGTAATGGCCACATCCGTGATGTGCATGATGTTGTTCCTTCGAATATATATTTTGTGACATGTAACTTACTCCTCAATAATCAGCAACATTACACATAGAATATATAATTCGGAGCTCATTTTAATGACTTGCTGCGATTTTTCGACCGCCCACTGCATGCCGAGGGATTTTCAGTAGGACAGGCGATAGCGCCTATGATTCGGTAGGTCCTTATGAGTGCGGCTTCAGGCCTGGAAGGTCCAACATCGACCAGATGTTCCTGGAAAAGGCTTGGGAGATGCAGACCTCCGCTTTCAAACGAAAGATCATTTAAAAGTTTGCTTGAATATACCACTACAGGATCCACTGTCATAATTAATAAATGGTTGGCGACAGTCCAGAGGCTAACCGGGGCCTTGCTTTCTCATCAACTACTCGGGTTGGGCGCCCCACTAATCTCTTATGTGTAAAAAGGACCAACAGTTTCTTGGAGACTCCAAAAGGCGAGTTTTGAGAGGCTTTTTTAACTGTTGGCGCTACAGTCCAAAGGGGGGCCAGGGCCTAGCTTGCTCATCGACTACTCGTGTTGTGCGCGCTAATATTCTCTCACGAGTAGAAGGGACCTACAGTTTTTTGCCGACTCCGAACGGCGAAATTTGAGAAGCTTTATTAGACAGTTATTACTCTTTGAGTGTTGTCAGCAGCTCCAAAGAGTTGGTGCCATGAAAAATTCGAAAAATTGTTGTTGAGCTGGGAATCGAACCTACATCCTTCGGCGTATGAGCGTCGCACTCTACCCACGGCCAGATAATAGTCAGTAAGTTTTTTTAGCAGCTCGATAGAAGTGAATGTGAAGAGTGTGATATGTTCCATTCGGGAATAGATCTTCGGCGTCTGAGTTTCGCACTCTACCTAGTACGCCACGGTAGTCCGTGCTTACTTGCTGAAAAACGTCCCTTACAGATCCATGTCTAGAGTTTGACAATCTTGCTAGGTTGGCCAATTTACGCCGGATGGCCATGGAGAGAAGTCGGTGCTTCTCGTCGGTCAAACTTACCAAAACCTAAAATTTTCATAAATGTTTCAAACAAAGCGATACGCTGCAATGTTGACTCTTATAAATTGTACTCCAACAGGTCAAGCGAAACTCCCACGTTAACACCAAAAAGACGATCTTCCAAAAGTGCTTTCAACGGCTGTCGTGGACGATGTTGACTGGATTGGGCGATCGCAGGAAGCTGTCAAAGAGGTATCTGGTGGAAACAATTTTTCTAGTGAGGAATGGAGGCAAGACAGATGCCGTCAACACGAAAAGATGCACAATTTTGATGTCCAGCAGAAGTAGTTGAAATCTTGAGGCAATTAAGAACTTCGTCTACTTCGGCTCTGTAGAAAGCATAGGCAACAATATTAGAAAGCAAAATTATTCATATATGCTTCTTTGGGCTCAAAATGAATGACAGAGCAATCTCTCAAAACTCCAAGCAGATTTTATTTCACACTTTGTCTATCCTCGTTCCGATATTTCCCACATAAACATGTAATAATAACACTCAAACAAAAAAAACTGTCCAAGAAAGCTGCTCAAACTTCGCCGTTAAGAGTCGGCAAAAAACTGTAGGTCCCTTCTATTCGTAAGAGAATAGTAGCGCACAACACGTGTAGTTGATGAGCAAGCCAGGCCCTGATCCCCCTGTGGACTGTCGCGCCAACAATTATTATTATACCTTCTACTAACAAACAATAATAATTGTTCAAATGTCAAGCAATGACAATTCGAATGGCGCCAAATATAAATCCTGCGTTGTTGTTGGGACACCCTTTATGTATATTAAGTGCTAATTACTCGTGAAATAGCAAAAATTATATACCGAAGACCATACAAGACAGACAGATAAAAAAAACACAAGCTATGGGCAGAACTAGCTGACAAACTGAATGCCATTCGATTATGGATATAAATTTACTTCTAGGCATTGCACATTTTGATAAAACCACTGATTTAGCTCTTCCTGTTTTATTTCGTTACCCATACTCCAATAAATTTAGATTGGACACAGCTTTACCGCTAACACTACGACTGTCTCACAAACTATCTCTGAAAGGATACTTTGGTCAACAGAAATTCCGAAGTTTTTACTATTCAGCCATTTGTAGCCATCTCCAGCTAGGACCTCCAAGGCGTCACCTAGTCTCAAAATGGGGAGAATATATGTCGACCGCGAACCGCTAATAGTGTTGACGGTATCCAGCACTAGTACAAATGCCTCTTTTGATATTGAAAAGCCTTGAAAAAAACTGCAATAAAATACCATACAATAGTTAATAATATTTCCACCTTTTCGTGGGAAGTGAATGAGAATGCGATGCATCTCTAATTTTCCTTCGCATTTGTAATGGTCCGTGATCGCCGTGGCGTAGTGGGTAGAGTGCGACGCTCACACGCTGAAGGGTCTAGGTTCGACTCCCAGCTCAACACAAATTTTTCGAATTTTTCACGGCACCACCTCTTTTAAGCTGCTGACATCATTCAAACTGTCTAAGAAAGCTTCTCAAATTTTGCCGTTCGGAGTCGGCAAAAAACTATAGGTCCATTCTACTCGTGAGAGAACAGTAGCGCGCACAACACGAGTAGTTGATGAGCAAGCTAGGTCCTGGTCCCCCTTTGGACTGTAGCGCCAACAATTATTATTATTATTTGTAATAGTGCGGCAGAACTTTCACATTCTTCATCATCGACATTGTAATGCCGACGCATTTTTTTTCCGATTTTTATTAACAATTTCCAAAACAAAACTAAACAAAAATCAATCAACGAAGTGAAGTAGCCATCGTTCAATCACAATCACTCAATCGTCAGTATTTGACAGTTCAATGAATTATACGATGCATTAGTGAACGTCGTCCAAACGATTCAAACATTTTTGTGTTACACGAAGCAATACAATCGTCTAAACGACGTCCCTTCGAGTTTTGACCCCACGCGAGATTCCACTATTCAAAGGACCAAATAGTGACGCAACATAGTTTCGGTTCGGCTTGGTTCAAAAATGGAACAACAATGATGAATTCATTGATTCTGCTGAATGGGTGTCTCTCATTTTCAATGCTTTAGCGGCCCTCTGTGGACAATTAACACTTTTAATAAACTATTAAGCTCTGTAGATGTTTAAGGTCTTTTCAAAATTGTTAGCGTTTGGGGAATAATAATTCAGGTACAAAAAGTAATGAAATAAAAAAATTAAAGACTCGCTGCTTCAACAATTGTAACATCATTTGCATATAACGATTCATGGAAAGGGTCTAATTGCATAAGAAATTTTTAATGGTAATTTAAAACAATTTTCATTAGCATTGATTCAAAATGAAGATGAAAAGGTCATAGCAATGGAGGATATTGAGAATGTAAAAAAAAATTGTCACACACTGCTTCAAAAATATGCTCTCTCGTCATACTTTAAGTGGAACTGAAAAAGGTCAACCGGTTTAACTGACAATAAGATTTTCGTGCAAATATTTGTTCACTTGTTTTCTCAAGCCCTCGTATTTAGTGTAGCTGTCAAAAGAAATGTCTGAGATTTATATAGCTTCTTCTTTTTCGAAAAGTTCACGATGTTTTTTCTTCTTCGTTCCCCTCTGTCCATTTGAATGCAGTTTTGCCTGCCAGGAAACAAAAATCAAAATTTTGTCTCATTTCATAAACTATTCATTCACGTCTTCCTCATATCAACGATCTTCTTCCCTCAAACTCTGGTAATTCCCTGCGTACAGCAATAGCAGTCTTAAACTGAATCAGCTCTCCCAACAAAGTTAGCTTATATTTCGTGATGCCTCTCTCGGCTCTTGAAGTGAGTCTTCAATTAAAGTCCTCCTCCACGACAATTTTGCACTCACATTCGGAGAGGCTGAAGGGGAAACAATGAACTCTCATTAAGCGGCCGATCTGGCAGCTGTCTCCTTCAGGTTCACGGTGTCGTATGTTTATTCCTATCGTGCAGTGCATCCACCTCATCAGCCAGCTCTGGACGCTGCTCTGCGAAGATGCCATTCACACAGGCTTCAAGAACCGAAGCAGCCATTCAGTGAGCGAAATTCATGAATTATCGTTCGCTTCAATGAAGGACCAACTCGGCCTGTTACACAACGGGCTGTCAGTGGCGCGCGATTCGGGGCCGTTCGGATGGCTCCGGCTATGGCTCCGGCTCCGGGGCATTATCAGCCAGAGACAAAGTCATTGTCATTTATAATTTTCACTCTGTGAACTTTTCATTTGACTGAAAGGAACGACGAACGACAAGCGACGAGCGACGAACGAACGTCAAAACACCACCATCGGGGCCAAAGAACGAGCGCGTCACTATCTATGGGTGCGGAGGGAAATCAAGGCTCACTGATCCGATGACAGTCAACCACAGCAGCAGAACCACCAGTCATCGCGCTTGTATGTGTCATTCCATATTGTATCTGTTACATAACCGGCGCAGATAGGCTGCCGACTTTCATCGTTGCGCTGTCATGGTGATGACTTTTCACCGACATCCCACTTTGGCTCTCGGTCTGTTCTATTGTTGCTCATCCTACAACCCCTTCCCACCCACCGGAAGGAGGAGCACTGCTGGGAGAGGGGATGCTGGCAAGTGTCATTAAACCCGCAAATGTACATTGAGGTAGGCCTTTTTTTCCATTCCGACCGCCCCCCCTAGCCACCGCGTCGAATGCACTGCGCCACATGAATGCACATTCTATGAGATACTTGTCTGTTTTCATATTTTTTTTTTTTTCATCTGCGCCTTGGTTTGCTTTTTGTTCGCTACTGGTGGTGCCGTTGTTAAAGCCGAACACAACACAAATGGTGCAGATACTCGACTGCAGTTATGATGGATATTGCTGCGCGCTGGAAAATTGTTGCTTCTTCTCAGTTTGAGATATGTACTCAGATGCGAACGGGAGGAAAAAAGAGAAGATTTTTCATTATGGAAATTGCAACCACTTGGCGAGTGTGTGTACGAGTACGAGAGTAGTCCTCTCTCCGTAGTAGCAGAGCATTTGTACTACTATCCACAGCTGTGCAGCCCTGTGCGCTTTCAGGCTGTTTTTGATGTCGGCGACGGTGACGACGATGACGACGGCAGCGGTGGCGGTGGCAGTGGCGGTAGCACTGGTGATGGCTGGGTGAATGAACAAAGTTAGAAGATACTACTCAATGAATGGAGGCAGGTACATCATTGCAAATGAAGTCTGCAAAAATTGTGCTTCGCCCCCTGCCACTCTGTGTGGGCCCCCGACATGGCAGCGTGAGTACAGGAAAACTCATAAACAGATACTTGTGGGCATGTGGCCCAGATAGCGCATTACCCTGTTGCTTCGTGGTTGTAAATTTTAATTACATGGGCTTTTATGCGAGACGAGGGACAACAACGAGAGCATGCTCGTAGTCCCCATCCGCCGTTGAACCGTTAGTGGGTTTCTGCTTTTCCTTTCCTTTCCCTCATGACGTCAACGCTTAAGCGAATATCTAAGCTCTTGTCATCGGAGAGTGAGTGTGACATGTGAGGGGAATAGAATAGAATCGAAAATGAAAGGGGGTTGGTAAGAGGGGGTGCTCCCAGCATCGTGGGACCTTCCAATAGCTGCCATGCACATTGTATGCATAAAGCGGAAACTTCAAAATGAATGTATCCGTTCGCGTTTTGGTGCACAACACACACAGTCTCCTGTGCTGCTCTGTCTGTCACATGATGATGTGACTGGCTGACTGGCGAGGCGTGTCGGTGGCGTAATGCATGCTGTGAGTCAGCGGCATGACAGAATTCATGTCGACTATCGATGGGGAATAAAAATGGTGGTCACTTGGAATCCACTTCCCCAGAGGGACACAATTCCGTTTTGTTTTGTTTTCTCCCGCGGACCGGAGGGATTCACTTGCACAACAATTTATTTTCGTTTTTGTCATATTTTCAAGTGAACTTTTTAATTGTGTTTGCTGCACTCACACAATATGTCAAGGCTTGTCTCTGTTGCTGCCGATAAGGAATAACAAATTTGTTTTGAAGAGCAACGAGCGACGTTTCCGGTCGTGTTGTTGCAGGAAAAATAAAAATATTTCACTCATGGGTAAACATCGAGATATGAGAGGGAGAGAGTCCATTGGCCGGTTTTGATTTGTTTATCTATTCGAGTCCGAAAATAACTTGCAGCCTGCATCGGGACAGCACGGTGTGTAATTTCTGTCTATTGGCGGACATCGCTTTTGTACAGATGAACGAACGAGCCGGAGCCTCAAGCAGAAGTTTTCATTTTGAGCGACCAATCAATGCTTAAGATCATCGAAGGTAAGCAGAAAAAGATGAGGAAGGAGAAGATTATCGGAGACTGAGCCGACGCCTGTTGACCACCTTCCCCTTGTAGTTGAATCAGGTGGTGCTGTGAAAAAGGCGAGGTGTTCAGTCCGGGATTAGAACCTGGGACCTTCGGCGTATGAGCGTTGCACTATACCCACTACGCCACGGCGGGCTGGATGCCACTCATAAAGTCGAAGTCCGAGCCGTATCTTGCTGACCACCTTCCCGTTGTAGTTGCTTCATGCGGTTCCGTGAAAAATTCGAAATGTTCAGTCCAGGAATTGAACCTGGAACTTTCGACGCCTGAATGCCACACTCTACCCACTACGCCACGTTGGCCTCTAGTCTGAGACGGCACCAGCTCTTCGCCTTACCGTTGTTCTTGAATCATGTGGTGCCTTCCCCCTGTAGTTGAATTAGTTGTTGCCGTGCAAAAAGGCGACGTGTTCAGTCAGGGAATCAAACCTGAAACCGTCGGCGTGTGAGGGCCGCACTCTACCCACTTTACCACGGCGCCCTGGAGTTTCGGCCAGATCACCGCCTTTCCGTCGAAAGTGAATAAGGAGGCTCCGTGAAAAAGGCGAGGTGTTCAGTCAGGGAATCAAACCTGAAACCCTCGGTGTGTGAGTGTCGCACTCTACCGCTTTCACCATGGCGCCCTGGAGTTTGGGACAACGCCAGCTCACCGCCTTCCCGCCGAAAGTGAATAAGGGGGTGCCGTGAAAAAGGCGAGGTGTTCAGTCCGGGATTCGAACCTAGGACCTTCGGCGTGTGAATGTCGCACTCTACCGCCTTCACTATGGCGCCCTGGAGTTTGGGACAACGCCAGCTCACCGCCTTCCCGTCTAAGGTGAATCAGATGGTGCTGTGAAAAAGGCGAGGTGTTCAGTCCGAGTTTCGAACCTGGGACCTTTAACGTGTGAGCGTCGCACTATGTCCACTACGCCGCGGCGGCTTGGAGTCTGAGCCGGTGACAGCTCACTACCTTTCTATTGTTCGTGAATCAGGTTTTGAAAAAAGGGAGGTGTTCAATCCGGGAATCGAACCTTGGTACTTCGGCGTGTGAATTTCGTATTCTGCCCATTCTACTTCGTCGCCACGGCGACCTGGATGCCAGATCTCTTCTTACCGATGCCTAGCTTCAATCCAGGAGTCTCTTTAAATGCTCCTGGGGACCTATCCAAGCATTCTCCTTTGCCTTTGGATGAGTTTCAATATTTAAGTTTTCCTCTCCTCCTCCGAAGAGGATCAGTCAGCTTTTAGTGTCTGAAAATTCCCACAACACTCGAAAGTAGAGGAAGTTGCACTTTAATGACTTCTCGACGATTCCATGCACAGGACGTCTCATTTCCCATTCAATCAAGTTTGGACTTCGTCCTTCTTGCCCAGAAACTCATTTCGATTCCATCTCCCTGACAGACTTCATTTCATCCCATCTCCGACACCTTAAATGCCTTCGCACAGACAACTTGATAGACCTTGTGTACAAACAAAGGGAGCCTGCTCTCTGCATTTGAAAGAACGAAACCACGTCAATGCTGAACCGTAAATTATTTACACGTGATGTAGCACCCACCTAAACGTCATTTGGGATGCAGGCGGCACAATTCAACCATGACCACACAATTACCATAAGCAGATGAGAGCACAAGACACGGCACTGTCACTGTCGGGGTGCATTCTGAATGCCTCAGGATGCCTGCAAAGCCACAGTGCCTTTGAGGTGGCAACCTTTGCGCTCATCCGCTGGAGTTGTTGGCAAGAAATATGAGGGCGCACGTATATTCGCGCCGCACAACAAACGAGAGAATATGCGGAATGTGTCAATTGTACGCTGAGTATGGCAGTCGTTGCTGTGTCACCACTGTCGCCGTCGGAGGAGGAAAAGTTACACAACGGCACGGGAAATGAGCAAATGAAAAATGCGAGAAAATTCATAAGAATCCCCTCACAGCCGCCGAGCAAAGGTGCATGCAAGGGAATCTAGGTCAGCACATGACTGAACGACGGCCAAAGGGATGCAGGCTGCGGCGGCAACAACTGCGAACCGAGGGTATTTATGAATTTGAAGAGAGTCCTGTGTGGGTGAGTGCTCCGTTTCGGCAGCCAAGAGGAAAAACCGGAACAAACGACTGACTGAACCTAAATGGTGGCGTGGGCTGGTAGCGGGCGTACTGTTGGCCAAAAATGTTTGAAGCGAAATCCTAATTAGAGCGATATTCCATTGAGGTTGGTACTTTGAAATCAGTTTACAGAGAATGGCTGGGTCAACTGGCGGCCAATAAATGAACGGGCTTAGAATGGAGGAGGTACAGGCTCTTGAAAAGATTTTGAAGGCGAGGTTTGTTTCGGTTCCGACCCTTTCGGAGGTACATAGGACTTATATTTGCAACAGAGATGCAATATTCAGGGAAACTTAAAATTTGCATTATTGGAAGGAAGCTCGGTTTTTCATTGAACTTGTGTTTTCATTGAACAGTACCGTCCGCTCCTTGTGTCATTCTGTTTCCTTTCTTCTCTCGAATCTCTAATCCTTTCTTCCTCTTTGTGTGGCGCCACAGTTTAGCGTGGAGCAAGCCCTCAACCAACATGCCTCTCTCGCGAGATGCCTCACGTTGCGCACTACAAGTTAGTTAAGGCTCTCTCCACTTGTGTGTGCCACCTCTGCTGGGTTGTTCAAATGGTTCGGACTCAAAGCCTTTTCAGGTCAGAACTGTGGTGCCTAACTGGCCTAACCATCTCAAGCGTTGAAACAGAAGACGCCGGCGCTGACTGTCGTGCAGCCAATAGTATCACTCGTTAAATCTTCTCCTCCAAATGGCCTTAACACAAACAGGCCAAGACTCGCACGGAGAACGTTTCTCTCGAAAAAATTAAAGGCAACCTCATACGCCTTTGGTTAGCTCCAAGCAAGACGAGGATGGTCAGGCTGTTATGCAAAGCCAGTCGGAGAAGGTTCTGTTACACACTTACGTCTTGAGGTCAAAGAAGGTGTTAGTGGAAAAAGCGGTCCTATTTTCGGCAGTGATGCCTTTGTTCCTAGTTACCGCGGAGCCGAAATAGACGGAGTTCTTGATTACCTCGAAGTTTCTGCCGCTTAGTGTGTTGCTCTGTCCGAAACATCAGTGTTGTGTGTCCTTAATTGATAGTAGAATGTACTTTGTTTCTTCTTCTTGTGGTGCTACAGTCCGGGGTGGACTTGGGACTCAACCAACATGCCTCTCCAGCCAGCACGATCTTTCGCCAGCTGTCTCCAGTTGCGCACTTCAAGTTGGTGTGCGCTGTATAGCCCATAGAGTTCGTCGTTAAATCTTCTGCTATCAACGTAAACAGGACCACAAATCGCACACAAAACTTTTCTCTCGAAAATACTAAGGGCTTCCTCATCCGCCTTTGGTAACGCCCAGGTTTCCGCGCCATAGGGTAGCACTGGAATGATCAAGCTGTTATATAAAGCGAGCTTTGTCCTTCGAGAGAGGATTTTATTACTCAATTGCTTCTTGAGCCCAAAGAATCCGCGATTGGCAAGAGTGATTCTGCGTTTGATTTCGGGACTGATGTTGTTGTTCCTATATGCCGCGGAGCCGAGGTAAACGAAGTCCTTGACTACCTCGAACTTTCTGCTGTCTAGTCTGACACTCTGTCCGAGACGTCAATGTTGTGTCTTTTCTTGATGACAGCATGTACTTAGTTTTGCCCTCATTTACCGCCAGATCCATTTTACCCGCTTCGGCTACGATGCCAGCAAACGCCTCATGGACGGCTCGCTGTGTTCGTTCAATCAGGTCAATTCATCAGCATAAGCTAGGAATTGAACTGACTTCTGGCAGATCGTGCCTCTGATGTTGACTTGTGAGTTACGCACGATGTTCCCGAGGATGATGTTAAAGAAGTCACATGACAGTGCGTCGCCTTGTCTAAAACCCTTTTTTGATATTGAAGGTCTCGCTGAGTTTGTTACCGACCTTAACGGTGCAGCGAGAATTCTCCGTCGTCATCCTACAAGATCTGATGAGTTTGATAAGAATGCCAAAACTAGACATGGCACTGTAAAGCTCTTCTCTATGCACAGTGTGATATGGGGCCATAAAATCGGCAAATAGGTGGTGGGTGTCGATTTGCACTTCTTGGGTCTTTTCCAGTATCTGCCGAAATGTGATGATCTGATCTATTGTGGATTTCCTTGTAAGATCTTGTAGGCTATGTTTATAAGACTAATCCCGGACTAATCCGGTAATTGGGGTAGATAGAGAGGTCTCCTTTCTTTGGAACCGCTCAAACGACGGTGAGATTCCGCTCGTCGGTTATGCATTCTTCCGACCATATCTTACAGATGAGCTGGTGCATGCGCCCATTCAGGTTATCTCCAGTTCCTTTAAACAGCTCTGCAGACAGTCCGTTCGCTCCAGCAGTTTTATTTGACTTCCTTATCAACGTTGCCGCCGTGGCGTAATGGGTAGAGTGCGACACTCACACGCAGAAAGTATAGGTTCGATTCCCAGCTGAACACCTCGAATTTTTTACGATACCACCTCTTTCGAGCAACACCCAAAGAGTAAGAACTGTCTATGAAAGCTTCTCAAACTTCGCCTTTCGGAGTCAACAAAAAATTGTAGGTCCCTTCTACTCTTGAGAGAACAGTAGCGCGCACAACACGAGTAGTTGATGAGCAAGCTATGCCCTGGTTCCTCTGTGGACTGTCGCGCCAACAATTATTATTATCAACGTTGCTCTCTTGACTTCATTTTAGTCGGGAGGAGGGAATTTGCATGCATAATCGTCAACATTGAGTAAAACATTCAGCCTGACTTCGGGACTTGGGCCGTCACCGGAGTGTGCAAAAATGATCCTTCCAGATTTTCAGCACAAATTGCGGTTCTACTACAAGTTGTCCTTTTTTGTCCCAGCAGGCTTCCGTCCGAACTTTATATCTATCAGGTTGACTTCGGATTTCATTCCTGCCACTACACCTTTCCATCTCTTCGACCGCTCGCTTTCCTTGCTCTTCCTTTTCCGTCTAAGTAGCTGGTTCTCTTTTCTTCTTATCTGTGGGTAGTGGTCGCCGTGGCGTAGTGGGTAGAGTGCGACGCTCACACGCCGAAGGGTGTGAGAACAGTAGCGCGCACAACACGAGTAGTTGATGAGCAAGCTAGGCCCTGGTCCCCGTTTGGACTGTAGCGCCAACAATTATATTATTATTATTATTATTAGAGGTCACCGCAGGGCCCCTGTTGTTGGATGCAGAGTTGCTTGGCTACATTCGCACTCCTTGTCACGCCACACCACGAGTTCCTTTTAGGTGGTGACATGACACTCAGCACATATGTAGCAGGTTCTTTGATAGCGGCTTGAACGCATTTCCCTTCTTCTTCGATTATTAGAGCAGGCAGCGTCGAAATCTGAGTGAGTTTCTGGAAGACTTGGTCGGCAAAGGTCCCAGCCAGCGGTTGCGATTGTAGCTTCAACTCCAGTCGTTCGAAAATCTTGAAATCATTTATCGATTGGAGGAGTTATGCCGAGAAATACTGAATTTCGTTGAATTACTTATGATGCTTCTGCAATAACGTCAAGGTATGTTACAGTCTAAGACTATGAGATCCTGGAAGGTCTGTGGAAGGATATTTCAGTGGCAGCGGTATTTAAATGTCACTTCACTTTAGTTTCCTTTGTCTGTGATGTGAACAGAGGCTATATTGTGACCCGATATGAAAGCTAGAGAGCTGATCAACCTACAAAGGGACAAAGAAACTCTCTAGCCTTCATACCGGGTCACAATATAGCATCTGTTCACATCATAGACAAAGGAAACTACAGTGAAGTGACATTTAAATACCGCTGCCAATGAATTGCCCTTCCACAGGCCTTCTTATCCTGTTTTTCTTCTTCTGCCGTCTCTAGTTGTACCTCTAAAGCCATCCCTGGAATAGGTACGGCTTTGATTGCTTCTCATAGTCTGTTCCCCTGGTTCAAAGAACCAAGCCGTATGCCTCTCCAGCTTGTAGGCTCCGTTGTAAGTTGAATTCATTTACCTCTACCATCCCGAAACCCTACGATGTCCATTTAACTCCATCCGACATATCTTTAAGGGTGAAAATCCCTCTCTAGCTAGCACATTCCCTCACAGGTTGTCCTTATGGACATGTACTGTTAAAAGCCTCTAAGGTGTCCATTCGGAATTGGAGTGAAATGCCTCTCCAGCTTGCACAATCACTTTAGAGTCGTCTTCATTTGCTTGTACCACCTTGAACGACTACGATGTCAATTTGACTCCGACAGAAGGGCGTATTGTATCGTGATAGAGGTGCCCGGGCATCTTTTCCCACTTTTGCCTTAAAATATGCCAAACCGTCTGAATTCTCTCATTTAGATGCCATCAGCGCAAGTAGGATCAAGAACCTTTAATAGGAGCTTTATTTTCGAAAAGACCAAACAACTTTTGAGTTCTTTAGGTAGCACCAAAAGCAGACCTTCATCTGCTACAGAATCATGTACCAAGTCTCTTACCCCGTGTCTCGAAACGACTTTCTGCGGAATTATGGAAAATCGAGATGGTCTTTGAAGGTTTAACGATTTAAAATAGTTCTGCTCTTTATACCGTCCCTCGTGCTAAAATAATGATAATTGTTGGCGCGACAGTCCACAGGGGGACCATGGCCTAGCTTGCTCATCTACTACTCGTTTTGTGCGTGCTTCTCTCACGAGTAGAAGGGACCTACAGTTTTTTGCCGACTCTGAACGATGAAGTTTGAGAAGCTTTCTTAGGCAACCAATACTCTTTGGGTGTTGTCAGCAACTCGAAAGATGTGGTGCCGTGAACAATTTGAGGTCCGGCTGGGAATCGAACCTAAACCCTTCGGCGTGTGAGCATCGAACTCTACCCACTACGCCACGGCGGCTACGTGCTGTGATCCCTTAAATGGACAGCGCTACGATCGTAATAGAAAGCTTTTACCTTTCCTCACCCAAACCCTTCAAGGACGCAGGCAGAAATGCCCAACGCCAGAACAGTCCCGAATTCAAGCATCCACCCACCGCCATGTGGAGTGGGTGTCGTTGTTCATTGTCCTTGTAATATTTGCTTTCCATTAGAGAATGTTTGTGAATTTCGGTCCCATTCCGCACTGCCGCGCCGCGTCGCTGTTTATCCGCGTCCATGACAGCAGACCAACGACCCAAAGCGGTCCTGCGTTGTCGTCCTATTGTTTTTTTCCCTTGCACAGTGTAAAGCCATGCTAATTTATTTCCTGTGAGCTTACGAGATCCGCATTTCTTTCATGCACGGCTTGTCTATGCGGTATGGCTGCATCCCCACCCAGCGAGTGCTGAAAGAGTTGGAGTGGGCGACTGGTGGCTGGTGGCCGGGGCGGGCAGCATGAGAAATGGTGGTTGGATCATATTTTAATGGACCATAAATTATGTAAAATTATTATGCCTTTCAGGCGCGAGAGCACTGTGCCAGTGTGGAGGAGCGGTTTTCATTTCAGGAGCTGTAATTTCATTGCCTTGGAGTTTAGTTGTGCTCTCGGACGACGACGACGACGACGACTACTACTACTATGCCGACGATGGAATGACTGGAGGGGGTGGTGATGATGGCTGTGGCGATGGCGGTGGTGGTTGATGTCGTAATGAGATTTACAAGTTGGGCGGTGTTTCCTTCTTTCATTCGGTTTTGGTCTGGTGTGCGGATGGTGTGGTTCGGGCGGGATGGGATTCTCTGTCTAAGTAGGGCAAATTTTTCAATGTTTCTGTTTTTTTTGTGGTGCTCCCATCTCCATTTGTGCGGAGTGAATTTTTTGGTTGGATTTTGTTTTTTGCCCGGCGGGAGTCCGTGCGGTTGTGGTTATAGTGGAGGAGGGTTGCAGATGATTTTCTTTTTTCAGACATCAACCCCTCGAGGAAAAGAGGGGTGATGAGGGAGTGGGTGGGAGAGTTCGTCGGTCAGTCGACGCAATGATTGAGTATGCGATTTGAGAGAGTAGAGGTAAATGCGAAAGAACAGCTCATGTTTCCGAATGGGATCGCGCAACAATTCTAGCTTCAAATTGTTATGGGAATTCGTCTTAACGCCCTGAGGTTCCAGCTTCTCTAGCTTTTGATTTCATCCCTCTTCCATTCAGTTACCTCGCCGCCAAAATAGGCAATCCCCGCCAACTATAAGATTCAACAGATCTTAACATCACCAGAAAACTCAATTAAAATCCCCATTTGCAACTGTCACGGGGCAAGTCGTCGCACCGCACAAAAGGCCGTCAAAGAGCACTCTGAGCGCAATCAAAGCCACTGCGACCAGGGAACGAAGGATGAACGGCCTAGGGATATGGAGGACATCAAATTACTTTTTGTTGCCTTCCCTCTATTTATCCTTCGCATCCTTTGAAAGAGCGCGCGCGCTGCCATTTCGATGGCAACAGTACCTTCCAGCATTCAGGACACACAGTCCATACCTATGTTACCCTGCGGTCTCTTAAGTCGACTAACGTCCCTAATGAATGACTTGGCGCTCAGCTTGGTGCGGCGTCATATGCAAATTGCTGGCACCCATGACTAACTTATAAATCGCTCCCCTCACGGCACACACACACAGAGACAGAAAGGAGGACTTCGTCTTTCTGTTATTTGTTTGCCGTTCTTAGTAACTTTTCACCTGATATCCTTTCATAGGCAGAACACAGACTGCGGGCTTTTTTGTGTTATTTTTCTCGTTTTTCGCATTTTTAACTCTCAAAGGATTTCCCCATCCTGAATTCCTGTGCCGTGCGGAGGAGTGCTCTTCTTCTCCGTCGTCGTCGTGGTCCTTTATCTTTGCTTAAATGATTACCCTGAAGGCTGGAAAAGCCTAGATTCTGAATCTTTTTTCTTGTCTCTCGCCGCTCGCTTGGTCTCTGGCGAATTGAGGCGGTCGTGGGTTTCTTTCTTTCTGTTCTCTGTTTTGTTTTTTTGCCTTTTTTAGTGTGGGACGGGGCTCTCGTCTCTTTTGTGGCCGACATTCAGCGTGACAGCTGAATGGATCAAAGGATCGTTTTGTGTACGACGTGGCTCGGGAGAGTGAGAATATGCGCCGAGTCAATATGCAGATGGTGTGCTCTGGCACGGCCATACGGAACTTTAATTACATTTCACCGACTGACAGGGGTGCTTCGCCGTTTTTTGCCACTTTGATCCTCTAAGAGGGGTTTAAATGGTTGCTGCTGCGCTGCTGCTGGTTTAGCAATCAATAAAGGTCCTAAGTGAGGTGTGTGTGCAAGAGAGTGAGAAAGAGGCGCACGATTTGCTGAAGTTTGGAGGAACGTCGTGTTTCGCGCGCCATTTCTCGCTCTTATTTATGATTTCTTTACGAACTG
>OY019133.1:16800568-17087192 GCA_955652365.1 Eristalinus aeneus | reverse complement strand
CCGAAGGGTCTATGTTGAATTCTCAGCTGAACACCTCGAATTTTTCACGGCACCACTTCTTTCGAGCTGCTCACAACATTCAAAGAGTAAAAACTGTCCCAAACTTCGCCTTTCGGAGTCAACAAAAAGCTGTAGGTCCCTTCTACTTGTGAGAGAACAGTAGAGCTCACAACATGAGTAGTTGATGAGCAAGCTAGGCCCTGGTCCCCCTTTGGACTATAGCGCCAACAATTATTATTATCATCCCAAGTTCGCACTTCTTCACCATTGCAATGAATTTCCCTAGACGTACAGTGTGACTCCTGCCACCACTCCTCCCTCCTTTTTTCATTCAGGCTGCATTGAAAATTCTCACTCGCTTCAACCAAGTCCTGCGTGGTCACCAGTTTCCATGCATTCATTGACGTCGTGTTCAAACTTCTCCAACATTGCACTGTATTTCAGTTGCCGCCGTGTCCCACATGCATATCGATGGACAGATAGCATTAAAGTTGTTACTCTCGCTCTATTAAGTCCTGAATTCACTAATGTGACGCCTGAGTAGCACGATCTTCTTCTTCTTCTTGTGGCGCTACAGTCCGGGTTGGACCTGGGCCTCAACCAACATACCTCTCCAGCCAGCAGAGTAGCACGATCTTCGGGTATAATAATAATAATGGAATGGGGCGACAGTCCACAGGAGGACCAGGTCCACTTAGGTGCACATGGAAACCAAGGAAACCAGGTTTATATTATAATTGTAAGCCGCGACAGTCCAAAGGGACCCAGAGCTTAGCTTGCTCAGCAACTACTCGCGTTGTGAGCTCTACTGTTTTCTCGCGAGTAGAAGAAACCTACAGTTTTTTGCCGACTCCGAACGACGAAGTTTGAGAAGCTTTCTTAGACAATCAATACTCTTTAAGTGTTGAGAGCAGCTCGAAAGAGGTGGTGCCGTGAAAAATTCGAGGTGTTATGCCGGGAATCGAACCTAGACCTTCGGCGTGTGAGCGTCGCACTACGCTACGGCAGCCACAAATCATCGCTTATGCTTGGTGCCAAAAGCGACGTTCTGCTGATGAAATAATTTGGCTTGGTAAAACACACGCTGTACACCACCCTTGGCTGTGAAACCTTTAAATGCACTCATACCTCAATCGAAATCAGACCATCCTTAGATCAAAGGCGCTTTGTAAAACTGCCTTCGCCAAAGAGACCGTATAACAATCGGGACATGACATCGTATGAGCGGCGGAATCGGAACATGATATCAATGCCTCCTTTCGTATAGCCGAGGAAGAATTAGCAACCAACGTGCCTGCCTTGAGCAGCTTTCTCTGCAGACATCAATCAGTACACGGTGGTGAGCAGCACCTTTAAGGTGACTTTCGGCGTTTTTGTCGCACAAATAAGTACAGTCCTGAACGTACTCTACAACTTTCTGGCGTCTGGGTCGTAGAGACAAACTCCAATTTTGTCTAATTTCTTCCTCCAAATCCTGCCTTGTTGAGGACATTTCACAGAAGAGAATCTCATTATTGTCCAAAAGAAATCCTGTCTCCTCCACACAACCTCACGAAAAATCAATACTTCCTTACTTTGCATCTCCCATCCGACACGTGTTCATCAGAAGCATCGGTGGCACAAAAAAAAAAATCTGTTCCAATACAATGACTCCCCTAAATGCGTCGTAAAGTTTTACTCTCCCCCCCTAAAACCGTCATCTTTACGATCATAGTACACCGAAAGCTGCGTAAATATTTTCTAGTCATTAGATACATTTTACACCCACTTCCCTGCGTTGTGCAGCGCAAGTTTCCACCGTACACCTACCATAAAATGTCAAAATCAATTCCGCCTTTCATGGACCTTCAACAAAACTTCAATGAAACTATTTCCCCATAAAACCGTCGGATAATCGAAGTAATAGTCCTTCCCCGGCAAGCTTACAAAGAGCCACATCTAACCGCTTCGTAAATTTTTAACTTGCCCTAAATTCCGGCGCGTCGTAAAATCTAACAGTCTCCCCCTCCCCATTTGTCGCAGTAGATCTTCCGCCCAAGCATCTAATGAATTGAACTTCAAATTATCATTCCCTTCAAAGAGATTACACAATGTCATCATTGCCATCCGCCATCTGTTGGTGACTGCTGCGCGACACCGACAGGGATGCGCGCTCACAACGAGGCCACCACGGAGACAGACAAGAGCCGCGGGAAGGCATGGAGCCGAATTGAGGTTGTAATTTTCCAGAAATTCAACACGATTCAATTTTCCGGCACCAAAGTCACTGACAATGGTAGCAGCAGCGCGTCCTGCAGAAGCAATGAACCCAGGTGCTGCTGCTGCTGTCGACGGTATCCCGTCTCGTCTCGCGGAACTGAAACAACCCTTAAGAGCGAGTAACTCTGGGACAGGTAATAAATTTACTAATATTATTACGGGAACCACTACCACAGTGACGTCAACGCCCTCCGAGTACAGCCAGTTGAGCTTCTGGGAGGGGGCACGCGGAGATGCAGACGCCGACACGGACACGGAGTGCTTTCTTTTCTCCGTCTGTCAGCCCCGTCCACCGAATACATTTACCTATTAAATGTGCGTGAAATCAAAATTAGGTAACCGTAGGCAGTGCCGCGAAGCAACAAAAACACAGTGCCTCCGCGGCACACAGAGTGAGGTCGTGCGATTTTTGTGGCGAACCCTGCGAGCAAATTAACTCACCTCCGTCTCCCCATTAACGGCATCTGATGGGAGAATGGTAAAAGGAAGCAAAACGAAAAATGTGCCACCCTCCGCCCGGAGGTGGTTGAGGTGATAGCACGACAACGGTTAAGGATAGTTAATGAAAAAAATTAGGGATACACTGCTGCCGCCGTCGCGGGTGGCTGTAAGAACATTTGATTAGCAGGAGCTGCGCGCGAGACGGCTGCCGCTTGGGCTTGCCAATGAGTGACTGTTTAGGGCTAATGGGAAGCAATGGCTATGTAATCCAGGACAATGTGCAAATGCGTGCTCGGGTGGGTGGTGCTCTTAAATTAAAGTGTTTTGTTTCGTGTTCTTCCTTCTGCGAGGGAATAATTAAAAATGCGAGATGGGGTGATGGGGAGGGGCCGTATGTGTGTCTGGGGGTGACGTATCCTTGCTCTGAATTCACCGAATCCACTTTCATTTTCGTTTCATTCGTTTGCTTTTCAGCAACCCCAGCCCCTCTCGGTGCAAATCTCTTCTATTTCGATTCCAAGGTCCTTCCATTAGAGTCAACATAATTTCACTTGAGCAATGGGGAAATTTGATCAGAAAAATTATTTGTCCACCCTCAAAGCACGAACTGGGTGTTTGAATGTTTGGTGGGTGGGGGCTTCAAGAGTCTTAACAGACGTACATGTGTGTGGGTGCCATTCAACCCCTGGAACGTATCTGTTTTCTTGTATCTTTCGATTTTTGTTGCTTTTCCTTCCTTGGCTCGTCTTCTGGTGCCCTGTCGAAGACCGTAAACGAGGTTAAGGCCAGCACTGTGAATGAGGAAGGACTCATGTGCTCGTGGGGAGAGAAGGAAGAAGTTGCCTTTGATTTGGTCAGGAATACACAGCTGAACCTGTTCGAGTGTCCACTCGGTCCGACATCATTTTGTAATTGGCTCTATATTTGATACAAAGTAATTTTCTCTTGGGGGGAGGGCGTCGTGTTAGGGTGAGGTGTTCTGCAGATAATGCGAAAGTAAATGAAAGATGCTGGCGGAGGGTGAAGAGTGTCGACTTCAAAGTAAAATCACTGAAGCAGTTCATTGGTGTGGCCGAAGAAAGAAGTTTTTCTCTTCGTTTGTTATTCTGTCGATGGAGGGGGCAGATTAGCCAACTTTCATTTTACGTGAATGTCAATGAAGGTGTAGGATGAGCCAGTGAGGTAGACTTAATTCAAGAAAGATTCGATTAACCTTTCTGGGAGGGAGAGCTTGGCACCGACCGATTCCTCTGTTTGATGTACTGAAATAGACTAAAGACTGGTTCAGTTCTTTACAGTGTTGGGACCTTGTTTTGAAAAGAATCTGTTGAGGCGTCTGTGTCCGTAACAATGCAAAGGTTGTGGCAGGTGAACGTTTCCCTGTTCATTGAGCAAATTTTTAGCAAAGCTGCGCCTCCATCACAGCTAAAAATTTCATCAGATCCGAAAGAAAATTTGGAACCCTCTTGCAGACAAATGGCAACCTCTGAGATCCAGTGCCTTGAGAGGCCGGGAATGAAGCCAGAAATTATGACTGGTGAACTCTTCTCTGTACATTGAGCAAATTCTTGGAGTAGCTTCTCCTTCATCACAGTAAGAACCGAAAGAAAATTTGGAAGCCTCTTGCAGACATTTTGCAACCTCTGAGTTCCAGCACCTTAAGACGATGCAAAAATAACGGAAACGAATCTGAAACTTTAGGGTTGTGTGCAGATCGATGCAAATATCCACTACCCATCATTGTTCTTGAAGCTTAACCTTCTTCACTGCCTTAACCTTCTTCACTGCCTTAACCTTCTTCACTGCCTTAACCTTCTTCATCGCCTTGGTCTTTTGCCAGTCTCCAGGTAATGGTGCCAACACTTTGGCAAATGCAAGCGACTCCCAAAGGACAAAAGACCTTTGAATGCGATTGTGGCTGCCAGGTTCAGGCTTTACAAACCTGACTGGGCCACGGTTCAAATTGTGGCTCTACGGAGGTCAAGATCCTCTAAAAGTTGGTATCCTGGCGGGGGTGTCACGGTGGCTGTCGGTATACCCAACCAAGATCCTCTAAAAGTTGGTCTCCTGGCGAGGGTGTCACGGTGGCTGTCGGTATACCCAACCAAGATCCTCTAAAAGTTGGTCTCCTGGCGAGGGTGTAACGGTGGCTGTCGGTATACCCAATCAAGAGGTAAGCCGGCGGTGGTGACAGCCTTAAAACAGTTTTGTCCCCCCATATGTCCCAGAACAGACTGTCATGCCAGGCTCTCTAGTTCAGTATGGATGGACACGGTAAACCGCTTGCTTTGACCAAAGAAAGGACAAAGCCGTCTGGGTTTGAAAAGAAGATCTCCGTTGTTAACCAAAGACCTAGCCTAGATCCCATAGAAAAATCTTGATTTGAATCCCATGACAAAATACAGATTCAGCCACAAACTAGTTCTTCATAAAACAGCTGCTTACCGTCTCACGAAAGTCATAAGTGTCCCGTCCACTTCGAATGGCTCGAGCCAAGTCCTCCCCCGGCTCTTCTTCTTCTTCATGTTGTGGCGCTGCAGTCCGGGGTGGACGTGGGCCTCAACCAACATGGTTCTCCAGCCAGCATGATCTTCCCCCACATGCCTCCAGTTGTGCACTCCAAGTTGGTTGAGGTCTTTCTCCACTTGTGTGCTCCACAGTAGCCTTCTGTTATGTTGTCCAAATGGCTGACACGAAGAATTTTATCTTCTTCTTCTTCTTGTGGCGCTACAGTCCTTCTTGTGGTCTGGGCCTCAACCAACATGCCCCTCCAGCCAGCAAGATCATTCGCCATTTGCCTCCAGTTGCGCACTTCAAGTTGGTTTAGGTCCTTATCCACTTGAGTGCGCTACCTTAGTCTACGCCGTCCTCTGTTAGGTTGTCCCAATGGCTCGGATTCAAAGATTCCCCCTTCTCAATCCCATAAAAACGCAGTTCCACTCAAAGTCGATTTATCACTCCCAACTGTCCCACAGGCGATGACTTTATGGGGAGTTGGTATCCCTCTAAACCTTTGACCCCTATCGCCACACAGACTTACCACAATGGCGACAATTTCACCTAAAACGCCGACACCTCAGAATGGAAAATCCATCAATCATGCCCATCGTACCTTCGAGTTGATTCGCACCCATCCCGCCACCAGCTTCCGCAAAACCTCAAACACAGTCATCACTGGAATCCCGGTCATAATTGGGTCACGTCGATGTCGTGAATCCCGTAAACTTGGGAACCCGTATTTTGTCCCACTGTGGCGCACACCCGTCCAACAATCCATCAAAAAGGAAATGAAATCCACCCAACAAAAAGCGGAAACCTCTAGCAATTCATCAAAGTTATACCTCTAGTCGTCATTAAATATCCGCCAAAATGTTGCATGGCACCCCAAAAAAAAAAAAACGAGAACCAACAGGACAAGAAAGTATTTTGACAGTGCTCTCGCTTTGTCACCAGCAGGGGGCGGGTGCCCCTCCGCACAGCCATCGTAACATACACGACACACATTTCAGGATAGAGCCTCGTTTCACAGGATCTCGTAAAATTTTTTTTTGCTATAAAGTAAATAAAATCACAAAATGGCGCGTAGTGGCTTGAGAGATGGTTTAAATGTTAAACTAGCAACAACGGCAAAGCAGACAACCACCCCGCCGTAAGTTGGTCATAAAACAACAGCAGAGTAGACTATAAACCGCACTCACGTTCAACTTCCCCCATTAGAGCCTTCCCACCACACACGCACACGCATACGCGTGTGGAATCTGTGCGAACATGACGATGAAACTCATTTTAATGCGTGCCCATGTCCTCCTCGCTTAAGCACAGAGAATAGATACGAACGCACACTAGTGCAGAGTGGAGGAAATTTATTTTGATTCTCATTTGATTTTTATTTTTGTGCGCGCGCTTTGTAGTTGTGTCACTGGTCGGCCGTCGTTGTCGTTCGTCGTTCTTTTCTTTTAGGGTTTCGTACTACAGCAGTGAAAGTTCTGTTTGGTAGAGTGCTTCTGGACCTTCTGGGGTGGTCGGATGAATTTGCGCAGACGATGATTTTGGAAGCGTTCTTTGATGTGGTTAGGCAGATCAGCGTTTAAAACCCTAGGCTCATCTCTGATTTTGACCAACATGACCGCATTGAATCCAGAGTTGATTCCTGGACCGCTGATTCCTGGACAGTTGATTCCTGGACCGTTGATTCCTGGACCGTTGATTAATGGACCGCTGATTCCTGGACCGTTGATTCCTAGACCGTTGATTCCTAGACCGTTGATTCCTAGACCGTTGATTCCTGGACCTTTGATTCCTGGCCCGTTGATTCATGGACCTTTGATTCCTGGACCGTTGATTCCTGGACAGTTGATTCCTGGACCGTTGATTCCTGGACCGTTGATTCCTAGACCGTTGATTCCTAGACCGTTGATTCCTAGACCGTTGATTCCTGGACCTTTGATTCCTGGCCCGTTGATTCATGGACCTTTGATTCCTGGACCGTTGATTCCTGGACCGTTGATTAATGGACCGCTGATTCCTGGACCGTTGATTCCTGGACCGCTGATTCCTGGACCGTTGATTCCTGGACCGTTGATTCCTCGACCGTTGATTAATGGACCGCTGATTCCTGGACCGTTGATTCCTGGACCGCTGATTCCTGGACCGTTGATTCCTGGACCGTTGATTCCTCGACCGTTGATTAATGGACCGCTGATTCCTGGACCGTTGATTCCTGGACCGTTGATTCCTGGACCGTTGATTCCTGGACCGTTGATTCATGGATCTTTGATTCCTGGACCGTTGATTCCTGGACCGTTGATTCCTGGACCTTTGATTCCTGGACCGTTGATTCATGGACCTTTGATTCCTGGACCGTTGATTCATACACCTTTGATTCCTGGACCGCTGATTCCTGGACCGTTGACTTCTGGACCGTTGATTTCTGGACCGTCGATTTCTGGACCGTTTATTCCTGGACCTTTGATTCCTGGACCGTTTCGTACTACAGCAGTGGAAGGTCTTCAGTTCCCTTGCACATCATTTCCGAACCTTTTGGGGTGAACGGATGAATTTGCGAAGAAAATGTTTTTGGAACCGCTCTTTGACCAGAGTGGGCAAATAAGCGTTTAAGATTCTAGTCTCATCTCTCTTTGTGACCGCATTGACTTCAAATTTGATTCCTGAACCATTAAACTCGCTTTGCTTCTACCCACCTCTGTGAAAAGCCCCACAAATACCTTTCTGGGTGGCATTACTATTTCTAAATTTCTGGCTACTAACTATTGGACTTCCTCGATCATAAGAGAAGCGAAGCAAGTGCAACGCGAATAGTTGAGAAAAGTCAGAACCTGTTCCCTGATGAGGCAAAGTCCAAAGGAACATCAGCAGTGGTTGTTGGCAAAATTCCTTCTGTCTTAATACACTTGGTAAAGTTGAAGCGGCAGGTTACCAATAGAGCGACCACACTTTGGCTACCATCGGGTAGCCGGGTACAATAATGTGTGGGCAGTTCCTTATTCTTCTTTAAAACCTTTGCGACGTGTTCCACTTAGCTAACGTTAATTGTCAAAAAATGTGTGTGTTTCCTCCTCTTTCATACAAGAACTCGACAGCCGCAGAGGATATGAGAGCTCTATCTCCTTCTCTTCATTGTCCCTACAGGGTTTTACTACAGTCTTTGTAAAGGATGATAATAATAATATAAATTGCATGGCGCTACAGTCCACAGGAGAATCAGAGCCTAGCTTGCTCATCAACTACTCGTGTTGTGCGCGCTTCTCTTACGAGTAGAAGGGACCGACTTTTTTTCCGACTCCAAGCGGCCAAGTTTGAGAAGCTTTCGTCGACAGCTGCTACTCGTTGAGTGTAGCTCGGCAGTTCGAAAGAGGTGGTACAGTGAAAAATTCGAGGTCTTCAGCCGGAAATCGAACTCTGACCCTCGGCGTGTGAGTGTCGCACTCAACCCACTACTCCACGGAGGCCACGTAAAAGATACTGCATCTGAACTCTGAAGGGAACCCTCAGAGAAGATGAGGAATAGATTCCAACTTCTCACCTCAGAGGCTCCTGTAGACGTTATATTGACTGATCTCGTCCTCGTCGAGTGGTGCCGAATCTGAAGACCTGTTGTGACCCTTAATATGGTCCGTAGATGAGTTTTGCTTGATGAGTCTGACAAGGTATTGAATGTGCTTAGAACCGAGTCGTCGCCAAACAGCCGTATTTGAGACTCAAGTAGGGTTCCTGATCAGCTTTGGTTTTGTTCGCTTAGTATGTGTGTTCTTAATAAACTGTTCCAATTTTACAATACAAATGTGACTTCTCAACCCACGGTGAAGTTTTAATGGGTTTAAAAGGTGTTTCAATGTAGCGAAGGAGATAGAGGGTAAGTCATCCTTGGGTCGCTTTCTAATCAGCACTTGATTGAGGTGTTTCAGTTCCCTTTCAGAGATTAATTGTTCTTCAACTAGGAAAGTTCCTTTACCAGGTATACCGGTATGAATTGAGAAAATGAAAATAAAACACTCATTTTTAATAAGAAAGTAAAAACATTTTATTCAAAGTATTGGCCTATTGTTTTCTACACATTTTGACCACCTTTCTTGCAATTTGTGAATACCACGCCAATAAAATTGTTCGTTTTTTAAAGTAACCCAATTAGACACCCAATTTTCGACATCCTCGTAGGAATCAAAATGCTGCTCAGCCAATGCGTGTCCCATCGACGAAAACAAATGGTAGTCGGAAGGAGCCAAGTCTGGTGAATACAGCCAAGTGTTTTGATTGTATCCTGAACCGGTCTTGCTTTGTTTGCAGGTGCATTGTCATGAAGCAAAATTACCTTGCCGTGTCTTCTGGCCCATTCTGGTCGTTTCTCGATCAATGCGTGAAATAAATTGATCACTTGTTGTCGGTAGCGATCAGTATTAACGGTTTCACCAGGTTTTAGGAGCTCGTGGTACAGCACACCTTTCTGGTCCCACCAAACACACAGCATTGTCTTCTTGCCGAATCGATCTGATGGTTGTCCCAGATTAGCCCATGATTTTTTCCGTTTAGGATTCTTAAAACAGTAACAATCCGATGCAAAACCGATTTTCTTTCTTGTCTTTGAAGCAAAATTTCACAAGTGTTTTTTCGGTTTTCCATTTGTCTTTCATTCAATTCATGTGGCACCCATTTTCCACACTTTTGGATCTTTTCCATAGCTTTTAAACGGTCAGAAATTGTTTGTTGTGCAACATTTAACATTGCTGCCATTTGCTTTTGACTCAAAGTGTCATCTCCATCCAATATCGTTTGCAATTCGTCGTTTTCAAACTTTTTTGGTGGTCTTCGACGTTCTTCATTTCTCACATCAAAATCATTATTTCTGAACCGTTGAAACCATCTTTTGCATGTTGCTTCTGATAGAGCATGATCACCATATGCCTCGACAAGTATTCAATGCGACTCTGCAGCACTTTTTTTCAAATGAAACAAAAAATGAATGCTTTCCGCAAATCATCACTTTCTGATACAAATTCGACATTTTTAACACGATGAAAAGATATGATGTTGTCTGTTCAATGACTTAATAAATATTCTTCACAGATGTCAAAGCAAACAAACAAAAAAAAAAAAAATTAGGGCTCGTTCACAACAAATGTTCCCTATCGAGACATTTGTATCTTGACGCTCACTTCATACGGGTATACCTGGTAGTGACCAATTTCCTCAAGTTCTTCTTTGTACTTCAGCCGTCCCTAAAACAACAATGCCCCCTTTGTGCATCAATCAACTTTATAATTCTGAACTAAGAAACTGAAATTGACCTCTGGACTTAAGGAATTCAAATGTTCATGCCAGATCGAACATTTGAATGAACAATGGACCTAAGTGTCCAAGTGAAAAAGTAAGTGTCTGTCTATCTACACTAATCCTCTCATTACATATTCTATTATCAAAAAACTTGCAGAATGTGATGTGGAAGTCTTCCCTGTATTCGAATGTAACCCCACCATAAATGTTCATAAGGGTGCGTTAAGGTTGTAATTCGTTGGCACAGGGTCTCGAGAATACCACAGATGCATCGAAATAAGCTTTTATTTGTGAACATGGTTTGGGTCCTTTCTTCCATTGTCGCTTAAGGTGCCATGTTGAAGTTTCATATCTCTTGTTCATTTCATTTCCCTTCCTTTCTGTCGAATTTTGAATAAATTGAACAAATTGGGTTACGTTGTGTTTAGAGAGAAGCGATGGCTTACCAGGCGTCTGTCGACAAATTTGATAGTTGAGAAGTGCTTCAATTGATTGCTTTGGAAAACCTTAACCTTCCAACATTTCAAGATAAATTTATAGGGGCTTGGAAACTGTTGAACGAGGTTTGACTGTTCCAACTGCATCCTCTCCTTTTGAACTATTCCAGCGTTTGTGGCTGCATTAAAAAAAGCCATATTAGTTTGGGATCGTTGAGTGTGTTAGCCTCTCAATATTGGTTCTGTACTTTGCTCAGCGTGGTCGCTGTGGCCGAGTGGGTAGAATGCGACACTCACACGCCGAAGGGTCTAGGTTCGACTCCCAGCCCAATACTAATTTTTCGAATTTAACGGCATCAAATCTTTCGAGCTGCTGACAACACTCAAAGAGTAATAACTATCTAAGAAAGCTTCTCAAATCTCACCGTTCGGAGTCGGCAAGAAACTGTAAGTACCTTCCACTCGCGAGAAAAGAGTAGCGCGCACAACACGAGTAGTTGATGAGCAAGCTAGGCCTTGGTCCCCCATTGGACTGTAGCGCCAACAATTATTATATTATTACTTTGCTCAGCACAGTTAAGTGGCGTCTATAATATGAACCGCACGACTCTGCAACAGCCATTTGTTTTTGTTTCTGCGCTACAGTCCACAGTACGACCAGGGCTTAGCTTGTTGTGTTGTGCGCGCTACTGTTCTACTTTTAGTTTTTGCCGACTCCGAACAGCGGAATTTGAGAAACTTTTTCTTGGACAGTGAATACTCTAGTGTTGTCAGCAACTCAAAAGACGCGGTGCCGTGAAAGCTCGAAAAATTCATGTTAAGCTGGAAAACGAACCTAGACTTTCGGTGCGTGAGCGTCGCACTCTGTCCACTAAGCCACTCCTACGAAAAAATAGGCAATAGGGAATGTTTCCTTAAACATAAAGCCCTTTCCAATGCCTTGATTTATTTGATGGCATCCCTACTTTTTGGATTTAAAAAATTCACACTCGCATCACACCTCCGTGCCGCAAAATAAATACATTTACTGATCAAAAATCTTCATGGAACAGGGCAACCCGTCCACATTCAAAATTTTGAAAGAAATCTTTTACTAAATCGTTCCGATGAGAAATTATTTCAGACGAAACCATATACGCGTGAGTGTAACTCACACTGTTCTGCTATGTTTTTATGTCGATTTTATGTGTGCCGTCGTCGTCATTGTCTTCCTTCATGCTTCTTCATGCTTCCGTTCCGGTTTCTTCTTTTTCCCAGTATTTGAGTGTGTGCGTGTGTAAACATACGACAAAATTATTATTATTCAGAAGGATGTGTGTTTTTCGTGTCTGACTATGTAGTGCGGGTTGTAGGGGATGGAGACGCCAGTAATTCGTATCCTCTTCAGCAGGCATCGTCGTGTTTCCTTGTTTTGATTTTGCTCCCCCCAATGACACAGGGAATGACGCAGTGATGTCTGTGTATCTGTGAGACTTATAACTTTCCCAATTTGGAATACGAAATGACATCCTTTTTGGCATTCTTTGTAATTCAGGAGAGTTGCTTAGCGCTGTTGCTACACACACGCTGGCGTTTGCTTTGGCGGCCCACTTTACTGGACAAACCATAAACTCATTCCATTGCTAGGTGGTTGTAGAGGGGTGGATGGAGTGCCAGAACATCCAATACCCGCAGCTCTTGTGTTGTGTGTAGTGGTCGTCGTTGGGGATTTTTATTATGTTATAGTCCCGGTCATTTCCACAAGGATCCCAGGCGAAGTGGGCGAGGGAGAAGAAGAATCGAGGGGATGGAGATGGATTCCATTTACCGCTACTGTGAAATTACTTTAAAAGCAAGAGAATGCCTATCGCTTTTCGACCTCACCCTCGAATCGACTTCTTTTCGTTTCGACTTTGTCTGGTTTTTCTGGAGTGGTCGTCGATATGATTACAAAGTTTACGACTGAACTGTGCCTCAAATCGGAGGAGGGAGACTACATAATGTAATTTTGAGGGCGAAATATTTGTGTCTCTGGGTTAGAAAGCAGAGTCCTGGCTCTTTAACGACTGCCGAATGAAAGTAACAGAAGTGAAATGTGGCCTTCGAGGGTTGTTTGTTGCTTTTCCTCACTGTTCCGCTTGCTAGGTCTCGCCTTGATTATTTGAGGGTGCATGTGCGGCGGTGTGACGCGACATTCTGGGATCATCATCATCTTCGCCGACTGAAATATGAGAATTTCCTGCATCCAAAGAACTGAATCGCAAACTCAATTTACACATGAGTCCAACGACCAGCCCCTCTTTGGGGTGATTAGAATCAATTGGCTTGTGTATGCGTGTGTGCGGATGCTTGGAGTGTGAAACGTGGGCGTTAAGTCATCGCGTGAAGTAAGTTTCTAAATTTAAGAGATAACGTTTGAGAGCACAGACATGACAAGAAATGACTTCACGCGGGAATGACAAGGCCGTCGTCAATGTCAAATTTTTTTTCTGCTTTGCATTCGAAGTGGGTCATTCGGTCTGTCAACATGACAACTGAACTGGTGCTATCTTCTGACTTACGGAGTGAATTGATGGGTACCGGGGAGCGTTGCGGACCAATGATGGCATGCTACAGATGATTAGATTCTGCGGAATTAATTATGAATTGAATTTTGTTTTTCTTTTTGAATGAGTGTTTCTTATTCCGAATTTGGTGTTTGTTTGTGCGCTCTTAGGGAGTCGAAGAGTAATTAAAAATAAATGAATTGGATTGAGTTATAGTCAATGTTGTGTTGTGGATTTTAATAATCATCTTCACTAAGGAGTGTTGAACTTGAACTTGAACTGTGAAATATAAGAGGCTCTTCAAAAACATTCAACAACACAGGAGAGGTGCCGCTGGGAAAATATGCGATGATCGGTGTGATAAACAACTGCAGGATATTCGGCTGGTAAGTTATCGAACTTACGGAGTTGGTAATACAAGACGTCAGCTTTTCTTCTCTTCAACGGGTTAGGAGTATGATAGTCATCAAAGTTGTGCATTTTTGCACTTGAACACTGCGTAGCGGAGTATCACCGAGTTGGTTTTTCTGTTCACACTAAACCGAAGCCCCAATTCCCACCCAAGTTTTAAGTAGAGACTTCAGTAGAACGAAAAACATGGAAAATGGATATTTAACGTTTTTTGTACAAGATTTAATTTGGCATATGGTATGTGTCTCCGATATCATCTCTATTTGTGGACTAGTAAAACGCACAAAACAATTAAGAAAGATCTAGGGTACTCCTTTTAGTGGTGAAAAAAAAGACATGGGAAGCATAGTGATAATTGGACTTGCCCCATATGACGAGAAATACGCCGCCGTGGCCTAGTGGGTAGAGGGCGACGCTCACACGCCGAAGGGCCTAGGTTCGATTCTCGGCTGAACACCTGGAATTTTTCACGGCACCAACTCTTTCGATCACTCAAAGAATAATACTTGTCTTAGAAAGCTTCTCAAACATCGCCGTTCGGAGTCGGCAAAAAACTGCAGGTTCCTCCTACTCGTGAGAGAAAGCTAACATGAGTAGTTTATGAGCAAGCTAGGCTCTGGTCCCCCTGTGGAATGTCACGCCAACAATTATTATTATTATCGCCTGGTTGTAGTAGCTCATAGTACATCACACTCGTCTCGTCTCAACATGTGCAGAGCATGCCCTTTGAACTCTGCATGGTTTCCTTTGGTGACAATGATCGAACGGGTTCGCCAGGCTTTGGAAAGTATTTTTCCTTTTTCTTTCGGTTATACTTGTATATTGTAACATGATCCCATTAACCATGTTACCTCTGGTACATTTCCCCTTAAGATTACGTAATCGGTCAGACGACAGTTGGCGTTTGAACCAAGTGTACGTATGAGACCTCTCCGCTCTCTCCCCTGCTAGGTGATACAGCGGAGAGTTTCAGTCCGCTTTTACCTCTGAACGTGAACGATCTTGAAAGTGACGTTTTGTGTTTCAATTATTGTTATTAATAAATATATAATAGAGTGCGACGCTCACACGCCGAATTGTCTAGGTTCGACTCCCAGTTCAACACCAATTTTTCTAATATTTCACGGCACCACCTCTTTCGAGCTGCTGACAACACTCAAAGAGTAATAACTGTCTAAGAAAGCTTCTCAAATTTCGCCGTTCGGAGTCGGCAAAAAACTGTAGGTCCCTTCTACTCGTGAGAGAACAGTAGCGCGCACAACACGAGTAGTTGATGAGCAAGCTAGGCCCTGGTCCCCCTTTGGACTGTAGCGCCAACAATTATTATTATCCACTTTTCACCTCCAGTTACGATCTGGTTCAAAACTGCCTTCATTTGAGGTTTTCAAGAAGCAACTACGCATCGGCATCTCTCGGTTTCAATTTATCTTGCACCCGTTTTTCATACTTTTGAATAAATCCAAATTTCCCCAACCGAGTGCCGACAGTTTGCTAGGTAGCTAGGTAGGTAGGTTAAGGTGGCTGATGAATGCTCTTATTCCCATACAGGACCATTGTGCTAACACACCATGCGGGGAGAACTTCAAACCAGCTGGAGCCGATAATAAAGTTTAAAATGTCGGCGGGAAAAGTTTGCTAAATAATATGCAACGATTCTACGAGAACATTTTGCGTTTGGCATAGGTTTTGATCCGCAAAGCCTTCAATTCGTCATTTTCAAATTATTTGGCTAACCCAAGGCGCTCTATTTCCTCGACGCTGAAATCATGACTTTTGAAGCGTCGAAGATATTCTCTCCATAACTTACCAGTCGGAGCAGTTTCGTAATAAATCTCCACAAACATTCAATGGACACCAGGTGCATTTTTCATCCAGTTAAAAAGGAAAATTAGAAATGGTGTTTCTTAAAACACTAGGCCATGTAGAGCGCATTGACAGCAATGCTCCGGTCCGAAGAGTTTTCGAATCCGAACCACAGGGACAACGCAACAGAGGACGTCCTAGACTGAGATGGCGCACACAAGTGGAAAAGGACCTCAACCATCTTGGAGTGCGCAATTGGAGACAGCTGGCAAAAGATCGTGCTAGCTGGAGAGGCATGTTGGTTGAGGCCCAGGTCCACCCCGGACTGTAGCGCCATCCGAAGAAGAAGAAAAAGTTTCTTAAAACAAATGGGAGTATTTTCGAAGAGGTAAAAAATAATTTTCTTTACTGAAACAGACGCTGAAGCACACTTATTCTTGTTGACAAATGTCACATCATTCCAGTTAAGTGGGCAATTACTTCCAAGATCAGTCACAACAAGCAAGTGGTGCCATCCCTTGAAAATATTCTGAATTAACCCCAAATAAAAATCAAGAATTTGTATGCCTTCAAATGTTTCGGATTTTTTTCAATTCACAGAAATTCATATATTTTTATAAATTCAAACCCTACATAAACAAAGTTCGGGATAAGGCAAAATGAATGTAATATTCAAAATTCATTTACCAGGTATACCCGTATGAAGTGAGCGTCAAGATACAAATGTTTCGATAGGGAACATTTGTTGTGAACGAGCCCTTATGTTTCTTTTTTATTTGTTTGCTATGACATCTGTGAAAAATATTTAGTATGCATCAAGTCATTGAACAGGCAACATCATATATTCTCATCGTGTTAAAAATGTCGAATTTTGTACCAGAAAGTGATGTTTTGCGGAAAGCATTCATTTTTTGTTTCATTTGAAGAAAAGTGCTGCAAAGTCGCAGTGAATGCTTGTCGAGGCATATGGTGATCACGCTCTATCAGAAGCAACATGCAAAAGATGGTTTCAACGGTTCAGAAATAATGATTTTGATGTGAGAACTGAAGAACATTTAAGACCACCAAACAAGTTTGAAGACACCGAATTGCAAACGATATTGGATGGAGATGACACTTTGAGTGAAAAGCAAATGGCAGCATTGTTAAATGTAGCATAACAAACAATTTCTGACCGTTTAAAAGCTATGGCAAAGATCCAAAAGTGTGGAAAAGGGTGACACATGAGTTGAATGAAAGACAGATGGAAAACCGAAAAAACACTTGTGAAATTTTGCTTCAAAGAAACGAAGGAAAATCGGTTTTCCATCGGATTGTTACTGGCAATGAAAAATGGATTTATTTTAAGAATCCTAAATGGAAAAAATCATGGTTTAATCTGGGACAACCATCAACATCGACTGCAAAACCAGATCGATTCGGCAAGAAGACAATGCTGTGTATTTGGTGGGACTAGAAAGGTGTGCTGTACCACGAGCTCCTAAAACCTGGTGAAACCGTTAATACTGATCGCTACCTACAACAAATGATCAATTTGAACCATACATTGATCGAGAAACGACCAGAATGGGCCAGAAGACACGGCAAGGTAATTTTGCTTCATGACAATGCACCTGCACACGAAGCAAACCCGGTTCAGGATACAATCAAAACACTTGGCTGGGAGCAGCTACCCCACCCGCCGTAATCACCAGACTTGGCTCCTTCCGACTACCATTTGTTTTCGTCGATGGGACACGCATTGGCTGAGCAGCACTTTGATTCCTACGAGGAGGTCGAAAACTGGGTGTCTGATTAATAATAATTGTTGGCGCAACAGTCCTAAGGGGAACCGGGGCCTAGGTTCTCCATCAGCTACTCGTGTTGTGCGCGCTACTCTTCTCGCACGAGTAGAAGGGACCTACAGTTTTTTGCCGAATCCGAACGGCGAAATTTGAGAAGCTTTCTTAGACAGTGTGTCTTAGAGAGTGTTGTCAGCAGGTCGAAAGAGGTGGTGCCGTGAAAAATTCGAAAAATTGGTATTGAGCTGGGAATCGAACCTAGACCCTTCGGCGTGTGAACGTCGCACTCTACCCACTATGCCACGGTGGCCATTGGTGTGTCTGATTGGTTTGCTTTAAAAGACAAACAATTGAATTGGCGTGGTATTCACAAATTGCCAGAAAGGTGGTCAAAATGTGTAGAAAACAATGGCGAATACTTTGAATAAAATGTTTTTACTTTCCCATTAATAATTAGTTTTAGTGAAATTTTCAAAAATGTTATGCCGGTAACCTGGTATACAAAATCGTTTTAATTTTTGAACGGCTCTTCTATTCCTTAAGTTTCAAAATGAACAACTGCTTCTCTGTTCCCTTCCAAGCAAACACTTCAAACTGATTTAATGGCAAAATGTCTTACTTATATTCTTTTCTTTCTTTTTTCAGGTAAATGCATGCCACGTCTTGGGATCTCGACAACTCGGAAAACGTTTTAATTAGAGACGTCCTTTGTGAACTCAGTGGTCTGTAAACTCGCTACTTGCAGGCTGCGAACAAAATGCAGCTCGAAATCGGCTAGCGCTGAAATCAAACAGATATTCTGCATAGCTTGAAAGAATTTTTGACATCTAACATCCCTTCGTCATGATGTGCGCTAAGCATCATATCATCCTACCTTCATGCAGTGCCATTAACATTTCCTTTCGCTGTACGTCTCCATTGGAGCATTTCCCTGAAAAAATCCCTGCGCAATAAATTTGTTTAAGAGATCCTGTAAACACATCAACTTCTGAGAGTTTCACAGGAGTTTCCAATCAGATGGAGTGCAATCCACAGATCTTTCCCGTCATCGACTCGATGAAACTCAAGACATCCGTTCCATGGCATGCCGACTTTCCAATGCGTATCCGGACCCAACAAGTCCATCTTTATGAAATATACATAATTAGTCCGACTCCATTAAGGCAGCACTGCTGCCCCTTCGGAGTATTATTCAGTTTTAATGGAGCCACTTGCTCTTATTATCCCGTCCGAATAACCATCGTGTACATGTCCGTAGTTTCCGTAAGTAATGAGAATTCCAAACCACACCCCTCACTTTCTTCTCGTCAACACAAGTCAACGCTGTTCTGGGGACTTACAAATTAACGCAGCAAAACGAAAACGAAGAAGCAGCCAAACACAAGAAAAATTATGGTGAAACGAGACGGGGGAGAAGGAGAGAAAAAATTACCAGTAATCCTTAAAGGATTACGAAAGTTTTTCTTCGTCTACCGGAATGGCTAGAGTATGACCGGAGAACTGCTCGCAACGCAATCCTTTTCTTCGTTTTCTGCTGTCCCCATCCCCTGTTCCGGTGGCTTTCTCGCCTTCCGGTTTGTGTCCACCTCATTGATTATATTTCATAATCCACTGGTAATTGTTTGAAATAATAGGGTCTTTTCGTTTCTGTGTGACTTGTTCTCGACAATATTCTTTTTCTTTGCTCTCAAATTGTTTCTTGTACACTTTGACCTTAATTTTGCAGTTATCCGATGGAACTATGCGTTATCCGCGATTAAATTTATCAGTTTCTTTGAATCTCTCATCGTTTTGGTGGAGTTGTTTTTTTGCTTAGAGTCCTTGCAGAAAATCTCTGTGGTGACTGTGGGTTGAGGGCGCAACAAGTTGTTCGAACTAGTGTGAAAATTGATTGAAACTTTTAATAGTTGATTAAATTTATGGAAGTTTTGAGTGACTTCATTTGGAGTTTAGTGTGAGACTTACTCCCTTCCACCGCCATCAAAAATTTTATGCTCACCGAATTTTGTTTCAAATAATTCGAAGTCTGAGGTAATTTTCAAAAGAGTTCCGATCTGATAAGTTCGCAGACACATTGTTTTCCTGTTTCGAGGGATACGCAGAGTGTTGAGGAAAAGTTTCGTTGCTCGCCAGTTGAAAAGCAGCTTCTCCTGGCGCTCTACCATCCGTCCCATTGACTACCATACATGCGCCTCTGTGTACACGGACACACTTCTCGTATTGAAATTAGGCTGACACACACCCACACATGCAGCAGAAAACTTTCATCTTCATCTAAACGCAAGGCTACTCCCTCCCCGCAGCCTCCACGCATTCAAATAAACTTCACCACCAGCTCCCGACTCGTATCGAAAGTAGAACAACAACAGTTCAAATGCGTATAAAATACACTTCCCTTTCACAGTGTAAACTTTTTTATTAATTAAAAAGCAAAATTAGAAAGAAACAGCGAACAAGAGTCACAGAGGCACAGTAGCAGCAGGAAAAACGATGGAAAATTGAAAACACGGCTGTACACTAGCCGAGAAGGCCCGTGGCAGTAAACCATCACACAGCAGCGCGGTGTAGTCAACGACTTTCATCCCCTGCGCCCTTCACTTCCTCATCATCATCATTGTCGTCATTCAGTGGCGCACGCTCGTCCTACAAAGAGCATCAAAAGCAAATATACAACTTAAAAGCAAACAAAAGGCAACATTTCTCCTTTTCCTTTTTTTTTGTTGTTGTTGCGTGTGTACTCTGCTTCTTATTTACTCAGGACAAGTGTGCTGCTGGTGTTGTATGGCAGGCCAGTCAGTGCCAACCCTCAACCTCTGAGACTCCAACAACCGCTCCCCCCTCTCGGAAGAAGAGGCCTCGAGGGGGCAAATGTTTCTTGTTTCATGTTTCTTGTAGTAGTCGTTATCGTCCTCGTCGTCGTCGTCGTCCTTTTAAGGAACTTTTCAATATTATGCGAACGACAACGGCTACGACTACAACGGTGAACAGAAAGCAGGCAACTTTCAAAGCGCGTCCCTTAAATCACTCAACCTATAAATTCGCTTCCTATGTTGGCAAGTTCCAAATTCCCAGTTCGCGCACCGCTCACAAGGGGGGAGTGTGTGTGTGTTTTTGTGTGTGTGTGTGTGTGCAGAAAAGGGTTCATTTGGATAATGGGGGTTGGATTGGTGGCGGGTTGTGTGACGGTGCGTGCATTTACACAAAAAACAAAAAACACACACACAAGGCACACACAAGCCAGCAGGTCCTGCTATACGGTTTAGAAGTGAGTCGCGTGTACGAATCGTTGGCTTGCTACTTAGTTCTCGAGTGTTTTCTCGCACTTACTGGCGCCTGGAGTCATCATCCTGTCCCACACCGTTTCAGTTGTTTCTTTTGCTTTTGAATTGAATGAGTGCCATGGAGGGGGGCTGAGGGTGTGGAGGCTTAAGTGTGTCCTTCGCTCCTGAGAATACATTTCTGTTTGTTTAGTTTCGAGCATGAAATTTTATTTGAATATATTTCAATTATATTGCCATTCCCCCATATGAAGCAGCAGGATGTGTTCCCATCGGGGGAACGAAGTTAGCAACTAATGGAAGTCTAAGGCGTGCTTACATCGTACATATGTCGCGTTTCTGGGGTGTGTTCAAAGTTAAGCATATTTCTGCTTCTTTGGTTTAGCGCTGTCTGTGGGGGAGACCGGCCGCTTCAAATATTCTGATTAACTCTCAAGGATTCATTGTGTGGTTTAATTTTGAATGAAGAATTGCATATTCAAGGATTTTGTGAATAATCTCCACATTAATCAGAAGGGTGGAAGAAATTTCTATCGGGTGTCCTGTTCCTTTAAGCCAACAGTACTTGTCCGTGATACAAGCTGTTTGACATAAACTTGACGATGAACTTGGAAAATCACGAAAGAGCAAGTTCTACGTCCACGATGTGGTTCTTGCCGTGGCTACATCAAAACGAAGAAAGCAAAGATCCGAAAAACTGCGGAAAGGGAAGTGCGAAAGGTTTCACAAGTCTAAGTGTGCATTGAGCACTTGTGTGCATTGAGCACTTGTAGTTTTTCAGACCTAAGATCTGGGCTTTGTCTAAAATGATGCACAGAAATTGAGAAGGAACTTAAGCAGCTGGGTGTGACAAATTGGTGGCAGGTAGTGACCATTCGCAGTCGTTGGTCAACTCCATCACGGAAACTTTGAGAACGAATGTCTCCCCCTCCCACTCTTTTGAAGCTGTCTGCCAAGCTTTGTTTATGTTTGCTTCTTCTTCTTCTTCTTCTTGTGGCGCTACAGTCCGGGGTGGACCTGGGCCTCAGCCAACATGTCTCTCCAGCCAGCACAATCTTTCGCCAGCTGTCTCACAGTTGCGCACTCCAAGTTGGTTGGAGTCATGTTTGCTTACCGGAGCAATAATATAAATTCCTAAGCTGTCCCCTGTGGTCGCCGTGGGGTGTGGGTAGAGTGCGACGCTCACACGCCGAAGGGTTCAGGTTCGATTCCCGGGTCAACACCAGTTTTTCGAATTTTTCACGGCACCACCTCTTTCGAGCTGCTGACAACACTCAAAGAGTAATAACTGTCTATGGAAGCTTCTCAAATTTCGCCGTTCGGAGTCGGCAAAAAAACTGTAGGTCCTTTTTACTCGTGAGGGAACAGTAACGCGCACAACACGAGTAGTTGATGAGCAAGCTAGACCCTAACAAAGAAAGTGGCGCCCAACATGTAACTTCCTAGGGAAATCGCAACCACACTCCTACTGGCTGCAAAGGCTTGTAAACTCCACAACAGCAATCGAATGGGAACTGTTATTTCAATGTAAAGTCGGCTTCTGCTGCTGATGCACACAGGTTCAAACTTATGTGCACGATCTTAGAAGATTTGGTCTGTTCCTAATTATTTGCTTCCCTAAAATGCCAGACTTACCGGAGCAATAATATGAATTCCTAAGCTGTCCCCTGTGGTCGCCGTTGCGTGTGGGTACAGTGCGACGCTCACACGCCGAAGGGTCCAGGTTCGATTCCCGGCTCAACACCAGTTTTTCGAATTTTTCACGGCACTATCTCTTTCGAGCTGCTGACAACACTCAAAGAGTCTAAGAAAGCTTCTCAAATTTCGCTGTTCGGAGTCGGCAAAAAAACTGTAGGTCCTTTTTACTCGTGAGAGAACAGTAGCGCGCACAACACGAGTAGTTGATGAGCAAGCTAGACCCTGGTCCCCATTTGGACTGTAGCGCCAACAATTAATTAATTAAGCTGTCCCTATGGCTGAACTTACAATACAGAGCTCAAACTCCCGAACCTGGCTTAAATTATTTCAATTGAGGATAAGCATGCCGATGTCCTTCTTCTGATCATCGAAGACGTTCCTTTACCCAAAACAACAAATTGAGGGAGTATGCATGCAAGTGCTAGCTTAATCGACATCGTGGTTGTCAAATGAACTCTGTGCTCTATGAAGAAGCCTGGCCCGATATAGGATCCCAATTATCTATCCTCAGACCAAGAAACATTCTACCAGCCGACCGCACAAATTCTCTAAAAGCATTATCAAGATCATCAAGACTACTGTGCGATGTTATTTTGACACTACAATAAATTGGCGCACAACTTAAGGCTCAAATTTACGACTAAGAGTCATGTCCTGGCATCTGGGCCAACCGACGACAACCTGCCTGCTGCAATAAAAATGCTTAAGGTGAAGCATAAGTTGGTCAGTCACGTTGTCACTGGGGTTGCTCGTGTAGTTACTAACTAAGCCGACCAGGCCAATTAATGGCGCCCAACATGTGGCTGTGCTCTGCCTATTTATTTTCTACAAAATGTATTTATTAGATGGCGTGAACGTCCACAGAGGGACCAGGGCCTAGCTTGATCATCAACTACTCGTGTCGTGCGCGCTACTGTCCTTTCACGAGCTGAAGTGGCCTACAATTTTTTGCCGACTCTAAACGGCGAAGTTTAAGAAGCGTTTACGTAGACAGTTATTTCTCTTTGGGTGTTGTCAGCAGCTCGAAAGAGGTGGTGCCGTGAAAACTTCGAAGCTTTTAATCCGGGAATCGAACCTGGAGCCTTTAGCGTGTGAAAGTCGCAGTCTACCCACTTCGCCACGGCGGCCTGGAGTCTGAGTCGGCGCTGGCTCACCGCCTTTGCATTGCTCTTGAATTAGGTTGTGCCGGTAAAAAGGTGAGGTGTTCAGTCCTGCAATCGAACTTGCACCTTCGGCGTGTGAATGTCGTGTTCTACTACTTCGCTACGGCGGCCAAAATCAACTTCATGATACTGAGACTAAAAGTTGTGGCCTGGCACTTAAGCCAATACCCCAACGACATGCATGCTCCATGCACAGAGCTTCCCCTATGGCACAAACTGCTGCAGCAAAAAAACAAAAAGTCGCTAAAAAGAGCATGGCATCGTCGCCCCCATTGTTATCGAGGCTGCCCGTGTGTCTACTACAAAAGCTACCAGACCACAACAGAGAAAGTGGCGCCCAACATGTACACATTCCACATTCCTACTGGCTGAAAAGGCTTGTAAACTCCACAACAGTGATCGAATGGGAACTGTTATTTCAATTTAAAGTCGGCTTCTGCTGCTGATGCACACAGGTTCAAACTTATGTCCACGATCTTAGAATATTTGGTCTGCTCCTAATTATTTGCTTCCCTAAAATGCCAGACTTAGCCAGCGTCAAGAGAAAAACAAAAGCCGAGTCCTTAGTCCTTGTATGTCCAAATGCATGAATGTGATGACAATCATCCAAAGTACTTGAAAGTAGCGTCGGATGTCAACTCACATGCACCTACCTCAAGGCAAGCAAAGGACTCGATTTAGTTCCACACTCATTTCTGGCTCCGTCAGAAGTATATTTCCATATGATCACCGCACCGAAGCTAAGTGAATTCATTTTTTATCGCCTTGACACCCTACACCCCTCAAAGTCGTGCCAAAGTCGCACTCCAAGGCCATGTGACTAAGGATCACCATCGACCCACCCAGTAAGCCAAAGGTCCCATCAGATAGCCACAAGGTCCCGACCAACATCCGCTTACACATCAAAGCGGCACATTCCTAATAGGAATGACATCACAATCCCACACACACACAAGTCCTGTTCGCACTGCCTACCGAGAGACTTCGCCTCCACGCCACTTGTGAATATTTAGGTCAACTCAGTGGTTATGCATTCCAAGTGTGTCATATGTCACGATATCGCATCGTCATCGCTGTGGCCATCGCGTCAGTCGGCCGGTAATCGACCTGGGAGCTGTGTGAAGGCGGCGCGTTTCGTGCATTCAAGTACGAAGAAAACTCACTCGACCAGGCAAAGATTGCATTCGGAAGCCAATGTACACAGAGACGGTCACCGCATTCGGTATGCACCTTTATTACTCGTCATTTCCATATCGGTACGTGTCCAAATGGCAAAATTGCCAACGTTCGCGTAATTAGGTACTTTACCGCTTCAAGTGAACTTATGTATGCATGCGGTGGAGGCATCGGCGGCGGCTGTCGCCGGTGGGTTGGGGTGGGTTGGGGTGGGGGAAGCGCTGCAGGAATGGTGTTTCGGGTCAGGTCACGTATCACGTTCGAAGGCAAGCAACACTGAACACCATCCGGTGAGTCATGCCCCAGGCAAAGCGAGACGTAACCGCAACGCTGGCGGTAATTATAATCAACGGCAGCGAGCGGGGGGAGAGGCGTCAGTACAATTGGGCGATTAGACTGTCATTGCAAAAGCCCCCGGACGACGTGAGAGAACGTCGCCGTCCCCCTAGTCATTGCGGCAGGTGACATTCCCTCAGTATCGGCAGCCGTGCACGTAGATTGCACTTAAATCAATTTCCTGCTAATTGAGTCATTGTTCCAGACGCTCGCGCTGTTGATCCAATCGCAGTCACAATCAGTCTTAAATTGCTCTGAAGCATGAAATGCACTGCAGCGGGTGTTGGGTAATCCAGGGAGATGCCGAACGAGACTTTCGCAAGACGCCGCGAGAAGTGATGACACTGAAGCCGACCTCAATTGCACGACTTATTAAACATTGCCGCACTCGCAACTTGTCAGAGACTGAGTTGACTCATGTCAGTGCCAAGTAACAAGGGGCTCGAAATTCTTACATAATCAGAATTGCATCAAAAGTGCATGCGGCTTACAGGGTATCAGTGTTGTCCTTTCGGGGTACATTCCAATTCCCTCAAATTGGCTGCCGTTATTCCGCATCGTCATTCTTCGTGTTTTTGCCAGCAAACACGCACAAGCCGAACTCAGTTCCCTGCATCTCAGAGTCCAGTGTCAGTCAAGCGTTTCAATGGCAACACATGGCCACACATATTCCGCCCATCGCTGCCACCACCCTCAGGTTGACACATGTCAGTCTGAATCAGATAAACCAGCACAACCACCAGAAAAAGTGGTCGGTTGGGGTTCCGCAATTCCCCGCATTCGTGTATCGAGTTACCACCACCACTGCTGCCGCCGCCAGCGACTGTCCTCCATCCGTGGTCCGGTGATGTGTGTGTGTGAGTCATTCGAAATTCCCCTTTGCTGCATAATTCCATACCAAAAACAGAAAAAAACAATTCGAGTCAAGGATTCGAGCACATAAACTCACCCAAATACATCCCCGTCACAGATAAGCCAAACCTAAAGTCCAAGGACATGCATGTGAAAGTAGAGTTGCCCAGCAAAAAATTCGTGCGCACAAATGCAAGCAAAACGGACACTCAAAGGTTTTCTGTATATCCTCGCATGTCCTGTAGCAACAGCAGCTGGACTCTTTGATTCCCTAAGTGCACCGAACTAAACAACACGGGCGCACGTAACAGGGGCCAAGTAATGAGCGACCGGCAAGGGCTGCGAAAATGCCAAAAAAAAACCGAAAACACTCAAACTGTGCAAATTGCATGCATATCCACTTTCCAGCAGGCAGGCAAAATTTTCTCCCCTTACTGAGTGCGAGGGTGACCAAAAGTAGCACCCCTCTGGCAGGCGTCGTCGTCGTCGACTTCTTTTCATCGTAACGCTTCGTTAAGTTCGCCATAAAGTGCATTAGCGTGTGGAGTGGAGTGACACCAGGGTGATACCTATAATTAGGCGCACAACAATAACAAAAAAATCCACCCTGTGGCTGGAGAATGAACAACAACCCGGAACATTAGAGAGCAAGCAGCAGCAGTAGCAGCAGACTCGCTCGGATGCACACAGCAGATCGCGCAAACAACACCAGCACCCACTAAAGCGGTGAAAAAAATATTTTGCACCATTTTCACTTTTTGTTCATCCTTCGTCCTTCCTGTCCTTGTGATGTGTTTTTTTTTTTGTCTGGAGCTTAATTTGTAAAGTTCTCATTAAAATATGTACGTACATATTCCGCCAGCGTGCAGGGCGGAGAGTATCTCTTCCACTCTTTAGCCAGACATTAAATTATCTCACTGTCATACAAAGCACCAGTGCTTTATGCTGTGGGTGCAAAAGTGGTATTCTTTTCGGAACTTTACGCGGAAGCAGGGTGCCCTGTGTCTAAGGGTGATATTATAATTAAAACTCCGCCATGGTCTGTAATTCGCGCACGCAAACACATAAAAACGAAACACAGACAAGCGGATGGAAATTTTTCGCATAATTATCAGAAAAGGGTTGCTGGGGTTGTCTCTAACAAACTGCAAAATGACCACGATTCAGACGGTACATGGGGGCGTGTAAACTGCACAGGGACACACACTGCGAGAAAGACAGTGGTCAGAGGCTGATGATGGAGAGCGTAAAGCAGTGCTGATGCCCGGGGGAGTGGACAATCGAGTGAAAGTGTCAAGTGGACAGTGAACCACCAATTGGTCTGAGATGAGGGTGAACCTCGTTCAAGAGGCGTCAAGAGGCTACAAATTTGATTTAAACTAAAGTTTACTTGCATAGCTAGGCGGGTATTGCACTTTCTTTCCATCCTTCTAGTCTGCGTCAAGCCAAGGGAAGAAGGAAGCCTCAACATCTTAGACCTATGCCCAGACTTATGCGAAGGGTGTAGCCGTATTGGCTACCAGACCATGCTTGGCGCCCGTTTGCAAGCTGCCAGGCGGCCCTTGACATGATCGGTGACTGGTGTGCTAAGAATTGGCTTTCACTAAATCCTCTTAAAACCGAGGTTGTTCCCCTTACGAGCGGGAGGAATCTGACTGGTCTGACTCAACCAGTACTTAGAGGTGTCACCATTCCAACGAAGTCAATTCCACCATCATTCCACTTTGGCACCATTCCAATAAAGCTAAGAAATAATAATAATTGATGGCGCGACAGTCCACAGGGGAACCAGGGCCTAGCTTGCTCATCAACTACTCGAGTTGTTCGTGCTACTGTTCTCTCACGAGCAGAAGGGACCTACTGTTTCTTACCGACTCCGAAAGACGAAGTTTGGTTTTTACTCTTTGAGTGTTATCAGCAGCTCGAAAGTGCCGTGAAAAGTTCAAGGTGTTCAGCCGGAAATCGAACCTAGACCCTTCGGCGTGTGAGCGTCGCACTCTACCCACAACGCCATGGCGTCCACAATGAAGCTTAGTATTCAGATGTTTTTCTTCTTCTTCTTGTGGCCCTACAGTCCGGGGTGGACCTGTGCCTCAACAAACATGCCTCTCCCGCCAGCACGATCTTTCGTCAGCTGTCTCCATTTGCGCACTCCAAGCTGGTTGAGGTCCTTCTGAACCTGTGTGCGCCACTTGAGTCTAGGTCGTCCTCTGTTGCGTTGTTCTCAGATTCTAAGACTTTTCGGGCCGGAGCAGTGGTGCCCATACGTTCTACATGGCCTAGCCATCTTAAGCGTTGTATCCGTAGACGCTTGACCAGGCGCATGTCGCTGTGCAGCCATAGAGTTCGTCGTTTAATCTTCTCCTGCAGATACCAGCAACGCAAACAGGGCAAAAATCGCAAGCAAAACTTTTCCCTCGAAAAAACTAAGGGATTCTTCATCCGCCTTTGATAACGTCCAGGTTTCAGCGCCATAAAGTAGGACTGGGATGAACTGTTATATACCATAAAGCGAACTTAGTCCTTCGAGAGAGGGTTTTATTACTCAATTGCGTCTCGAGCCTAATGAAACAGCGATTGGCAAGAGTGATTCTGCGTTTGATTTCGGTACTGATGTTGCTCTTCCTGTTTAGCGCGGAGCCGAAGTAGTTCTTCACTACCTTCAAGTTTTTGCTGCCTAGTCTGACACAAAGATGTTGTGTGTCCGAGACGTCGATGTTGTGTGTCCGAGACGTCGATGTTGTGTGTCCGAGAAGTCGATGTTGTGTGTCCGAGACATCGATGTTGTGTGTCCGAGACGTCGATGTTGTGTGTCCTTTCTTGATGACAGCATGTATTTAGTTTTACCCTCATTTACCGCAATAACCACTTTAGCCGATTCCGCTTCAATGCCAGCAAACGCCTCATTGACGGCTCGCTGTGTTCGTCTAATCACGTCCATGTCATCAGCGTATGCTAGCAATTGAACTGACTTCTGGAAGATCGTGCCTCTGGTGTTGACTTGTGAGTTACGCACGATCTTCTCGAGGATGATGTTGAAGGAGGCACATGACAGTGCGTCGCCTTGTCTAAAACCTTTTTTGACACTGAAGTCTCGGTGAGTTCGTTACCGACCTTGACGGAGCAGCGAGATTTCTCCATCGTCATCCTACATAGTCTGACGAGTTTGGTAGGAATGCCAAAACTAGTCATGGCACTGTATAACTCATCTGTATGCATACTGTCATATGCGGCCTTGAAATCGACGAATAGTTGGCTGAGTGTCGATTTGCACTTGAGTCTTTTCCAGGATCTGCCATAAAGTGAAGATTTGGTCTATCGTGGACCTGCCTGGCGTGAAGCCACACTAATAAGGATTTATCAGATTATGGACAAACGGTTTCAGACGCTAAAACAATACGGCAGAGAGGATCTTGTATGCGATCCTGAGGAGACTAAACCCTCGGTAGTTGGCGCAAACAAAGATGTCTCCCTTCTTGTGAACCGGACAAACGACGCTGAGATTCCTCTCATCGGGCAAGCTATCTTACAGATGAGCTGGTGCATGCGTATTCAGGTGTTATGCTGGATAAAAGACTTCTTTAGAAAAAACACACAAAGCCCAAAATTTCCAAAGCGATGTCAGTCTTGTTGCAGTGTAGGAGAGTTTTTGTTGAAACCTTGGGTTTATCACCAAAAAGATCAGTATGGTTCTACACGACAATGATAAGACTCCTTGTCTCATTGGCATCAGTCGTATGGTGGAACAATCTTCCGTGCAAATATGTACATAACTTCTGCTGTGACTAAGCTTCAAAGAAAGATCTCAGCACATTGGCTTTCCCCAGGACGCCTGGCTCTACTCTTGATGCACTGTTCCATCTCCCTCCCCTTCACATCAATATCATGGAACGCACAATCAAGGCCTCGACGAAAAAGGATTAGTCTTTGATTCAAATGACCTCGGCACCGCATCGTCAACATGTCTCATGGACATGTCGTTTGATGCGAGGTCACCAATGATACAGCTGCGTCGCTCATACAAAGTCTACTTTCCCCGTGCTTTGGACTAGCTGTGGCCAGAAACTGAACCGGGAAGAGAATGATGTCGGATTTTCAAGGACGGCTCCAAGACGACGGACAGTTCTGGAGCTGGGGCCTTTGGGAAGACGACAACATCAGACTTCACAGCTTCTTAGGCAATTTTGCATCGGTCTTTCAGGCGGAAGCGTTTGCGATCCTAATGACCTCTAACTTTATTGCGAGGAATAGGTGGAGGGGGCGAAGTATCAACTAAGCTGTGCTCAAGGCTCTACTCAACCCTTTAACCACTTTCAAGGGTGAACCGGATTTTTTCGGGGCTCTGTGTGCTCGTTGCCTTGTGTCCTTTGTGGGGGATTTGGTGGCAGATGTAGCCCTTGCTTCGTTTTGGAGTTAATGGATTCTGAGAGACGGCTGATAGTGACCTTGACTTAGTTAAGGTTATAGTCCAAGAATACAAGTCTTCCTTTAATTTGGTCGGCAGACTGAATTTGCCTAGACTTGCATGGGTCCCCGGACATCATGGAATCGTTGCCAATGAACTAACTATACAATGTTCAAATAAAGGCAAACCCACCTTGGAACTACCTGCATCCTTGGTAAGGGCCTCCGTCGACGGTTAGGTCTCCCAACAGCACAACCAGAGTTGGCATGACTCTCCAGGCTGACAAAGTGCATGCTTCCGAATGTCAGCACGAAATTCGCGGCTTTTCTGTTATCTTAAGACAAAAATCCGTGCAGGCTACTTGTTGGCGTACTGACCTCTTCACCTTCGCTAAGCACCTTAGTCGGTTTGGGCTTAGTGATGACACCCTTTGCGACATCTGTGGGGACAGTGAACACATCTCAGAGCACTTTGTCTTGTCTAATGGCGGCTGTTTGGCGCTGACATGTTTAGAACTGAAAATCTAAGTTCTTTGTCACAGAAGCACATTCTGGTTGTTCTTCAGAAAGCCAAGAAAACACATAAAAAGTTACTGCCCGGTAGTCCAATGGACACGTCTTTGAGTCTGAGCGCAATGTATCCCAATCTGCAACAGCCCTCATTTGGCTAAACTTACATTCTCCGTTCGTTGGCTTTCTCAGTCGTAGAAGAGAAACACATGGCAAAGCTAAACGAGTTAAAAGCGGCGCTGCAGAGCGTTTTCTCCACAAATCTGGTTTTTGAAACCTCCAGGGCTTTAAAGTTGTCTATCTGTGATGCCTGGAACGTATAGAACTCCTAGCTTCCCCTTAAGCAAACACAAAATGCACCAGGACGAAGTTTGCTAAAACAGAGTGCCCGTTGCTGCCCCACTCCCACTCATACACCTGCATGGCCTCCTTTTCTCTTCCAAACCAAGTCAAGGTCACTATCAGCCATCTTTCAGAATCCATTAGCCCCGAAACGAACCAGATGCTCCATCTGCCACTCAACCCCCAACAAAGGACGCACCAGGCACCGAACATACAGGACACCGAAACAAAAAAAAAAAGCAGTTCACCCTCGAAAGAGTTGTGCCATTGGCCCTAAGCACGTCACTTCAGCTTCCTCAATTACCCCGAAAAGATTGCTTCATTACATGCGAGATGCACTTAGGGAATCAAGATGCAGCCATCACCGACACCGCTGCGCTACTTAACCAACCCCCACCCCTCACCGCACCATTGAGGGGCAAAGCCATCTGAAGTGCCACCTTTTTAGCACCTCTGAACGTATCAGAAGGACTTTGCCATCGTGCCGGCAGCAAGGGGAGACAGCAGAGCAACACTTTATTCTGTAGCATCTGCATGCATCACCATCATCGTCGTCTTCATCGTCATCAGCAACGGCAGCAACAGTCGTGTCAAGCTTCCGAGTCATCATCCTCCCCCCGCCACAGGGTTCTATGGCAGCTGGAGGCACTTCTGCACTTGTCAAAGACATTTTGCGATTTTATCAGGCCTCGATGCAGCCCCTCCTGCGCAGCACGTTCAAGTGTGAGTAAATATCTTCAGCACTTATCGTTGCAATTTTGTCCCCTCAGACAGCCTGCTTCTTCGATTGTGCGCCGCGCCGTCGTCATCATCGTTCTTGTGTCTCTCGCTCAAGCATCCTTGTCGCACTCACGGTCCCCCTTCTGTCAAGCTTATAATTGTATTTTTGCACTTGTCGTCATTTTAAGAGCACACGTCCTCACCCCACGAAAAAGAAGCATGTTTCTCACTCGATTGTCCCCAATCGCAGCGCAGAGTGATTAATCTCCGTCACAACGAATCCTTGACTCTCCTCCTCCACAAGCTTGTGCGCGAGCGAGAACTGTTGCACCTTGTGCATTTGCCGAGCGAGGGTTACGCCGCTGTCCAATGTATAAATCTGTGCTGGGGACGGAGACGGCCAGAGGAGTCGACCTTTGGTGGCGCACATTGTGAGCATTGATTCGATCTACATGAAGCATATCGCGCTGCTCTCGGGTGGGAGGTGGCCCTCGAGATGGCGTCATGCACTGGATAATCTCTGCCATCGAAACGAACCTCGGAAGGGAGTGTATGTGTGTGTGGGCGATAGGGTCCCGCGTGTGACACGCCTGCTGATGATGATTTAATAAATTGAATGCATTCGCCAAGCGGTGCAAGGAGGGCATAGCCCGGCTCCGAATGAAGGCTTTTGTGCATTCGATTCACCTTCAGCTGCCGAGGACTTCTCCGTGCGGCGGGGCAGCGATTTGTAAATGTCCGTCGATGTTAATCGGACGGCGTAAATCTTTCGAAATGAGAACAATTGCTGTGCAGTTGGTGGTGGTCGGGGGTGGGTTAGGGTTAATTGAAATGAGGCAAGGCAGGGCGAGTGGCTAAGTGAACTGCAATTATTTCATCTTCCCGGGCAGGTCACAATTGTGGATGACGATTGGAGAGGAAAAGCATTGTTCACCTCGATCATAGAAAATTTTGCCATTGTTTCCGCTGCCATCGGTTGCAATTTGGGGTGACGATGTGCCAGTCCAACACGGGTGCAGAGCAAATACGAGAGCTCACATGGACTTGGGTAAGTCTGGCCATTAGCAGGATAATTGGTAGGACTTTTGAAGTATGAGGTATGGACACATCGAGATTACAGTTTAACCTAGATCTCTAGAAATCGTCATCCCCAGCAAAAATCATCATAGCTCATCAACTGTGTAAGCTATCCGAAATTGCAAGAGTCTGTGGCACTAAAGACCTGCATTATACAGACTCTTAAGTTGCTTTGGATCACACACAAGGCCGAGATTAACATTCGGGCCCTCGTCGTGGCCATGCTTAACCAACTGGGATACCATCCCGCAGCACGTTTTTCAGTTTATGCTCTCCTCGAAGTTCCACTTTATTTCATCCTTCTCATCTGTGCGCTCTATTTCTTTTAAAATGTTCGAAAAAACAAAAAACCACCAATTTATATCGAACTAAACGCGAACTAATCCAGATGAATGCTTAATTGACCGCAAATGCCGCCAAGTCTCGAAACAAACCTCTAAGGGTGGTGCTTCCGGTGTACCGCGCGTCGAGGAATAAGTCAGCAAGCAGCCATTTCTCCACCCCCACCGACTACTGAATAATATTTCCATCAACCCGACAGCATTCAGCAGCTGCATTCGAGTCTAACTTCCTGTAACTGGTCGGTGTTCCTTTTTTACTGTTCACCCCCAGCCGGTGCCCCCTCGGAATATACAAATTGAAAGGAGTCACTCCTTATTTCCCATTCTTGACCTCTACCGCTTCGTTCTAATTAAATTACTTCCACTTCATCAGCTATGGTCGCCGGTGCGGGAGAGCCAGTGAACAGTTGTGGCAGAGAGCTAGCTGCATGAACTCACAGCGAAGAGCGAACGAAACAAAGTACAAAAGATGTCGTCGCTGTCATTAATTATGAAGCACATAGTATTGTGCCCGTTGACTCGAGACTCATGGTTTTTTTGGTTTTGGCTGTGTGCGATCGAGTCACTCGGCGTTGTGCATCCTTAAGTTTGTTAACAGATATCGCCTTTTGCGCCTTTTCGGAAGTTCCTTGTTCGGTTGTAATTATTGTTGGACATTTTTCATTTCATTTGTCATCGCAAATTGGATGCCGACTGATGAATCGCTTTCGAAAGTAACTTCTCGGAAATTTAATTGACAAAGGACAATTGAGATGAGGGAGGTAAGATGGAGTAGGGGAATCTGGAAGGTTGCCTGTGGCTCATTAATCAATTCAAGGTGGTCCTGTTCTAGTTTTGCAGAAGAGTGTCACATTCAATATGCCGAAAGTGAGACCTTTTTGAAATGGACCAGTGGGCCAAACTACATCTTCTTAACAAAGCAATACAGAAGGCAGACGACTTGGGCCTCAGTCAACTCAGACTTAAGTGCCCCCGTTCAACTGAATAAAGTTCCCCTCTTTATAACGAACACCATCTGGAATGGGATAAGCTCCTGCAGTGTCATGCCTTGAACTTGCACTCAAATCCGTTTCAAGTCAGAATGTTGGCATTTATTTGCTCAATACTGCCTAGCCATGTGCAGGTTTTTGATAAAGTTCATATTGGAGGCTGTGGCCGCCGTGGCGTAGTGGGTACAGTGCGGCGCTCACACGCCGAAGGTTGTAGGTTCGATTCCCAGCTCATCACCAATTTTTCACGGCACCACCTCTTTCGAGCTGCTGACAACACTCAAAGAGTAATAACTGTCTAAGAAAGCTTCTCAAACTTCGCCGTTCGGAGTCGGCAAAAAACTGTAGGTCCCTTCTACTCGTGAGAGAACAGTAACGCGCACAACACGAGCAGTGGATGAGCAAGCTAGGCCCTGGTCCCCCTTTGGACTGTAGCGCCAGCAATTATTATATCGGAGGCTCATAGGATAGATAACAACAACGATTCGTGGTGCTTAGTACATTCTGGGGAGGAACCCCTTCTCACTTTCTGTCTGAATTAAGGGCAGTTGGCAGTATGGCTTTGCTCGCTGGCGTAGGCGTATCAATGGATGCCTAAGTCCATCCCTGACTTCGGACCATATCAAGATGGCTAACTGCTATTAAATGAATTGTAAAGAGAAAGTGGAAGTGGCGAAGTACCTGTGTCTGTACCGACAGCCAAGTTGTGCTTGTGCCCTCACTCAAACCTTTGACCACTTTCGAGGTAGAACTTTTTTTTCGGTATTCTGTGTACTCGTTGCCTTGTATCTTTTGTCGGGGGGCTTAGTGGCAGATAGAGCATCTGTTTCGCATTAGGCTAATGTATTCTGAAAGATGGCTAATAGTGACCTTGACTTGGTTAAGGAGATAGTCCAAGAGTGGAAGTCTTCCCTTAATTTGGTCGGCGGACTGAATTTGCTAAGACATTACGGGACATCACAGAATCATTGCCGTTAAACTAGCTAGGCAAGGTTCAAAAGATGCATTCGTTGGGCTCTTACCCACCTTGGGACTACTTGCATCCTTAGTAAGGGCCTCCGTCGACGGTTAGGTCTCCCAACAGCACAACCAGAGATGGCGTGACTCTGCAGGTTGCGGGATGACCAAGAGCATGCTCCCGAAAGTTAGCAAGAAATCCGCTTCTTTTCTGCTATCTTGAGACAGAAATGAGTTCAGAGTTACCTTCGCTAAGCACCTAAGTCGGCTTGGGCTTAGTGATGGCATGTGGAGAAGGTGAAGACACTTCAGAGCACTTCATCTGGCAGTGTTCTACTTTTGCTCGTATCAGGTGGCGCCTTGTTTGGGTCTGATGTGGTGGGAAATAAAAACCTAAGTTTCTTGTCACAGAACTGCCTTCTGGTCTTTCTTCGAAAATCAAGAAAACACATCAAATGAAGGTTACTGCTCGGTAGTACAATGGACTAGTCTTTGAGCCTGAGCGCTCTAGTGCAGTATATTCCAACCTCCAACAAAAAAAAAAGGAAAATCGAAAAAGAACTGATTGGAGAGCTACATTACTAGAGAGTGCGCATCGTGTAACGGGGTGCATCATGAGATGGGGCGCATTACTGAAGAGGGAGCACATCGGTCTACGCCTAAGTTCATCATAGAAAGAAGAAAAAGAGGAAAAAACCGTTTCATAAATTGTTCCTTCTTTTTTCAAATTTCAATCAATCAGGAATTTCTTTGTGGACAACTTCTTCGATTTGAAGACCAAAAATGTTTGATTTCAGAAAGCAGTGCTTCTTACGCTTCAGAAGTTGAAATGCATGCTCTGTGTTGGGTCTGTGTTGACGACGAAAAAAATTCCAGCTCTGTGTAGGGATCTTTCCGAGTAAGTGGAAAACAGCATTTGTTCAGATGGTCGCTATAAATGGCGAATTCATTCACCCACCTCCTACCGATACAAAGCACTTGGCGCGACAGTCTTAGGGCCTAGCTTGCTGATCAATTACTCGTGTTGTGCGCGCTATAGGTAGAATCGACCTACAGTCCTTTGCCGACTCCGAACGGCGAAGTTTGAGAAGCTTTCTTAGACAATTTTTACTCTTTGAGTGTTGTCAGCAGCTCGAAAGAGGTGGTGCCGTGAAAAATTCAGCCGTGAATTGAACCTGGACCTTCAGCGCGTGAGCGTCGCAATCTACCTATTATGCCACGGTGTCCAGTGGTGCCAACTTTATGTCCTAAAACATAGTGATCTGTTGCATTCCCACTTTCTAAGGTAATAAAAACACAGCTTATTAAATATCTTCAAACAGGGAATCTTCCACAGCAACAGGTTCCATTTGATTCCATTTGTCGGTGAGATATGCTAACATTTGATAAAATCTTTGCACAATGGAGGAGAAAGCAAAATGGTTGTGCCTCCGTGTAAAATGCAAGGATGCTTCCACTTTCTGCTTTGTCTGCGCCTGTACTCGAGAGCGTTAATTCTTCAATGGGACAAGTTTATTTCCGTACTCTTACAGTTGCAAGAGTACTTAAAAATCTAAACGCGCACAAATACGCTGACTCGGATGGTATCCCCCCGTTCTTCTGAAGAGGTGTTCTTCTACGCTGGCAAAACCATTGTGTAAGCTTTTCCATTTGTCCTACTCTTTAGGGCGAGTAAGTGGAAAACACCATAACCCACCTCCTAGTGACCCATGGCACTTCTGTCTCTACTATTCAAGGTCATGGAAACGCTGATAAATCGTCAGCTTATAAAATATTTTGAAACCCGGAAGCTTCCTAGTAAACGGCAATACGGCTTCCGCAGCAACAGGTGATTTGATGACTCATCCCATCGAAAAATGGAACCAATCTTGGAGAAAGCAAGATCGGTGCACTTCACATTTGACGTGCTTGTCGAAAATGCGTGCTTGTCGAAAATGCGTGCTTGTCGAAAATGCGTGCTTGTCGAAAATGCGTGCTTGTCGAAAATGCGTGCTTGTCAAAAATGCGTGTTTGTCGAAAATGCGTGCTTTTGGCGTCGATGAATCTCTTCTTCAGTGAATTAGAAATTACCTTTCGAACCATTCAAGTTATATTGGATGGGCTCAAGTCTGACTTTCACCATATTAATGCTCGTGTTCCCCAGAGCTTCGCTTTGTCTTCGACACTCTTCCTCATTTTCATAAAATTTATTTTTTAATTTAATGATCTTCTGGGTATCACTTTTAAACCAATCCAATCCTTTGCCAATGACTCTCCTTCCTTGCTAAAGACTCTCATTCCTTGCTAATGACTATCATTCTTTGTACTTCTTTCTAATTCCTTGTCTCTGAAACCTCTTCATCGGCCATAAACTTGGACGGCAGCGTAAATATGTTAAGTTCAGTAAATTCCGATCTCAACAACATAGTCCATTGGGTTAAAAACGTTGGAGCACAATCTATTGCTTCCCAAACCCAGTGCTGTCTACTGTCCCGCAAGCGATCTCAAAATAATGAGGCATTATACATGAATGGCTATTGGGTTGCTGAAATTGAAGGACTATGTGTGTGCGTATCAACTCAAAACTACGTATATTCGAGATCGCTAAAAATGCAGCGAAATGTCTTGGTTTCCTTAAGCGATGCATGAAATATTTCACCCCCTTTGAGCTGGCTATAACGTATAAGCCGTATAACCGGCCAAAGCTTGGAATCTGATCTGGAGCTCCTTAGACCTCCCTACACTTTCTTCTTCTTCTTCTTCTTCTTCTTCTTCTTCTTCTTCTTCTTCTTCTTCTTCTTCTTCTTCTTCTTCTTCTTCTTCTTCTTCTTCTTCTTCTGGTGCTACAGCCCGGGTTAGACATGGGCCTCAACAAACCTGCCTATCCAGCCAGCACGATCTTTCGCTAATTGCCTCTAGTTGCCCACCCAAAGTTGGTTGATGTTCTTCTCCACTTGTGTGCGCCACCTTTGTCTAGGCTGTCCTCTTTTGCATTGTTCCAATTGCTCAGGCGCACCTACCCGACAGAATTCAACACCGATCGATACAAATTATTGAGAATCACGGCGCTGCGAAGTCAATTGATTCGATAGAACATAGACGCAATGTCGCGTCTTTATCACTCTTTTATCACTAATAATAATAATAATTGTTGGCGCTACAGTGCAAAGAGGGACCAGGGCCTAGCTTGCTCATCAACTACTCGTGTTGTGCGCGCTAATGTTCTCGCACGAGCAGAAGGGACCTACAGTTTTTTGCCGACTCCGAACGCCGAAATTTGAGAAGCTTTCTTAGACAATTATTACTCTTTGAGTGTTGTCATAAGCTCGAAAGAGGTGGTGCCGTGAAAAATTCAAAAAATTGGTGTTGAGCTGAGAATCGAACCTACACTCTTCGGCGTGTGAGCGTCGCATTCTACCCACTACGCCACGGCGACTCTTTTATCGCTACTTGAGCAAAAAACGCTTTGTGGGGTAAGTCAGTTGCATTCCTCGTCTTCAAGAATTTATCGGCATTACTTGCTTCGATTGAACCGCAAAACCCGTTCACCCCTGAGACCACATTCGGGCCTACAGTCAAGTTTAGCGACTTGTTCATCAGCTGAACCACAAAAATATGGACTGCCCTTTCCAGCTCAACTTTTCCCTCTCATTATAATCCGCAGACATTCAAATCCAATGTGCACCGTTCACTCCTTTCCCCTGTACCTTTAGCCCTTGCAGTGACTTAATTCCGGTCACTTAAAGCTACCAAACGACTCGTTAAGCGTGCGGAAATTAAAAAAAAAAAGAATTCCGCGGACATAATTAGCTTCCTTACACCGCTCAGTCAATTCTAGTTACACGACTCCGTTGAAAAAGAGAAAGAGTGTCCCACTCTCCCACCCTCAACAGACGTAAACACAAAATGAGCTCATTTATGTTTCCCATCAAAAAAGAACATCTCCAGAGGTTACAGCCTACCATGAGAACACAACCATCCCATGCGCCTTTTGAACTAAAACATCCCCCAGCCACACAGGATACATCCACCGAACGAGAAGATACTGCGCTCCAGCAAAACTACTTTCATCTTTGCCTTTTATGCTTCTTACCTCAGACAGAATCAGACAGAAAATTACGCGAAATGTCTTCTAACACACAGACAGACATACACACCCGGATCCATGTCCCACATAGAAAAGGATCTCCCAGCGACAGGACACGAAATTCGAATTTGGAAGCAGTCCAAATGAAAATTAAATTTTCTTTTCATACGTTTTCCTGTGTACAATATCCCTTTTGTCGTCGGATTTGTCTGGGACGTGCGCTTGTGTGCAACGCTGCTGCTCTCTGCCCTGGCGGATAAGTGGCGCTGGTGTTGGTTCACTTTCAAATGGAAATTGATTGTCACCGAGACTTTATGTTGATGACGATGATAGTCGTATACAGTGGTTCCTCTGTTCCTGTGCTGGTCGTGTAATGATCGCAGGAAGAGGGAAATTAATTTTTTTTTTGTGTTTGCAAAATATTCGCTGTTGCAGTGCCAACATTCTGTTTGTCCAAGGAATCAAATGAATTGCTCTCTCAACGTTCGAAAATCATTGTCGAGGTGAAGGAAGTCACGATTCCGGGGCCATAAATAAAGACAAGAACTTGGAGAACGTCTGGAAGACGATGCCAAGGAAGTGGGTCGTTTTATTTTGAAGCTTAATTAAAATTGAATTTTTAAGGGAGTTTATTCATTGCCCGGAGCCGCCATGTGCTGCCAATCTCACATCTCTCATCTCATTATTGAACTTCTTAGACTATTAAAGCTCTATTTGGATGTCTCTACAAATTTATGGGCTTAAGCCAAACGCTACAAGTTCATTGACAAAGTGTGGAGAGTCCTTTGAAGGAAAGAAATCTAGTCGTGAAGTGCGGCTTGGGGACTGTTAAAAGAGTAATATTCAAAAAGTTGACATATTCACTTATTACAAGGTTCCCTTCCGCCTTTTTGTCTTTTGAATTTTCCGGATATTTACAAAGCGCTTTAAAACTTCAAGGTAGTTAAGGACTTCGTCTACCGCGGCAAATAAGGACAACAACACCAGTAACAAAATCAATCAGCCATCCCAATCCTGTGTCCTCGGGCTCAAGAAGCAATTGAGTAATAGTGCCCTCTCTCGACGGATCAAGCTCCTTTCCGCCCTTTTGTCTTTGAATTTTTCGGATATGTCCAAAGCGCTACAGAGCTCGTATCTGTCGATACTATACATCATTTGAAAGGTATTGACATAACCTATAAAACGACGGTATGCATTAGTTGGGATATTGCGTTCAACAGTTTTAGACGTGTAAACATGGAGTTCACTAACGCCGAAATTTCCGAAAGTTTTCTTTCGTTAAAGGCAAACCCGCTAGAGAAACGTTCCGTGATATTAATGGTGTTTTGGGGGATGGTACTCTATCACTTCGAACCGCGGAGGAATGGTTTGGACGATTCAGAGCCGGTGAAAACGACAGCATGAATAAGCCAGCCGGCGGAAGACCTGCGACAACGAATTTCGATCGAATCATGAAAATTATCGAGTTAGACCGGCCGGTGGCATCGCTTGACATCCCCCAGGAGATGGGAGTTAGTCACCAAACCATTTTAAACCACCTGCGGAAGGCTGGATACAAAAATGCTTGATGTTTGGGTGCCGCATGATTTGACGCAAAAAAACCTTTTGGACCGAATCAACGTCTGCGATATGCTTCTGAAACGGAACGAACTCAACAATTTTTTGAAGCGCATGGTGACTGGCGACGAAAAATGGATCAAATGCCACAATATCAAGCAGAAACGGTCGTGGTTGAAGGCCGGTGAATCGTCCCAAATAGTGGCTAAACCGCGATTGACAGCTAGGAAGGTTTGGCTGTGTGTTTGGTGCGATTGGAGGGGAATCATCCACTATGAGTTGCTCCCATATGGCCAGACGACTAATTGTACCATCCACTGCGAACAACTGTACCACTTGTAGCATGCGATCGACCAGAACCATCCAAAATTGACCAACAGGAAGGGTGTAGTGTTCCACCAGGACGCCAGATCACACACTTCGTTGATGACTCATCAGAAGCAACCGGAGCTCAAATGAGAGGTTTACCGCATCCACCACAGCCCGGACATAGCGCCAAGTGATTACCACTTGTTTCTGTCCATGGCGAACGCCCTTCGTGGTGTGAAGTTGAACTCAAAAGAGGCTTGTGAAAAGTGGCTGTCCGAGTTCTTCGTAAATAAGGAGAGGGGCTTCTACGAGGGGGGTATTATGAAGTTGCCGTCTAGATGGAAAAAGATTATCGAACAAAAGGGCGCATATTTTAGCTAAAGTCGATCACTGCAACACTTTTTATGAAGAATTGAATGAAGAGCAAGAAGATAGAATGTATTCTTATACAAACCGGGATATGTAGAGGGCGCCACTAACAAAAAGAAAAATCCAAATTCGACTTTGGTTGTCAAAAATGATGAAGAAGGACGACGACGACAAGACTCATCCAGCACTTGTCACATGGCCAACACGTTCAACACATTCCCCAGCAGAGCATTTCTTTGAATACACAACTTGCAAAGGATTTCAATGACATCCCTTCGTCATCCCTCCTTCTCACTGTTCCCCCATTCCTCTCTCACACACAACTCAGTCGTTCGTTATCGCCTTAAGTGACACAGTCACAGTCACATGCGCTTTGACTTCGGTTGCCCCCATGATGGCTGTTAAATTCTTCAAAGGACACATAGTTATGAATTTCTTACTTCAAGTACAAGAGATAAACTCTTCCGCACACACACACACACCGTACCGCCTTCTCTCTGCTTCTGAGGTCAAGTCTTATCACATTTCAAAGGTCTCGGGTCCCCATTCAAACTCTTATCTCTCAAATTAATTCCTCGTTCTCTCCAGGATGTCATGAGCACTGGGAAAGAGCGAAAAAAAAGAACCAACAACCTTCCCACCCACGCCCCGTGGCACACACTCGCCCTCACCAAAGAGCGGCTACGCCAATCATCGTGCTGTCACTTGCAGCCCAGCCAGCATTTACCGCTCCCACTCCATCCGTTGCGAAAGATTTAAATAAATCTCCCTTAAAAGTTCACAAAATGGAAAACATCAACACTTTCGTCGTCTTAATTTGTTTCGTCGTTGCCGAGAGGAGCGACTCCAGAATGAGCATCGGGAGCAGTAGTAAAAAAATAAACAAAACTTCAAATGTACACACATCCAGATACAAAAGTATCTGCGAACTTCTCAGCAACTAACACCGCTTAGAGTTTGTCCCCGGTAGCCTTCGACGGCAGCTCCATGACCCCGTGCTCCCATTCGACCGACCGACTTGGTGCGTGGGCTGCGACGGAAAGCATAAATAAATATGAAGGATGACTTTTTGGAACTATAAATTTCCAACAACTAGACGACACACGCACACAGTGCCAGAAAGACTCCGGCACGTGAAGCTAGTGCATTTTTAACTTCACGACCAGTTCTCCCCGTTTCCACTCCATCCAGTCGTCTGTGTGCAAGTCGAGACCAGAGTTTCAAGCGGCACTTGTGCACAAGAAATCGGAAGCGATATTAACAGCAGCCACCCCCAGCGGAGGGGCGGGCGCCAGAGGCGAAGTAACTCAAGAACAAACTCAAACACAAGACGCTGAGAGAGCGAAATAAATAATAAATACGAGCGGAAAACGGAAAGACAACCGGGGGTGGGCACTGGAGGGAAGGTGGGAAAAGAAGTGATTTTTGTTTTCTTCCCGAACACACACACACACACACATGTCCCTATCTTGTGACTCTTATCGTCCGCAAAATGGCAAAACAGCAATTTTACCATATTCCCGCGCCTCTCCTTGCGGGTTATCAACTTACCCTTGCCCTGAACACAACTGTTCCATGTTTACGGTGGGAGCCGACAACGACGACGAGTTCTATTCTCCTCCAACTTCGGTGTCTGTTGTTCCACTGTCATGTTCTATTTTCTCCCAGAACTTGAGCGGCTGGAGAGATCTTGGTCCACATCGATATTGGAGAGTCTATCTAACCGCCCGCCACCCAAGCATGTGTGTGCTGCAATCCGATACGCCGATGCACACAACACGAGAAGTCGTTGCACTTTGGCCAATACTCCTCCTATTACGGCGACACCCGCATCGCCACCACCATCGCTCCGGCCACCGCCACCGCTACTTGCCTTTCAGCTTGTTTGCACGGAATACATGCAGTTGAAGAATGCACAAGGATCATAACCAGAATCAAGGAAATACAGACAAAACAGAGAAAAGGCAAAAAAAAGAAACCAGCCAGGATCACATGCATGAAGAGGGGAGAAATAATTTCAAGTGAATGAAAATGGTATCATAAATCTCAAGTGTTTGGCTGTTTCATATCCTTTATGTGTGCGCATCCTGGCAGATTGCATTCATGAAGTGCCACATCGCACTGCAGCGTTCCACAGTGAAGGAGGAGCTCAACTCGGCGATAGTAACACTTCTGGTGTAAAGTAGTGCGCAAATGTACGATGTGAAGAACCGGAATCGAAGTAGATAAAGATACATTTTATAAATGGTTTGTGTTTGGCTGGCGTGGCAAAGTGGGGGGGGGGAGGGTGGGTATTTTCAGATGGGCGGTTCACACTTCAAGTGCACATTGAATTAATTTGAAGAGCGTCACTTTCTCAATTTCTGGATAGTTCTTTGAGTTTTGGGATGTCGTGGAACTGTTTTGAGTCGGACATATTTTTCAAGGCGCTTCTGCAATTTGATATTTGATCTTCAATGGAATTTTGAATATGAAAAAAAAAAAACAAAATTCAAAAACTGAAGGAGAATCACAATTTTATGATTTGTGAATGTTGAACACGCCTTTTGGCAGACTTATGGACGGAAGAAGCCCATGAGTCTGACACTCACCGCCAATTCGTCGATTTTTAGGCCGCATATGATCACAGGGACGAGCTATAGGTTACATGTGAAGAGTCGGCATTCCTACCAAACTCGTTAATGGTGATGATGGAGAATTTTCTCTCGGCAACGAACTGACCAAGACCTTTAATGTTGAAAAAGGTTTAAGATAAGGCGACAACCTGCCATGTCGTCATGTCATGACAAGTGTCTGAAACCGCGAGTCCACAACCGGATAGGCTTTCAATAGATTGTCGGTAACAGCATTACCGAGATTTTTTCGATTTTTGGTTTTTTGGAATTTAGACCTTGCGAAATTTTTGGATCCTAAGCCGCGTCTTATTGTCCTTGTCCACACCCACATTTTTTTTTAACCCTGAAGACACAAGGTATATACAAGTTCTAACCTCTTAGAAAAGTAAGGAGTTCAATAGCGCTGGCAACAATAAGCGCATCCGACTACCATCCTGCCCGCATCGTAATATGTTTGTGGCATTAATGCAAATCTGAGGAAAAGTTATATGTGGTTTAAAAAAGTTGGTTAAGACTCAGGTTCATTCCACATAATAGTGCTACACAGGGAAGAAGGACGAAAAAAGGGCAATAAATGCAGGGAAGTTGAACTTAACTTTCAAGTCTTTTCAGAAGAGCCAAATTCGACTGTTCAGTTCACATATTTTCTTCTTCTTGTGGCGTTACAGTCCGGGGTGGACCTAGGCCTCAACCAACATGCCTCTTCCGCCATTACGATCTTTCGCCAGCTGTCTCCAGTAGCGCATTCCAAGTTGGTTGAAGTCCTTCTCCACTTGTGTGCGCCATCTCAATCTAGGACGTCCTCTGTTGCGTTGTCCCTGTGGTTCGGATTCGAAGACTCTTCGGGCCGGAGCAGTGGTGTCCATACGTTCTACATTTCCTAACCACCTTAAGCGTTGTGTCCGCAGACGCTTGACTAGGCTCATGCCGCCGTATTGCCCATACAGTTCGTGATTGAATTATCCTCCAGATGTAATCAACGCAAACAGCACCAAAAATCGCACGCAAAACTTTTCTCTCGGAAAGACTAAGGGCTTCCTCATCCGCCTTTGCTAAGGTTGTGTGTCCTTCCTTGAAGACAGCATGTACTTTGTTTTGCCCTCATTTACCGCCAGACCCATTTTAGCCGCTTCCGTTTCAATGACAGCAAACGCCTCATTGACGGGTCGCTGTGTTCGTCTAATCACGTCAATGTCATCAGCGTAAGCTTTCAACTGCAGTGTCTTTTGGAACGACGTGTCACTGGTATTGACTTGTGAGCTACGCACGATCTTCTAGAGGATGATATTGAAAAAGTCACATGACAGTGCGTCGACTTGTCTACAAACTGTTTCGACATTGAGGGTCTCGGTAAGAGGGAGAGTACTCCATCGTCATCCTACACAATTTGGTGAGTTTGGTAGGAATGCCAAAACTAGACATGGCAGTGTATAGGTCGGCACACTGGCATATGCAGCCTTCAAATCGGCGAATATGTGGTGATTGTCGATATGAACTTCTTGAGTCTTTTCCAGGATATACCGAGATGTGAAAATCTGGTCTATTGTAGACTTCCCTGGTCTAAGACCGCTCTAATAGAGACTATCAGGTCATGGACAAACGGTTTCAGACGCTCACACAATATGGTAGGGAGGATGAGAGAAGAGAAGACTAACCCCATTTTAGTTGGCGCAGTGAACCGGGCAAACAACGGTGAGATTCCACTCATCGGATATGTCCGTCCGCTCCAGTAGCTTTGTTCGACTTTAGCTTGGATATTGCTATCTTTACCTCGTCTAAGTCTTGGAGACGGAATTCTTGTCTATCATCGTCCAAAGCGAGTGGAACATTCTGCCTAACAGGGGGATATGAGCCGTCATCATTCTTAGCACAAACTGCGACTCTAATACCAATTGTCCATCCTGGTCTCGGTAGACCTTGGTCTGAGCGGAGGATACCTTTCGGGTAGCTGTTTGACCTTTTGGTAAAATTTTCGGACTTCAATCCTGCCATAACACCTTTCCATTTCCTTGACCGCGCGCTTCTCATGCTCCTTCTGTTTCCTTCTGAAAAGCCGGTGCTCTTTCCTTCTTCTCTGCAAGCAGACCTCGTCGTTCGATGCAGCGTCGCTGTATATGCATCTTGTTTGGCAGCATGTGATTGTCTGCATTTGTCGTCAAACCATAGGTCCCTTCTGGGTGGTGACATGAAACCCAGCACATCAGTGTCAACTTGTTTGATGGCTTCTTGACAAGACACTTCACACTCCTTACAGAAAATGCAGCTCAATAAGCACGTCAAACAGGGTTTGACGTTGTTGACTATTCGGAATCATTGGACCGATCGGGAAAAGTGCTCTTCTTCACATATTCGTTGTCGGTATGGCCAATTGGCTCACATTTGACCAAAGACTGTTACCCTATTAAATTCATTTTCCAAATTTGTAATCATCCGACTCTAAAAAAATGATTCTCCTCGTACCTAAGTCCGAGTTAAGTAATGAGTTTTCATTAGAATGGAAACATACAATGCAGGACGTGAACTCTTTGAACTCTTTGAACTTTGATTGTGTCCTGAACCGGTTTTGCTTGGTGTGCAGGTGCATTGTCCTGGAGCAAAACTACCTTGCCGTATCCTCTGGCCCATTTTGGTCGTTTCTCGATCAATGCATGGTTTATGACTCAAACTCCACAGAGGCTATCAGGCTGAGAGAAAAGACCTTTCGGACTTCCAAAGGCGGAAACAGGTCCCCAATTACAGCTGTGAATTAATAAGACGTCTTAAAATTTATTACAATCAAAAGTTTACGTAACGCCCGTAGTGACTTCAATGTATTTATAAAACGTGTTAAAATCTTTACTATCAAAAGTTGAGGCAAAAAGTGCTGGACTGTCTAATGGGCAGCAAAACGTAATGAAAACCGTTTCGTCTTAGATTGCAATTCTTATTTACAGTGACATTCAAGCTTTCAGCTCTGTAGACAAAGTAATTCTGCCTGCCTGCTTGTAGCCACCTCAACGCTACCAGATTGTGGCTTGACTCAGCCTCTATTTAAAAGCATACATTTTTCTATGGGACGAATCCACTTTCGTAGCTTAACAGTTGTAGGAGTTCTTAAAGATTTCAACGTGCACAAGTCCGCTTGCCCGGAAGGTGTACCTCTTTTCTTCCGAAAAAGTGTTCTTTTACGCTGGCAAAACCACTGCAAAAATCTTTTTATCTGTCCTCTCTTTAGGGATTTTTCCGAGTCTGTGAAAGAACTGCATTTGTCCAGCTCGTTGCTAGTATAGAAACCAAACAGACAGCCATGTTGGTTGAGGCCCAGGTCCACCCCGGACTGTTAGGCCATAAGAAGAAGAAGAACAGACTCTGCAAAGATTATGTGCGTTGCAAGATCGATATTTCCTTGGGGCTCAGGGTCAATGTCCGCTTACGCAAATGCCAGCAAAGCCACTTGGAACATTGAAATGATGTTCAGAGAGTCGATTCTCTGCCAAAAGATTACGCCGAAACCTACTTATTCTATCAAGCCAAGAGCTTTATTCAGAACTCAGCTTTCTCTCGGCCAATAACGGCCGATTTAGAGGTCCCTTGTGCACAGAAATTATTTACCCGGGCCTATCACCACAATTTCCCTCTTTCAAAAACGTTGTGGGAGGTGTGAGTCCTGGCAGAACAACTCTCATTTTTGAACGCACCTAGAATCATCGAGCAAAAAAACGCTTTCTTTCCCATTAACCTAACGTTTCTAGCCCCCAGGCAGCAATTTCTATTTCCATCACTCCGCCAGTCAGACAGTTATGGATGGCACAACGTGCGATCCCATTTAAACAAAGCCAGACTGAAGACTGGAGCATGCATCAGAAATGCCTTCAATTGAAATCGCTTCTTTGTCCGACAAGATTCGATTTCGTTTTCCATCGAGCAAGCTTTTCATCGCCAATTCCATTCAGCCCATCACGGGAATCTTCCGAGAGTCAATTGCATCCGGTAGTCGTCCATTTCACTGCCAATTCTCTGAACTAAAGTGCACACACTCCGACTAATCGCCACATCGCCTCTCTGCTGGTGCCATCCAATCACTGTGACCTGCTAATCGACTTTTTTCCCCAACGGTCACCGCATTAAGAACTCAATCCTCAGACACTTCCTACTCCGACAAAGAACACAGAGTACACAACAGCCGCCGTCGAAACATCGTCCCACTGTCACACGCTCCGTATGCAGATGCAGGCGCCTGCTATGGCAAAGCAGAAACTCATTGCAAAGCTGCTGCCTCGGCGGAAGCCTTCGAAGTGTGTGACTGATTTCTTGTTTCACTCTGAATGATTACACCTCGGGAACAGCAGACTCACACACCGTGCACTGGGCACTGTGCACAGAGTGTGTCGGCCCACAAGCTGACAGCACAAATCGGACAACAAGGAGCTTTCTTCGCAGATTATGCAAAACGCTGCGTCCGTCGCCGTCGACGTTGTGTCGCTTGAAACGTTAGGACAATGCGTTGGGGTGGGGGTGGGGTGGAACGGAAAAAACGTGGAAGTAATAGGGTGTAGTGCGGCAGACGTCCACTCGAACAACACGGAATTAAAGTGCATGGCGCCCAACGGATGACGCCGAATGGCGAAAGGATACTTTGCCGGTGAGGGGGATCGAATGTTTAGACGAGTGTGGAAGTAATCTACCGTACAGCCAGCGTAGAGTCGCTTGGAAGCATTTTGTTTCGTATTCAAAAGCCGCCTATTGTTTGGTGAGAGTGCAGCTGATGTGCTTTTGCGTGCTGTGAGGGGGGAAAGTGTCACGAACCCTTGGCTTGGGAGAGTAGAAACTCGCACACGACAGTGATGATTTGATTTCACAGCACAGAGTGTGTCGTCATTAAACTTTGGCTATGCAGTGCTTTAGATGAAGGTGTCGGTGGGGGGTTGATCCAGACCGATGTTGAGCTGAATTTGGAAGTGCTGGAATTATGGATGTGACAGAGAATTGATGGGAAACAGGGGGAGGCGTTGGTAGGGATATTAAAGACATTTACACAAGCCTGCTACTTGCTCTTGAATTTGATGTCGATGATAAGCACATGAGAAATAATTCACCGTCAGATGTGGCTCCAGGAGACCACCAACAGATATGCATGCTTTGATTGCAAACCATATTTGATGAGTTAGACTGTAGACCGCAACGCCGTTTTTAAGGTTTCGTTTCAAAAAGTGCTCTATGCAAGTCTGTCGATTAATATAGCGCAATATACATGTTTGCCAGTTCTATGAAGCAATTTACATGAAGTTTTGAAAAAAGCAGGTAACAAGCAGGCACGATCGCTAGAGCCTTTGCCGATCGATTCTCCCTGAAACTATCTCAAAGTTCGACGCTGCTTGCACAAACAATAGAAGACAAGTGGAAACGTTGTCAAGAAGCCATCAAAGAGGCCGCCACTGATGTGCTGAGTTTTACGCCACCACCTAAGAGGAACCCATGGTTTGACGACGAGTGTAGGCAGGCGCATGCAGCCAAACAAGAAGCATACAAGGCAACGCTGCATCGAACAACGAGAGCTGTTTGTGAGCTCTACAAACAGAGAAGAAGGGAAGAGAACCGGCTTCTCAGAAGAAAAAAGAAAAAGCACGAGAAGCGCGCGGTCGAGGAAATGGAGAGGTGCTATGGCAGGAATGACGTCCGAAATTTTTACCACAAGATAAAACAGTTTTCCGGTGGTTATAAGCCTCGGACAGAAGCCTGCCGGGACCAAAATGGACAACTAGTGGTAGAGTCGCAGTCAGTGCTGACAATCTGGAAGGATCATTTCTGCAGACTCCTAAACGGCGACGACGACGCAAATTTCGCTGTTAGGCAGAATGTCCCACTCAATTTGGACGACGATGGACAAGAATTCCGTGCCCCCGACTTCGACGAGGTCAAGATAGCAATATCGGGACTGAAATCGAAGAAAGCTGCTGGCGCGGACGGACTATCCGAAGAGCTGTTCAAAGCGGCTGGGGATGAGCTGGTTGGGTGCATGCACCAGCTCATCTGTGACATATGGTCGGAGGAAAGCATGCCCGACGAGTGGAATCTCAGCATCGTTTGTCCGGTCCACAAGAAAGGAGACCCCTTCGACTGCGCCAAATACCGATGGATCAGTCTGCTTAACATCGCATATAAGATTTTCTCTGCCGTACTGTGTGAGCGCCTGAAACCGTTCGTCAACAACCTGATAGGTCCTTATCAGTGTGGTTTCAGGCCAGGGAAGTCCACAATCGACCAGATCTTCACACTGCGGCAGATTCTGGAGAAGTCCCAAGAAGCACAAATCGACACCCACCATCTATTTGTCGATTTCAAGGCCGCGTATGACAGCATGCATAGAGACGAGCTATACAGTGCCATGTCTAGTTTTGGCATCCCTACCAAACTCGTCAGATTGTGTAGGATGACGATGGAGAACTCTCGCTGCTCCGTCAAGGTCGGTAGCGAACTCACCGAGACCTTCGATGTCCAAAAAAGGATTTAGACAAGGCGACGCGCTGTCATTCTTTAACACCATCCTTGAGGGGATCGTGCGGAACTCACACGTCAACACCAGAGACACGATTCTCCACAAGTCCGTTCAATTGCTAGCTTATGCGGATGACATTGACGTGATCAGCCGAACTCAGCGAGCCGTCAATGAGGCGTTTGCTAGCATTGAAGCGAAAGCGGCTAAAGTGGGACTGGTGGTAAACGAGGGCAAAACGAAGTATATGCTGTCATCGAAGAAGGACGCAGAACATCGACGTCTCGCACAGAGCGTCACTATGGGCAGCAGACACTTCGAGGTAGTGAAGGACTTCGTCTATCTCGGCTCCGCGGTGAATAGGGACAAAAACATCAGTACCGAAATCAAGCGTAGAATCACTCTTGCCAACCGCTGTGTCTTTGGGCTCAAGAACGACCAAAGTGACTTTGTACAACCCCTTGATCATTCCAGTCCTGCTTTACGGCGCAGAAACCTGGACGCTACTAAAAGCGGATGAGGAAGCCGTTGGTCTCTTCGAGAGAAAAGTTCTGCGTGCGATTTTTGGTCCTGTTTGCGTTGATGGCATCTGGAGGAGAAGATTCAACCACGAACTGTATGGGTTGTACGGCGGCATGAGCCTAGTCAAGCGTCTACGGATACAACGCTTAAGGTGGCTAGGCCATGTAGAGCGCATGGACAGCACTGCTCCGGCCCGAAGAGTTTTCGAATCCGAACCACAGGGACAACGCGACAGAGGACGTCCTAGACTGAGATGGCGCACACAAGTGGAAAAGGACCTCAACCATCTTGGAGTGCGCAAATGGAGACAGCTGGCAAGAGATCGTGCTAGCTGGAGAGGCATGTTGGTTGAGGCCCAGGTCCACCCCGGACTGTAGCGCCATCCGAAGAAGAAGGAGAAGGTAACACGGCGACGTAAACAAATTTCATCGCTCGCTTATACTCGATACATTAATTTGATTTAGTTCACTTCTCAGTCCAATACGAATGGTCATCTCTCTCTCTCTCTCTTAAATCACTAACCCATGCGTGGAAGGACATGCTCTGCTGTCAATATTAGAATTTTTCGCGGTGTCACTTTGTGTCCATGTGTTTGTTTGTACAACGACTGACGTAATGCTGATTTTTCCACAAAGCATATAAATATTTTTGTAGTGTTCTGAGGAAAAAAATAGCCCATTTTAGTGACCTTAAGAACAACTGCATAAAACTGTTTTTCACAGAAATCCAGATATGGCCATTTAAAGGAATAAAATATTCGATGGTCACCATCTGTGTATTCAGACGAATTCCCGTTTCAAATCGCTTGTAATACAGGAATCCCCAATTTTATGTATCTTCATCATTTCCCCGCTTAACACATCAATTTATTCTCCCAACAAGTCGAAAACTGGATACTAAAACCAAAATTTTCTTCTGATCTCCCTTTCTTTGCAGGTAATAAAATCACATTTCAATCCTATTGGGATTATATCCTGTGGCCGTGTATTCCGATTCGGACCGGGGATGGAATGGGCGGACAACAAAGAAATTGCCGAAAATCAAAATTCATGGTGCGGTGCATTTTAAAGCGCCTCCCACTCAAGTATTCAGCAACAGCAGCAGCGATGGGTAGACTCCAAAATTTATGTTCGGTTTTGTGTGTGTGTGTGATTTCTTCCTGCAGTGGCAGGGGTGGCAGAGTCGCGCTTCACTGGTGCGCTTCATCTTCGAAATTTACGATACCGAGCTGCAGCATCCAATAACGTGGCCCGTTACCATTGAATCCTGTCGAACACAGTTGGTACATTGAATTAATCTGCGTCGCATTAAAATCACCCAATTCTAGTCGAATGGGAGGTGAATGTTTGGTTTGGGATTTTCCGTTTTTTTTTTGGAGAGGGCTGGAAATAATCCGAATGACAAAAAGCCGATAGATCCGCATTTGTGTGCCCTACAGATGAAACTGGAGCTTTTAAGCTGTCACAGCTGACTCGTGCTATTGTGTGTGCATTTGCGAATAGCTGCTTTGTTTCATGCTGATATGAACTGTTGTTGCTGGATTGTACTTAGTCGATAAAAACGGGGCTTTCCTCTGAAAGGGTTAGAACTGAAGAGAAGGTAGATGTTTGTGGGCTTCTAAGTGCACACTCGTTGTCGTCTCTGTAACAGAAATGGATTTTATGTTGCCGGCTGTATATTTAATTTCTCGCCTGATTAGAGATTCTACTGGATTAGATCTGCAAAATACTTTCGTCACAGGCTTATTTTCCAAAGTCTATCGAGACGACAATAAGTTGAAATAATGTTTAAGATCTCATACAACAAATAAAAAAAGAACGAAGCCTTCAGTGCGTTAATAAAACACACACTTGTCCGGGAACACTGAATGTTCACATTTTTCTCTCAACCAGAGTGAGGCTCTCCCTAAGAGCTGCTGACTTTAAATGCTTCAGCACACACTTGAGACTTCAGGTGATGAAAGGATTACAGCCCCACAGGGTGACCCCGAATAAGGAAATAATCCAAGAATCTCCAGGCAGCCTATGCCAGTTCATCAAATCCAAGATTCATGCTGCCCGGGGCAATGGCATCGCAATACAATTCGAATGATAAGCGAAATGACCTTCACCCCACAGAACAAATCCTCATTAATCCGCATCGTTAAACATTGGCATCTCTCCCACCCTGTGCCGCACAGGCAAAAGGATTTACCCTCACTCCCGAACCCGATCGAAGTCGAAACTGAGTAATCGGCTGCCAGTTGCTGCAGACATTTAATGGAATTCATTAGGTCCTCGTGAGTGCTTTTAATTAACAGCATGCCGGGTATACACTGAAGATCAGGCCGAAGGACGTCTGAGGAATCCTTAGTAGGTCGCATCAAGTGCACAAGCAGCCGAATCCATGTAATCTCTGTGGTGGTGGAGCACTCACTCCTTCTTCAGTGGGCTTAGGAACCTGTGTGTATCCCTTTTCCGGCTGCGAGCGGACGGAGGAGGGCAAAAGGACCAACGGAGGGAGGCAAACTGAAAAGCATTCCAATTATAATCCGAAAAATAAACTCAATACATTGGGTGGTGTGGTACGCGTTACTGAATTTAAATGAAGAATTAATTCGTCCTTTTTGTCTGTGGTCGTCATGATGGCAGTCGTCGTTGTCGGTGGCGTCGCGGATGGTGTTTCTCCACTTTTATTCTTCTATTTTTTTGTGCTTCCTTTTCCGCCACGGATATGTGGGTTGCGTTGGTGGGTTGCATTAAACACTGTCGACCGTCCTCCCATCCATTGGTGGTGTCACAAAGGATGTACAAGGGTGTTCTAAGTAATTTCCGCCTTGACAGCCAAGAACAATGAGGTACTATCCGAGGGGTTGGTGCGGGGGTATGGGAGAGCGCCGAAGCGAATACAAAACGGCCAAAACAGGAAAAGCGCTGGGGAACAAAACGAAAGAAAACATGCGACTCAGAGGGAAGCTGAAGAGATATGATAGTAAAAATTCGTCTGCCCCCACACAGCGAAACAGAACGGTTAAGGATCAGTGGCGTCTGCTGAATGTGAAGGAATCGGATCGATAGATGAATTGATGGTTCGGGGGGACGCAGTTGAATTCTTTGCCTTCTTATTTATGTTGCGCCCCTTTGAATAAGGAATTCCTCGACTTCAGCATCAGCTTGTTTACACTCTCTGGACTCTCCTGGTGGCTGTTTGTTTAATCAAAGGGAATCTATAAAATGGATATCCTTCGGTATTCCACAAAAAAAAAAAAGTCAACCCCCAACTCACAGTCACTTGACTTTAAGCAGGGCGGTGACGCACAGGGTGACGCATACTCGTTGAAGACTTGCGGGGTATGGCGGGGTGTAGTTGGGTGCTCTCTTTTCAAACGGAGCAGATAAATAAAATTACTTTTCCGTTATTTCAAGCTGAGAGTGATTCGCGTGAATCTGACCCCCAAAAAGGGACTCCGTTTAATTATGTCGTTAAATGACTTCATTTTGATGGAGGGCATAAACGTTTATCTGCTGTCGTCGTTTCCAAATGGGTCATTGGCCGCTGCGAGTGATTCGCTGATGGCGATGACCTACAGCGCAAGCAGCGGTGGTGTTTTTTCATAATTTCTACATTCGTATGCCACGGAATTCGCTCTCTTGTTGGGTGTCCTAGTTGGGCCTTGAACTTCAGAGTGCTGGTCCGTCATGACGGACCCCTCGTTGATTATTCAGATTGCAGCGGCGCTTTAAGTCAGTTGTGGTGACATAATGAAGGATATGAAATGCGGTCCACGCAGTTTCGTCACCGGTTTTGAGGGAATTCTCTCAATTGTGGGCTAGTTCTAATTTAAGCTGAAGTAAGTCAGTCGGCATGTGTGAGTGCTCGAATCGAGGAAACAGTTTTTGCTTTGAAATGATTTTCTTGGATGAAGGAGACCGTTTTGTGGATTGTTATGGGATTGCAATGCTGGAGATGATTTCCAGGTTTCTTGTACTTCTAGCTGCATGACCTAGCCATGGATATGGCTGGAAGTTGAATGTAAGAGTGTGGACGTCTTATTGGTTTTGTGGTCAAGGTCTTATGCACCTAGTTCCCTTCTCAATCTGCCGCATGAGACATTCTGGTCATGAGTAGTTGATGAGCAAGTTAGGTGCTGGTCCCTCTGTACACTGTAGCGCCACATTATTATTATTATGTAGCTTTGATAGCTTCCTCTGTCACTAAAGCGATGACACAAACTATCCTCGATGTGTAATTCTTGTCAACTCGTCCCCATTCCAGAGATTGGAACTTGCTTTGAGCCACTTGTGATACTCGTATGGTCAGAAAAAAGAGACATAAAGAAGTAACCATTGTAAGAGTACTTTCAATAAACGAGTTTTTTTAACCTGGATAAAATTGTTATAGTAACTGCTGTTGTAGGCACTTGGGACGGACTTTTGCATTTTGCGTGGCAAACCCTCACAGTTCCTTTTGGCGCCCTAAAGTGTTCCGCTGACTACTGCTGACCATACTTTCTGTGGGTGCCTCTTAAGCGTACAAAGCATTTAAGTAAAAAAAAAGTCGATTTACTCCATTTTAATCCGAATTTCAATCGTGTCGGATGTTATATTGAGCAAGAAGTCTTACAGCCAGTCCCGTACAAAAGATTAATTCCTGACGTGACTAGCGTGAATCTTTTCTTTTCTCCTGAAGTCTTCTCAACGGACATGGCTTCTTTAAGCTTAAAAGTGCTTCTGGACTTGTGATGAGATCAGATACTGCTACCCTGAGAAAGGCAATTATTTGTGTCATTCTCCCATTATCACCGACTGACCGTATATCGAAGATAATCTCACTGAAATCATCTCTACAGCAGGGCTTTCAAGACAAGACATACGTGGTTTGTTGCAATTTTGATGCCTTACAATTTTGTTATTTTATTTCGTGGCATTTTGTGAATGCGTATGTCTCTCAGATTTAGGATTAAATAGATTAAGACAGATATGACCGCTTTGGGACGCCAAATGTTACGAGTAAGGTGTTTTCCAAAAGGGACCTCACAATTGTTTTTCAATAGAAACTTGACAGCTTTTCACAAATTATGTTAATAAAATTTATAAGCATTGCTCTTTCCCTATAATAATAATAATAATTGTTGGCGCTACAGTCCAAAGGGGGACCAGGGCCTAGCTTGCTCATCAACTACTCATGTTTTGCGCGCTACTGTTCTCTCACACGTAGAAGGGACCTACAGTTTTTTGCCGACTCCGAACGGCGAGATTTGAGAAGCTTTCTTAGACAGTTATTACTCTTTGAGTGTTGTCAGCAGCTCGAAAGAGGTGGTCCCGTGAAAAATTCGAAAGATTGGCGTTGAGCTGGGAGTCGAACCTAGACCTTTCGGCGTGTGAGCGTGGCACTCTACCCACGACGACCACATTGCTCTTTCCCTACTTGACTTTTATAGAAACGATGGTCTTACTGAAAAACTTGCGAGTAACAATTTGCTGACTGTTGAAAGCGTGCTTCCGTAAATTAAGTTCAAAGTTGTCAAGTCCCTCAATTAAGTTCAAAGTGGTCAACTCCCTATTGGAAAACCCTTTACTTATGCACACGACTCATACCGAAAAGTGTGCCTTGTGCAACGTTCAGAAAATCGTTGACAGTTGTCACTCTTGTATCTGTTTGGGCTCGTCTTTAACTTTTGCGCATTGGAAATATTACTTTTTGTTAGGTTTACATTTTTTTGTGCTAGAAGGCCCCTTTTGGACGCCTCGTCGTGATTTTTTTTGCATCCCTTACTGTCAAGTCTCAACCTTATTCTACTAAGTACCAGCTCAGTGAAGTGAAGCATTGCAACCGGATCCTGTGACTGATATTGCAGTGGAAGGGTTTTGATTCTTGCAAAGGGGGAAGCACTCCCTCCGTGTGGTAATTAAGTGACAACAGAGCTATTTTTTCTTTTTTATTATTGACGCGCGCAAAAGGGGTTGGGAGTACCCCTAAGTGGCCGAAGGTAATCAGGAAGAGAGGGAGAGGAGGTATCGACGCACATTGGTCTTAAATCCCTGTGGATTGTAATGAGGAGGAAAAATCGAGCTGGGAAGAGCATTCCAGATTCGTGTAATGCGGCTAAAGAACGAGTCTCTGAATTTGACTGTACGTCTGAAAGAGGGCTTGAGGGTGAATCGGTGGGCATTCCTAGCGAGGCGTGTATTGCGGGTGAATTCTTAAAGGGGAGGAAAGCAACTGGCTAATTCATCTGATCATTTCTTGTTAGAATAGCGATAAAAGCGTGACAACGACGCGACATTACGTCGGTGTTCAAACTGGTCAATCGACTTCACAATATTACTGTCACCTATAAGTTTTATCGCTCGCTTTTGAATTCTATCCAGCAGGTGCAGGGAGGTCTTAGAAGCACCTGACCAGATAGGAGCGTTATACTCAAGTTTTGGGCGTATGTATGCCTTGTATATTGTAGCCAGATCAGAGGGGGTGAAGTACTTCTTGCATCGTTTAAGGAAACCTAGACATTTCGCAGCATTTTTGGCGACCTCAAATATGTGATCGTTCCAACTAATTGTTGGGTTGATACACATACCGAGGATGGAAAGTCTTTCGGTTTCAACAACGCAAGTGACGTTCGTGGATATCGGCTGATTATTTTGTGATCGCTTTAACGACAGTAGACAGCACTGGGTTTTGGAAGCATTCAATTCCACTCTATTCTTATATCCCCAATCGATTATGCTGCCTAGGTCTGAATTTAATGTGCTAAGTCTATGACCGAAGTCGACGTGAGCCAAGGAACGGATATGAAAAGCTGAGGATACTGTCATCAGCGAAGGAATAAATAGGACTAGAAGTAGCAGACAAGAGATCATTTATAAAAATGAGGAAGAGTATCGGAGACAAAACAGACCCCTGGGGAACCCCAGCATTAATATGCTGAATATCAGACTTGAATCCATCCAAAACAACTTGTATTGAACGATTCGAAAGGTAATTTCTAATTCATTGAAGAAGAGATTCATCGATCCCAAAAGCACTCATTTTTGACAGGAGAGCCTGATGCCAGACCCTGTCAAATGCCTTTGAAATATCAAGCGCAACAATCTTGCTTTCTCCTGCATTGTGCAAAGATTGGTTCCACTTTTCAGTGAGATATGCCATCAGATCACCAGTGGAACGGTTGCTTCGGAAGCCATACTGCCGGTCATTAAGAAGCTTCCGGGACTCAAGATATTTTATAAGCTGACGGTTTATCAGCGTTTCCATGACCTTGGAGAGAAGGGACGTTAGTGCTATGGGTCGGTAGGAGGTGGGTGACGATTTGTCCCGATTTGTGACGGGCTGGACAAATGCATTTTTTCACTTCCTCGGAAAGATCCCTAAAGAGTAGGACAGATGGAAAAGCTCACGCAGTGGCTTTGCCAGCGTAGAAGAACACCTCTTCAGAAGAACAGGGGGTATACTATCCGGGCCAGTGGATTTGTGTATGTTTAGATCTTTAAGATCTACTGTACGAGTGCGAAAGTGGATTTGCCCCATGGAGAAATCTACGCTCTCAAGTACAGGCGGGGACAAAGTGCTATCTGGCAGCGTTGAGCTACCTGCAAAGTGTGCAGCCAACAGATTAGCTTTGTCCAAAGAGCTGACAGCTTAAATTTCATTGCAAATGAGCCTTGGGATCGAAGACGAGGCTGAATTCCTTATGTTTTTTACGAAAGACCAAAAGCTTGGGGCATTGAAGAACTTTTTGCCTCAACTTTTGGTCAAAGAAAAATTTAACACATTTAACACATTTCGGATCCATTTGAACTTTTTCCGGGCTTCCTCAGAAGGGTTGGCTTTATAATCCCGGAAACTCAACTCTCTCATCCTGATACAACCCTTCCGAAAGTAAACAGCGTTCTATAAGGTCGTATAGCAGGCGATCACGTAAATCCAAATTTCACATCTATCACATTTGTAGCAAACGTCCTTGATGTATGCGTAAGTAAGTCTTCCCTTTCTATTCAGCAACGGCGCCAAGACGGAAGCGTTTACAGAGTGCCTTAAAATAGTAGTTATAATAATTGTTGGCGCCACAGTCCAAAAGGGGCCAGGGCCTAGCTTGCTCATCAACTGCTCGTGTTGTGCTCTCACGAGTAGAAGGGACCTACAGTTTTTTTCCGACTCCGAAAGACCACGTTTGGTATGCTTTCTTAGACAGTTTTTACTGTTTGAGTGTTGTCAGCAGCTCCAAAGAGGTGGTGCCGTGAAAAATTCGAGGTGTTCAGCCGAGAATCGAAATGCTCAGCGTGTGAGCATCGCACTCTACCCACTATGCCACGGCGGCCCTGCCTTAAGAGCAGGTTAAAAAAAAACTAAAAATTTAGAAACAATTTTTGATTGAACTTTTTGCAAAAATGTTTTAAATGATTTCATATTGTGGGATGTTGTTTAAGTTTGTTAAAGAGTCTGAAACTCTTCGAAGACAACAAGGTCTACTTGCTTGCCTTCTGCAACTCGAAAAATGCAAAGTAACGAAACCTGAAAAGAACCGCCCGAAGTCTAACACAGAACCTCGGAACCGTGTGGCTAGAGCGCGCATACATGGCTTATGCATATCTTCGGAGTAATCAATTCTAGACGCAGTTCCTATTTCATTTATTTGTTCTTCTGTTTGTTACTTTCTTGTGTGGTCAGTAGATGTACGACTTATGCCTAAAATTCCCATGGAAATCGAGTTTCTAAACGAATGTCTCGATTCTGGGATGGCCAATGCAGTAGCTTCTTAGCTACTGCAACTAACTACCTTCTGCTTGGTTAATTTCAAGATCGATCTGGCGACCATCGATTAATCTGCAAATGCTCTCTGATCGTGGCCACTGTGTTTCCGTAAGTTTCCTGCAATGCTTGGAAGTCCAAACCTTTCTCAAAATTCTCCTGATTATGCTTGTCCACACTGATGCACGCAAGCGAGGTAGGTCTTTGACACAAGCCGGAGGACTTACCTGTCAAGCTTGCCTGGTAGTATACTAGACCAGTATTCAAGTCTGAGCGCTCCAGTGCAGTGTATCCCAACCTCCAACAATACCAATACCAATACCAGCCTGTCAACCTCCTAGAGGTCTTTGTAACTCACTTCGACTTTTTCCTAACCTCATCTCATCTGTTCCTTTCTTCTCATATTAGTTTGGTCTCGGTGTAAATCTAAGAAGCTGGCTGGAGCTTATTTTTCACCTGACAGGCGGCACATTAGTTTGGATATCTTGCGTGTAGGGGTACGCTTGAAACGACTTTGACTTCGGCTCCATTCTGGGTATGCTCGTATCAGTCGCATGCAGTAAGAGACCTCTGACTACTTCCTTCTTGGCGCCTGTTCTTCAAGTCAATTTCAATCTTTTTTCTGACGGCCACTTTGATTAAGGGAAACATTTATTTTTTTCTAATTTTTCCCAAGAGTGAGTCGATTTCCTTTTGCATTCAAAATGTGCTCTGACGCCTCGGTCATAACAGAAGATGGATTATTCCACATAGATCTGAAGTAGGTTATTTTGATTCTTTCAGCAGCCACCAGCATTCAGTTTTCAGAACTTTCGACTGCCTAACCAATTTATTTCACATTCGACCTGTGAACCAAAAGTAAATGTGTGTGCCACGACCAAGCGTCAATGACTTCCACTCACACACCAAGCCGAGCTAGAGCTGACACCCAAACAAATTCACTCTGCACACAGTCGACACAAAAGGAATCAAATGGATCCGAGAAAATACACTTCCAGCGAGCGAGCAACCGCCACACTGTCATCACCATACGCGCAAGCTTCCTCTCACAGCTGTCACAAAGTTAGTCACCCAGGCACACAATAGCGTCAGTCGGTGGCTCGGTGGTTTGGGGGAAGTCAACAAACTGTGCGGTCGAAAGGGTTAAAACTAATTGCCATCAACATATAATGAGCCACAACGACAATGCCATTTGCCATCGCCCCGCATAGAATTCCATAGAATTAAGGATTCCGCACACGTAGCATCACACCTCCGAACGCAGTCGTCGGGTCGCCGTGTCCATTCCATTGTCCGATGTGTGCGCGCACATTCCTGCTGTGTATCGTGAAGGTGTTAGAGGTGATGACAGTGCAACTAAGAATTTTACGCCCATAATTTGGTTTGCTACTCGTGCTGTGAATGCTAGTTAATGGAGTGGGTGGGAGTGGGGTGTTTTTTTTTTTTTTTTTTGCTGACAGTGGAAGAATGTTTGGAGGCGGTAAGACAGGTTCGAATTGCAAAGCTCAAGAAGTCACTGACCCAAGATGTGTGGTGGCTTTATTCCCATCAATCATCAGCTCGAGCACCTTAAGGCCACTGCCACCGCATGACAACCCGCAGCACATCCCGGTGAACGATTTGGTCTTACAGTCGATTAAAATCAAATCCCATTAATCAGTCAAACACCGGCCGCAACCAGAACCCAATTACCAAAACGCTACCGCCACAGAGCGTATCCCTTGACCAAGAAACATACTCACACACACACACTCGCCCAGACTTACCCCAACATAATTCATACCCGACCCGAGGTAATTAGACTCCCGTTTGATTTATTCACGAACCGTAACTTTAACATTTCCTAGTACACACCGAAATGTCGGGGCATAAATCAATGCAAATTATATCCCTCTAAAAGGATACTAAGACATTCACTTAGTAGTTTCGCAGACAGGACATCGTGCCGGAGGGGGCTATACTGGGTCGCCCATGCTCTGCACTCGAGTAGATCTCCTAGAAGAAATTCAATATGTCGTTGCCACGGTGTGAGTTTGTGACGGGGCGGTTGGGGAGCGGGAGAGGGGTTGAATTTAGATCCTTTTAGCTGCTTCTGCTGCTGTCGTTATTGCTGAGAACACTTAGGAAACGAAGACGCACAAACGGTTTTTATGTTTCTTGAGAAAATTCCTCCAACATGTCATGGCATGAAAGTGGAAACGACACGACACCCTGAATGAAGGACGACGTTCAATCCAGTGACATAATGCTCTCAACCCAGAGGTGCACGCCAGCCGAGGTGGGTGGACAAGCGAAAACTTTTTGCTGACTGAGAGGAGGCAAAAGTCAACGATGAGTGGAGTTGGGAAAGGACCACCAACCCCTCCACCTTTCGATTTGTATTTGCAATCAAACGAACGTCTCGAATATCTGAGAGGTATTTGAGAGTTTCTATGCCCTGACACGTATCCTTGGAGCTGAAGAGGAGATAAATTTAAAATCCTTGCATCGTATTTCAAACGTTTAATATCCTCTGCTCGGTTATATCGATAATTTAACACCGCACCTCTGGACCGAACTGCCCATCTCCCCGCAGCGGGAGTCAGTCCTTCCTAGTATCGGGTAAAAGTCTGTTTCTTGTGTTGTGCGAAACTTTAGTCCACTCGTCTTCGAAAGTTTCAAGCAGCCAAAGAAGCTGGTGTCTCTAAGGGGAGCGAAGCAAGCGGGGAACTGATTGAATTATGATCCTGGCTATGAGTGGGTGTGGCTGCTTTCTGTTGCCAGTTGATTTAGGAGTTCGAACAGGTGTCTGATTTTCCGTTCAGTGTGATTTAACGTGATATTGATGCCGACGATATGAGGCCACAAATCACATCGATTGGAGAAGCAGCGGTCAAGGGGTACTTTGTTTTGAAAATTAAGAGCAGAGCCGACTGAAGCCCAAATCAATCCTTTCTCCCGCACCAGCAAATCCTGTGGAACATTCAAAAAATCCATCCACTGACAGCCGGATGACCCGCACTGCCTCAGTCCTGTCACCGAGCTTGTTCGATTTTACGCTTAACCACCAGATTGCCCATTGGAGAAGCCAAATTTTGTAGTTTCCATTCCTTTGCCTCCCCGTATCCACAGATACTCATCCGAAATCGGAAACTAAAATAGATCTGCGATAGAATTTGACACAAAACCTTGATAGGATTACCGGATTAGGACCGACCAGTCGGCCAGTTAAAATGCTCTTCCTGACGCACCCACAGCCTGTCACAGCCTCTGTGCGTCTCGGTCCAACGGATGTCCTGCCTCGAGCAATGGAGGTGACGAATCAAACACATATTATCTGTATTTAATGCTGTTTTCTATTACAAAACAGTCGTATCCTTGATCCGACTCTGAAAGCGATGACCTCTGAATGTGGGGCGGTTATGCTGTCCTTTCGCTTCATCGTTTGTGTGAGGCAGTGGAAGAAGGAAAAAACCAAAAACGATGACAATTCAAGAATATTACAGATAAATCCTTTTTAAATGCACGTATAATAGAAAGGATAACATGGAAAGTCGTTTTAGCACTCTCACTGGATGCGATGTGATACGAGTAGACGCCTCCCTCTTGCTGACCTTGTTTGTGTTCTGTTCTGTTCTGTTTTTTCGGTCTTTGTTTCTTTTGTTCAGAAGAATGAGGTGTACAAATAGAAGAAATTATTTTATTTCATTTGTCTTTTTGTTTCTGTGTGAGTGGGAGGCATAATGGCAAATGAATGTCACTTGGACGAACTACACACATCACAAAGGGGGTGACGTCTGCAATTGGGGTTTGTGTGAAGCACTTATTGTTGGGTAATTTCAAAGACGGACAATGGATTTATCAGGGCAAGTGCCTTGTAGTTGATACGAGCTCTGGTCCGGGGTATTCCTTGTTTTTGAAAAAGATTTTGTCTCCCGAGTGTGAGATGTGTTGGCGCCCGGAAAAGAACTGCGAATCAAATTAAACTACAATTTGCTTAAATTTTCATTAAACGCCGAGGTTGAGTTCCTTTCTCATGGTCCATTGCCTTGTGTCATGTGGTCCCGATAGCGTGGTGTCTGGGGTAAACTGCAGAATGTAAGACATCACTCAATAAGTTCCGGGAGTTATAGGAAGCGCCACTTACAAAAAATCCATAGTCGACTATGGATTTTTTGTAAGTGGCGCCCCCTATATATCATGGGGCTTATTGAGTGATCTGTTAGAAGGTTTCTCAGCTAAAACTTCGGCTTATGCGCATTAGTCGTCTGTCAGCAGCTTCCCTGGTAGACTTGCAGGATTTCGAATCGTGTGATTCTTTTGAGGTTATTTGGAACCATTTTTCACACCTTGCCGCTGATGCCTTGACCATAACCCGAGTTCAGCCGTTGCCTCTGTATACGTTTGAAATTTTGAGGTCTGATTCTTTTGAGGTTATTTGGAACCATTTTTTATACCTTGCCGCTGATGCCTTGACCATAACCCGAGTTCAGCCGCTGCCTCTCTATACGTTTGAAATTTTGAGGTCTGATTCTTTTGAGGTTATTTGGAACCATTTTTTATACCTTGCCGCTGATGCCTTGACCATAACCCGAGTTCAGCCGCTGCCTCTCTATACGTTTGAAATTTTGAGGTCTGATTCTTTTGAGGTTATTTGGAACCATTTTTCACACCTTGCCGCTGATGCCTTGATCATAACCCGAGTTCAGCCGCTGCCTCTCTATACGTTTGGAATTTTAAAATCACTCCCTGGAATGCGGTCCTTAGTGTAATCTAACAGATTAGAATCCAATGGTGAATAATGACATGATGGTGGAAGCCGATAGTTATCGCCAAAACCATCATAATCGACACATCAAGGCACTTCTTTCGCAACAAAACCATTATCAGTCGTGTAGGGCGGCCTATTATTAGGTATTTTTGAAACCACATTCCGTCCAATCTATGATCTTTAGTCAAATGTCCTCATTTAATAACAATTGTTGGCGCGACAGTCCGCAGGGGGATCAGGCTTGATCATCAATTAATCGTGTTGTGCGCACTACTATTCTCTCACGAGTAGAAGGGACCTAAAGTTTTTTGCCGACTTCGAGCGGCGAAATTTGAGAAGCTTTCTCTTACAGTTATAACTCTTTGAGTGTTGTCAGCAGCTCGAAAGAGATGGTGTCGTGAAAAATTCGAAGCTAGACCCTTCGGCGTGTGAGCGTCGCACCCTACCCACTCCGCCACGGCGGCCACAATGTCTTCAATTGGTTTCATAAAATATCACCCATTATGTCCCGGGACATATTGAGTGATCTATTGCATAGCTTACAACCGTCTGTAACCCTTAGGCAAGACGGTTAGGGGACTATCCCTTCTCAGTGTGGAGTTGCATTCTCAACCGGGCGCTGCGATCCAGAGAGCGGAAGAGGTTTCAGAAAGGCTTCGCATCAAACCAAGGTGGGGTGATTGCCCCGCAAGCATGATCTCAGGTTGGTTCTTGGGTAGCTAAGGCGTCTAGTTTTGCTTTACTTACGACTCTTGGGAAAAAGGTTCCCCGTTATATAAGCCGTTAAGGCAGGTGGTCACGTAAAACCAAATCCCACATCTGTCTGTAACCCTCCGCCCATTGGCATGATCCGAGACATACGGACCAATGACACCATCTCGTCCAAACGGCTTATTGTTCGAACCTGAGCCATTGGGACAACGCAATAGAGGACGACCTGGGATAAGGTGGCGCACACAGGTGGAGAAGGATATCAAACAAGTTGGAGTGCCAAACTGGAGGCAGCTAGCGAAAGATCGTGCTGGCTGGAGAGGCATGTGGGTTGAGGCCCAGGCTCCCCGCCACCACAAGAAGAAGAAGAAGAAGAAGAAGAAGAAGAAGAAGAACAACAACAACAACAACAAGAAGAAGAAGAAGAAGAAGAAGAAAAAGAAGAAGAAAAAGAAGAAGAAGAAGAAGAAGAACAAGACACCATCTCATCATAAGCCCTATCAAGCAACTACGTATTCTGGTCTTTATGAGACCTATTTGTTCGTTTGCATGCCCGAGTAAGCAATTTGCCGCAACCCTGATAGAATTTTCTTCGAAACATCCCTGTATCTTATTCTGCTTTGTGTGGCGCTATATTCCAGGGTGGACCTGAACCGCAACAAACTTGTTTCTTCAGCTAGCATGATCTCTCGCCATCTGTCTCCAACAACGGACTCCAAGTTGGTTCTTCTCAACATGTCTGTGCCACCCAGCCTAGGGCTTGCACTGTGGCGTTGTACCAATGCCTCGAATTCGAAAACTTTTCGGGCCAGAGCAGTGTTGGCTGTACACTCGACATTGACTAGCAACCTAAAGCTTCACTATTTGAATTCCTCATGCTCTAATTCAGAATCACTTATGTGCATTGGATCCACGTCAATTTTTCGAGAACGGCTCATCAGAAGCCCTTCTCTGCCAGTCGAATTCTCACCCACGACTATCCTTTTTTGAAAGTCTACAGCTATGGGTCGTTTCTTAATATCGACGGAAAAGTGTAGTAAGTAAATTTGCAAAACGGAGTTCTGTCACATTATATATTCCCGAAGCACCGGCCTTGCTGGTGTATAACCTTGAAGGATATACTACTCCTCGCCGACAATATTAAAAACGTTGGGATTAGTCTCTCCAACATGAAAATTAATTGCAGCATATACCCACACGTCGTAGCTGCGAACCTCAATCCCAGCATTTGAGTTTTGAAGTATTCCAGTTAGTGGGAAAGTTGATGCACGATCCATGCATACTTCTTGGTCCATTTAAGCTGAAACTTCGTATTAACACGATCCGCATGATCGGCTGTAGGCAGTATGATCATGCTTTCGGCTGCGGATAAAAAGAAAATTGGTCCGATCAATCAAAGCCCTCACGACTTCTCAATAAACACAAGGGTCTGTATAACAGACAGATGGCCATGCAATCGTACAAGTGGGAATTGTTTTAAATTACAAACAGCACACAGCTTAGAGGACATCAAATCAAATCACAGTGGCCGCCGTGGCTTAGTGGGTAGAATGCGACACTCACACGCTGAAGGTTCCAGGTTCGATTCCCGGAATAAAAACCTCGAATTTTTCACGGCACCACCTCCTTCGAGCTGCTGACAATACTCAAAGAGTAATAACTGTCTAAGAAAGCTTCTCAAATTTCGCCGTTCGGAGTCGGCAAAAAACTGTAGGTCCCTTCTACTCGTGAGAGTGAGTGAGTAGCGCGCACAACACGAGTAATTGACGAGCAAGCTAGGCCCTGGTCCTCTGTGGGCTATCGCAGCATACAATTAATTAATTCGAGTCACATCATGGTCTTTGGGGATCATTACCAATGTGTCACAAGTTTTCTACAAGAATAGAGCTCGAAAGTAATTTTCATTTCAGAATCAATTAAACCGGCAATGTAAAGATTTCGACTTCGCTTTTTTCGCCTTTTCGGTACTCTTCGTGACCATGTTTGGCGGTGCCCTAAAGAGATGTGCAAAACGGACTTGCATCGTAACACCGCACTGGCTTTTTAAACTTTACCTTTTCCAAAAAAATATGATTTACATTTTTCGGCGTGTTTTGAGTGTTCAAAAATTTTTCAAAATCTGCTAGAATTACAGAACTCTACAATCGTGAGAAAGCATTTTCAGTACAACTCGCCAGTCTAGCATGCACTCAAAAAGGTGTATTTTGAAAACGCGGCATCACAGTGACCTCACAGAGGTTTATTGTAAGACATTGATGCAGTTCAAAGTTGCCTTCTCTGTTGAAGTGGCTTGCACCAAAGAACTTGATAAACTCGACTACCAGCGATCCGAAATCTTCGAAACCAAAAAAAAAACTCAGTTGCAACCGTTGATATCATGCTTCATTATCAACATAAATTCCGTGAAACCGGAGGTGCCCGCCCACTTTATAGGGCATTGCTGTGATTAAGAATTTTCACAAAATAACCACCAAAGAAGGACAACACAAAACAAACAGTAACAACTTTTCACAACTATTTTCGAGTTATTTAGGGATTGTTCTTTTGAAAAGTTTCCACACTGCTGCCAGACGTTAACCCACCAAGTGCTCCTCAAAACAAAATAAAAAAAAAAACAAATAAAACGAGAAAACGAACAAAAACCAAGGGGCTGGAGGGGTGTAACAAAACTTCAGGCAAGTCCTTAAAATAATTCATTTTGAGAAAAGCAAGAATTCCCAGGCAGAACGATGTCGGTAGCGGGCGTACATCGACGCCACCCTCGCCCGCGTGTATCCTTCGCTGCAGCTCATAGTCGTTTACCCCATTTTTACATTTCTGTGCGGTTTTTATGAAAATATTTGCAGGCGCATACTTTTTTTTTTTTTTGTTACTCTCCAGCTCTGTGAGAACGCAAACCAAACCCACAGCAGCAGACCTAATTTCGCCAGAGTGGTGAAGGGTGAGCGCGCACTCCTCCGCAGTATCCTTTCAGAACTCAATTTGAACACGCGGCGGAGATTTGGGTTGCAACCAGCAACCGGGGAAAATGATGTATTTCCGTTTGCTTTCCAAGTAAAAATGGCCAAAAGCGAGAAAGAAAAAAAAAAACCGGAGTGAAGAAGAATGACATCCACGAAACTACAAAAATTTTTTAGTAAATATGTATTTGCTGGGGAAATCCTTGCGGGCATCCTTTGACAGAAGTGACCTCGCCTAAGAGTAAACGCGATGATGCTGGCCAAGTGAAGATGTGGTCTTTTTTTTTTTCAACTTTCACAGAGTCTCGCAGCACTCGCCAGGGTATTCCCTTGTGAAACTGACCGTTGGCGTTCCGGGCTTAGGCAGGGGCGAACCCATTCCACTCGGTTACGCTCAGATGTAGTTATGCAGGGCACCTCGAGCATTCTCGTTGCAAAACTGAGAAAAATATTCAAAACTACTACAAGGACTGGGCTGTGAAGTTCTTTGTTGGGAATGTTTTCCGTCAGTGAATACTTAATTAGGACACTTGCTACGGACCGCGGTGATGATGATGTTTAATGCAAGGACACTCTCGGATGGAATTTCTTGTCGGTTGTGCGTTCGCAGTGGTGCCCCGAAAGAGGCTGTTCGGGTTCAAGTGAGTGCACAATCTACAGTTTTTCATGGGGTGGGTTTCAAGCGTGGCTTTCGGGAGGCGATTAACATTTGCAGAACGAACTGTTGGTAGAGTGTGAGGTGCCAGTTGTAGATGAGTAGGTCCCCGCTTTTTGAATTAAGAAGCGGAGCAGAAATAAATGGTCGTCGCAGATGGGTTGAAGTTGCAAGCAGGACGCGCTTCAAGTTGGTGCACGCAGCGAAAGAGTAAATGTACAACATCTTCGCTCAAGAAGCCCACAAAGCTACTTCCAAAGAGGGTGTCTCATGCGCTAAAAATTAATTCGCGTGCGTTAGAGAGTCGCTTTGTCTCTCAAGGCGACTTCATGGGGCATCCTTAAATGGACGGATCTAGTAAAAAACTAGCTAAATCGTTTCAAGAGGGGCTTGGCTAAAAGAAGAGCTTGCGTGAAGTCATTGAAAATGTTCTTGTAACAGGTTAAAAAATTACGACTTTGTGCCCTTAAAGAATCTGAAAGAACAGGCATTCTGGTTAGACTCGGAACTCGGAACAAAGGCCTTAGGTTGAGCCCTTTCTTTCAAAGTTTCAAAGTTTCTTTCAAAGTGTGTTATGCGTACCCTTCAACTCACCGGCTTAACTGGAGACTGCTGCTTATTTGCACACAACACCATCTCCCGAGAATGTCCCTTGTTCAGCCACGTAAGGCAGAGAGACATATCCTCAACTGACCCCTTTCTCTAAGGTTCCTCAAAGATGTTCATGCGCTTCAGGAAACTTCTCACCGCATTCCTCAGCCAATTAGCCAACACCGTCAAGCCCCTGCAGAATCAATAAATTATAATCCTTCAACTTGTCACAGCTGCCAGCGCGTCTGATCGCACATCGGTCAGAATCTTGCAGCTGATTGTCATCTCTGCACATCGTATCTAATTTCATGTTAACGAGGCATTCCTTCTTGTCCAACACACACACACAGGCACACTCTGAACTGTTTTGAGCCACCTGCAAGCACGAATCGCATGCTTATCGCTTGTGGAAATCTCCAGCGACTGCGCCTCGCGTCAGTCTAAGGCCATTCCAATTGCTTAACTCCTCGGTGTGCCAATAGATCATCGTAGCATCCCAGCACCACACACTCCAAACATCTGGCGCGGACCATCACACTCTCGGTCGCGCAGCCATTAGCCGATCGGGAGCAGCAGCAGCGGCAACCAGTATGCGAGCAACATCACCGCATTCGGCGCGGCCTATTAGCTCATTCGCTCGGAATGCAGTAGCTCACCTTGAGGAGTCACACACAGCCGCCGGAGAGGTGAGGCGAATTCCTCCACTGGGATATACGGATTTCGATGGCGATAGATCGATGAGTGGCCGCTGGGGCTGGCTTTATTCACTCAGCCGAGGGCTGCTCCTGCCATGTCATGACAACGCCAACTGCGCTGATTGAAGAAATATGGCGGCAAATTAAACACAAATTGGAATTCTTTCAATCGCGTAATTTTTGTCAATTAACACCGCTGTTGTGTGCGCTCTCACCGGGTGTTGGCATGCTGCGGTGCGTGGTGCCGGTGAAAACAGCAGAAACGCGGGCGAAGCGGAATCCTCTTGTGCGCGACAAATTAATTTCATCAATTAACTCGTCGAAGCGCACGGAATGTTGTCCCTTTTTTTGGTGTGTCTGTGTGTGTGTGTGGGTGCGGGTTATGCGCCCGAAGCGTCGTCGGTGCTGTGATGTGACGATGGCGGCGTCAACAAGAAGTTATGGATTTTTAATTGCACCTGGTCAACAGTGGGCGTGAAAAGGTACGCCAATTAGCCCCTATCAGCATAAATTGACGGGGAACCACGGGAAACGGGACGAAGGTGCAGTCTTTTGTTTCGTGCTCACAATTGCGACCGATGTCCAATGCAAATTAAGGCAATCTATAGCCAGTGTAAATCGAACGAAATCAATAAACTTGGCCGGTGGTTGTGCAATTTTAGAGTGAATCGATTGTTTATTGGACAAATTGAAGTTCGGTCGTTTGTGATCTCAAAACTCACGCTCGGAGAGAATTGAAGTCCTGAAAGCCCGTCTCTTACTTCATCATTCAGAGTAGATTGAGCTGCACGCTTGGCAGAGGGACTAACGCCCGAAATGTAGGAGATTCAAAAACATACAGCATCTTAAGAGGCCAAGAATGTAAATGTCATTTAAACACTGCAAAGAATATCGACTTCGATAGTTTGGCCTTTTCGGAACACTTCGTGACCATGTTTGGCGGTGCGCTAATGAGCGTCTTATGCGACTGACTGTTGAAACAACTGATTTCACCAAGGAACACTTCGTGACCATGTTTGGCAGTGCCCCAATGAGCGCCTTATACGACTGACTGTTGAAACAACTGATTTCACCGTAGAAAGACATAAATATTCACACGTTGAATACAGCTTTCAGCTTTAAAACTTTACATTTTGTGAGGCCTAAATTCAACTTTTCGAGGAAAAGTTTTGCGTGCGGTTTTTGGTCCTGTTTGCGTTGAGAAGATTTAACGTCGAACTCTATGGGCTGTAAAGCGCCTTGTCAAGCGTCTTCGGATACAGCGCTTAAGATGGTTGGGCCATGAAGAGCGTATGGACACCACTGCTCCGGCCTGAAATGTCTTTGAATCCGAGTCATTGGGACAACGTATCGGAGGACGACCTAGGCTAAGATGGCGGACACAAGTAAAAAAGGATCTCCACCAGCTTGTAGTGCACCATTGGAGGCAGCTAGCAAAAGACCGTGCTGGCTTGGAAGGCATGTTGGTTGGGGCATAGACCCACCCCGGGCTGTAGCGCCACAAGAAGAAAAAGAAGAAATTCAATAATTGATTGAATATATGATGCTGCTGTTATCCTAGATGGAATTACATCCTTGTCGACATTATGTGTAGTTCTCAACAGCCGTAAAGTGTCTACAACAAGACAAAACTTGATGAGCTTGATAAAAGCCGAAACAGAGCAGAAGTGTAACACAAACTCGAACAAAACGAACGCTTACCATTGAACACTACACAACCTACGTCAATAGAACGTACATAGAAAATACGGCCAGCCTTGGAAACGAGATGGCCTTTGGATAATCGAAAAACGTTGCGTCACAAGGCGAAGTAGATGAAGTTGCCTAAAGGGTAATCGCAAAACAATGTTGCTTGACTTTGATGTCTTTTAGCACAACTGAGTTGCGTTTGTTCCAAATGAGGTACCGAAAGAGTTTTTAAGTTGGTCGCAAGGATGAGAAGTAAGTTCGCGACACCAAGCTTCGTTGAGTTCGTTAAGTTGTATTTTTTAAAGGTTGTTACATGTGATTTTGTGCTAAAGAATTAATTGAATTTCGTTAAGCTACGTCAAATATTGTTAAAATTGGTCAAGTTTTACTGAATTTCGTTAAATTTGAAAAGGATTCATAAACTATTGTCACATTTCGTTCAAGTTTTGTTCAAGTTTTCCTTGGAAATCGGTAATATACACTGTACTTCCTTAAATTTCGTCAAATTTGTTTAGTTTAAGTTACTGAATTTTCATTGAGCTCACTGAAATTTTTTTCGTTGAGTTCTGTTAGAATGGTTTTGATATATTCTTCGTTAAGTTCTCCATTTTTTTCAATTACAATGGTTTTGAAATGTTCTTTACTTTCCTTAAATTCTCAATTTTTTTCAATTGGAATGTTTTTAATATATTCCTTGCTTTCGTTAAGTTCTCTATTTTTCGAATTACTTTTTTAAAGCTGGGAAACACAGCACATATCCGCCGTAGCGTAGAGAGTAGAGTACGATACATACACGAAAAGAGTTCGAATCTCGGATGGACATCTCGAATTTCCTACAGCAACACATCTTTCGAGATGCTGACAACACTCAAAGAGTAATAACTGTCTAAGAAAGCTTCTCAAATTTCGCCGTTCGGAGTCGGCAAAAAACTGTAGGTCCCTTCTACTCGTGAGAGAACAGTAGCGCGCACAACACGAGTAGTTGATGAGCAGGCTAGGCCCTGGTCCCCCTATGGACTGTAGCGCCAACAATTATTATTAACTCATCGGAAAAACTCTAAATCGGCTCACCTCTCAACACTTTTAAAGCAACCCCATCACACTTTCCACTCTTTGTTCTTTGTTGCCGTGCCAAATGTGTGGTCTTTGGAACTTTTATGGTTTGAGCCCAGACTAATTCTTCAACAGGTGTGTTCCAGTACTTTCTGTACTAAATTCTGAAGTCTGTCATTTGTAGAGGAGTGGGGGTAAGTCTCTCTCAGAAAGAGGCAAAGTACGGGAACGCACCTATGGTAATTTGGAATTCACGCGTATCCTAAAAAAAAATCATTCATCAAATGACAAGTTGGCGATCCCAAGTATAAGATTCTGTTGTTCTTTTCAGTCCGCCCCCACGCGTGGCGTGAAATTCTCTGAAACTCCCTCTCCTTGATGACCGAGAGGATTCAGATGTCAATTTGCACGCATTGAACATTCCTCATACAAGTTTCGGAGGTGGATTTGCTTTTTTTGAACTTTTTCAAAAAGCGGACAACTCTTGCGAAAAATTGTGTCACTCCCTTGTGTCCTTCAATTCAGTGGAGATCGATGAAGGAATTGTTGCACCCGCAAGTGCCTAGGGACACATTGAAAACTCCGCTGTTTGACTCATTCCTCGATTATCACATAAGTGCAGCTGAACCTCTGCGTCGCGCTTCAGACAAATGATTCACTTGCTCTACGGCTATATTATCCGGGAGCGAAATAAAATCCTATGAAACCATCAGTGTTCCAAATCATCGCATCTGACACTCTGACGCCTGTATCGTTATGTCTTAATTTTGCGAAACTACCTTCTCGTGCACCCGCACGTCCGTTTGTCGCCAATGACACACAAGTCGCTCGCTTAAGGCAGAAGTGTCAGATTCCCAATAAATATCGATGTCTAAGCGCACTTTGCAAGTCTCAGAGCAATTAAATTTCAAACTTATGAAGCGATGACTGCTCTGTCGCCGGTCTGAGTCACTGCCGCCACTGGGCTGTGGTGGTGTGGGGCCTAATTTAAGTGGAAAAACGTGCCACGACGACACCGAAGCTCAAACAGAAACTTGACAATTAGTTTTCAAATATTCAGTGCACTTAAGCGTACGAGCCAGGGAGCTGTGTAAATTTGATTCGCCTGCATGGGGAAGGACTTTAAATTTGTTTACATGGTTTGCAAACAGTTGTCCGCCAACAAACCAATTCAATTTCCAATTACGTGTGTGTTGCGGTATCCTTTCGGGACACATTCCCGTTAGGCACTCCTCCCCTCCCACCCTTCAGCGTGTGTGTTTGTTGCCGTCATCGACAGTATGCAATCGCCTTGGATGTCAATAGCTCGGTTCGACTGGAATCCCCCCATCGAAGTGGGAAGGTTCACATTATATGCATGGGTACACTTTAATTTTGATCGCACAGCGACCACGTAATGAGAAACGCTTTCGATTGTGTGGCCCCTTCTACACTTCCACACAGACATGTACTTCTAGAAGCCACCCGCCGGCTACAGAGTGCGGCGGGGATGGTGTTTAATTTAGCAATTTACGAGGTTTCAATGGGGAAGGATAATGAAATTGGATAAAAGGGTTCTGCATTTGTGTTTGCCTAATGCTCGGATCGCAATTTGGGGGTGGTGGGGGTAGGAACTCCATTCACTCTGTGGAAGTGCGCTACAATGTAGATGGCAGATGAGTTTCGCTTGTCAGTGTAACAGTGTCGGATGTGATGATTTCTTTAAGGGCGGACACTCTCAGATTGGGTGAGGGTGGGGTTTGAGTTTCAAATTCCATGTCAAACTTGAGTCTTCAACCAAACTCTGAACGAACCCCTGAACCGAAAGGGAACTGTCCGCCTTTGCAAGGGTATTTGGAATTAGGAAGAAACTGCACAGTCGGTTGTTAATTCAATTTCTGTTTTTTAATAAGAGCAAAGTTGGATGCTGTTGACCCCTCTCGTTCCTCGGAAATTGGTAAAACTGGCATGATGGGTCAAAAACCTGCCACCACAAGGGATAACGTAACAGAAATCCACGAAATTGTGTAGTCCAGCAGTCAAATGAAGGTGTATGGCATGAGGGATCGCAAACCAGCAGCGCAGTAGCGATGGCTTACTTCGAGCAACAACCAACCAACCATTTGCCCCATTCGGAGTAGTGTTGGGGGCTGTTGAAATGTAATCTGATGGAGTCCCTGCGTTGTTTCACTATCAATCATGGATTTGGCGCAAGCGTGAGCACAATATCGCTTGAGCCGCACGAAGCTGTCTAGGATGCACAAGTTGTGACCAACATCTTGTGCATCTAGAATGCACGAGTTGTGACCAACATCTGCCCACTGGAGATGTGCAACGCGGCCAAAAAGGCTGTCCATTCACCACAGCTGTTCCTGTTGCTTAACTTCAACCGAACTTAAATCCAAAGCTTCCATCTTTTCGTCTTCTAAGTGAATTCACTGATGCCTCCCTTTTCCCCCAAGGCTCTCATCCAAAGAACTCGCCCCCGATAATTAAATCCTATAAAGATTGAATTCACAACACATCATGAATCCTGTCAATCTCAACAAAATCCTGCTTACACTAATGAATCTTGATGCCCCGTAATGGGTCATTGAATCAGACTACGATTTGCAGGCATCCCGCATCCGTCCAAAGCACCACTAACCACGACTTAGCGATTTATTGTCCCCAACACACCACCGCGGACCTCAGCACTGGCTCTCGCCCGGAGTCACACTGCGAGGGCGCCATTAGCCACACTAAGTACCTCGTGCTGCCTCAACGCCCCCGCTGAGTCCCTTGAAACCAAATGCACACCGAACGAACACACACACGAATAGTGGTGATAATAAAAAATTTACCCTTCCCCCGGCCGGAGCATAATTATTCCGTGTTATGAATTATCCACATGTTGTGTCTGCTCCATTGAGTTCTTGTTTTCGCATTCGCCACGGCGTAAGGTGGCAAGGAGGTCGCAGCCTGGCGGACTGTCTGCCATAGTTCCTGGGCAGTGGTAGTGGCACTGGTTGTGGCATGACTCAAGGAACAGCGGTCGTCATCGACCAACACGTCACGGTCACATGGGAACAACAACTATTTAATAAGTCATCAACATGGTGGCAGATTATCGAGCGTACACCACGGAGTGTGTTCGCTGGCTTCGGCGGCAATGCTGTCCCCCTGCATGCGACGGGGCTGGTGTGCGGAGGACTGGGAAAAAATGTTCGCGACACGAAGGAGCAGTGTGAAGATTGTGAAAATGACCGCAGTGGAGGAGGGTTCAGGATCATAATCACCCGGCGAACAATTGGCGAATAACAAGAGCCACTCTCGCAGCGGGGACAGATACTATTTCAGTGCGGAACTTATCTGCGATTATGTTGTCACTATGCGGTTGGAATTTCCTATTAAGTGGCTGCAATGTCTCTCATTCTTGTTTTCTTTCCCCATCGCCGTCCGCGCAGTTGGCTGTCTTAACTGCCACCCCCATTGTTCGGTGGTGCGCTCTGCATGGTGGCATCCACTTAACCTTCACCAGTCCAATTGGACGCGTCCTCTGCTCGGGATGACAGCGTGCACAGCACGGCAACGGCGACGGCGGTGGTAGTGTTTTATGCTTTATGAACTTGGAGTTGCCCAAGACGGTTATTGCGCGCGCTGCGAGTGAAATTGATGAGCTGCAGACGCAGATTGCGCGAAACGACGACAACGACGCGACGCGGAGGACGAACAACGGAGTCACCATGGTGATTACGGTCGGGTTCGGATTTTTACGAGGAGCAGCACACTTATACCGCGTGCACTCATCTTTTATTTATTTTTATTATTTGTCCACGATAATTCCGGGGATGTGCATCGTTATGGGGAGTGGGAGACTTGTAAAATATGCAAATTGCTCGGGATTGACACGGGCGCGCTCTTAATTGCCAGAGATTACGACCTCAGCGGAGTGTCGTTGTCTGGAAGGAGCGCAAGCGTGCGCTGTTGAAACGGGTTTCAAATTGTTGCCAGAAACCGGAGTGCGATAAGAAATGGGGCAACGATGGGAACCTTGATGCACGCTTACACAGATCTGCAGGGATGGTGGAAGGTGACAGGGGTCTTGGCCATTACAGTGCAGAGGGCAGTTAGTCACACACTTGACAGATGTTGGGCTGGGGATTGAGGGCTCTTTGTGAAGAAGACAGCATTAAACTTTGGCTGAGTAACAAAAAAATAAAAATGACTGCAGAAAGCCAAAAACAATGCAATCTCCAACCAGAGGTGTAATTTTTAGGAAACAAGGTTGTCTCGTTTTGGACAAATATCATCCCAAGGAAGCATGAAGTGATGTACAACCTTGTGCAAAGTTCACAGGAGTCGACATCTGGTAAAGGGTACTTTAACCCCTCCATTCTAATTTTCTAGTGGGTGCCAGTTCTTATCCTCAAATAAAAGAAACCCCGTTTGCAGACAAAAAGACAAAATTGGCTTCAGATCTAGAAACTGTCAGGAAGATCGTTATAATAGACGCAAATCATTAAAAAATACAGAATTAAGAAACTGTCAGGAAGATCGTTATAAAAGACGCAAACCATTTAAAAATATAGAACTGAAGGTAACTGCTTTCGCATGCGGAGTGTGGAGTGAAGAGAGACATTTCGATGTCCCAGCAGTGGAGAACGCCATCTTCTTCTTTTTCTTCTTCTTCTTCTTCTTCTTCTTCTTCTAGTGCTACAGCCTGGGGAGGACCTGGGCCTCAACCAACATGCCTGTCCAGCCATCACGATCTGGTGCCTTTTATTCCGCACATCAAGTCTGTCGATTTCCTTCTCCACTTGTATGCGCCACCTTATACTACGTCCTCCTCTTTTGCGTTGTCCCAATGGCTCAGATTCGATGATTTCCGGGCAGGAGCAGTGGTGTCCATACGCTCTACATGCCAGCCATCTTAAGCGTTGTATCCGAAGACGCATGACCAGGCGGACGATGCTGCACATCGCCTATAGTTCGTCGTTAAAACTTCTCCTCCAGATACAAACAACGCAAACGGGACCAATCGCACGCAGAACTTTTCTGTCGAAAAGACTACGGACTTCTGAATCCGTATTTGGTAACGTCCAGGTTTCCGCGGGACTGGTATGATCAAACTATGATATAAGGTTTTCAAATATCTCCATTTCATTTTTGTTTGCTCTTCATTCAATGTTTTATAAAAAGTATTACACTGATGGGATTTTGCTCAATCATGCGCTGTTTTGTTCGATAATCTGTTTCTATCTAGACGGCAACTTTTTAATACCCCCCTCGTAGAAGCCCCACTCCTTGTTTGCGAAGAACTCAAGCAACCACTTTTCACAATTCTCTTTTGAGTTCAACTTCACACCACCGAGGGCGTCCGCCATGGACAGAAACAGGTGGTAATCACTTGGCGCTATGTCCGGGCTATTTGGTGGATGCGATAAAACCTCCCATCCGAGCTCCCGTAGCTTCTGACGAGTCATCAACGAAGTGTGTGGTGTGGCGTTGTCCTGGTGGAACACTTCACCTTTCCTGTTGACCAATTCTGGACGCTTCTGGTCGATCACCGGTCTAGCGGTCCAAATGGTGTGTTCAAGCGGTCCATATGTTCGCAGTAGGTGGTAGAATTGAGCGTTTGGCCATATGGGAGCAGCTCATAGCTCAATCCCACCAAACACACAGCAAAACCTTGCTGGCCGTCAATCCCGGCTTGGCCACTGTTTAGGACGATTCACCGGCCTTCACCCACGACCGATTTCGCTTGGTATTGTCGTATGTGATCCATTTTTCGTCGCCAGTCACCATCCGCTTCGAAAATGGGTCGAGTTCGTTCCGTTTCAGCAGCTTATCGCATGCGTTGATTCGGTCCAGAAGGTCTTTTTTGCGTCAAACCATGCGGCACCCAAACATCAAGCTTTTCTGTATCCAGCATTCTGCAGATGGTTTAAAGTGGTTTGGTGACTAACTCCCATCTCCTGGGGAATGTAAAGCGATGCCACATGCCGGTCTAACTCGATGATTTTCATGATTCGATCGGTATTTATCGTCACAGGTTGTAAGACAGAATGTTCCACTCAGTTTGGACAATGATAGACAAGAACCCCGTCCCCCCGACTTAGACGAGCTGAAGATGGCAATCTCAGAGCTGAAGTCGAACAAAGCTGCTGGAGCGGATGGGCTGGCCGCAGAACCTTTTTAAGCAGCTGGAGATGAGTTGGTTGGCACATGCACTAGCTCGTCTGTAAGATATGGTCGGAGGAAAGCATGCCTCCTTTGTCTGGTGACTAACTCCCATCTCCTGGGCGATGTCACGAGATGCCACATGCCGGTCTAACTCGATGATTTTCATGATTCGATCGGTATTCGTCGCCACAGTTCTTCCGCCGGCTGGCTTATCCATGGTGTCGTTTTCACCGGCTCTGAATCGTCATCGCCGTTAATGAGTGTGCAGAAATGATCCTTCCAGATTCTCAGCACAGACTGCGACTCTACCACAAATGGTCCATCTTGGTCCCGGCAGCTGTTTTACCTTACTGTAAAGCTACTTTCGGATTTCATTCCTGCCATAATATATTTCCTTTCTTGGAAAGCTTAGTAACTGCTTAGTTATCTTCAAATTTCGCCGTTCGGAGTCGGTAAAAACTGTAGATCCCTTCTACTCGTGAGAGAACCGTAGCGCGCACAACACGAATAGTTGATGAGCAAGCTAAGCCCTGGTCCCCTGTGAACTGTCGCACCTTACAACTATTATTATTATTAGTAATTGTTTCCTTCCGCCTTTGCTGGATACTGGTGTTTGTTTTTTTTATAAAGCACTTCAACCGACGCTTTTTGTTATTCTTCGGACCTTCATTGGAACCTGTCTTAAACTCCTTAATCTTGCCATAGCGTCGTTATTTCCTAGCATTTTCGGACATTTCTATAAGCACACTGAACCTTTTAACTTAATCTTGACCGTCGCATACATGCCTTTGTGTCATACATGTGAGCAACTTTTACATGAATTTTAAGTCCAACTCCCTTGTATTATCTTTGTCATTATTATAAACATTCTTTATCGGTCTTCATTTTAACAATTAGTAATAGAAAAAGAAATGTTATTTAACATGGCAAAACGCCGTCTGTCGGAGATTGACATTATCTAAGAAACTTGTAATAATAATAATAATTGTTGGTGCTACAGTCCAGAGGGGGAGCAGGGCCTAGCTTGCTCATCAACTACTCGTGTTGTGCGCGCTACTGTTCTCTCACGAGTAGACAGTTTTTTGCCGACTCCGAACGGCGAAATTTGAGAAGCTTTCTTAGACAGTTATTACTCTTTGAGTGTTGTCAGCAGCTCGAAAGAGGTGGTGTAGTGAAAAATTCGAAAAATTGGTGTTGAGCTGGGAATCGAATCTAGACCCTTCGGTGTGTGAGCGTCGCACTCTACCCACTACGCCACGGCGACCACATACTTGTAATACAATGGGCCAAATTAATATACGTTAAGTTATACAAATGAAATACCTTACTGTTAGATGAAGCTATTACGGTAATTCAAGGCATGAATACAAAACCGATAGAGCAGGTTCCACCCCTCCACGCCGTTCAGTATATTCTTCGTTTCTTCAAGTGTAAGAGATACTTTTGAGAAATAAAGTAAACGTAGTTCTAGTAGTAAAGGACATATCGCTATAAAATGGTATATATTTTCAACTTCATTGCGATTGCAAAGTGTGCAAGTAGCATTAACATCTTGCCGGTGTAATATGTAGTTTAGACTCAGCAGTTCAGTTCTAGCCCTAAAAATAGTGCTAATTTGTCTATTTGAGAGTTCTGTTTCAAAGTAGTAGCCCGGTCCACAAGAAAGGAGACCTTTTTGACTGCACCAACTACAGAGGGATTAGTCTCCTGAGCATCGCCTTCAAGATCCTCTCTGTCGTATTGTGTGAGCGTCTGAAACCATTTGTCCATGACCTGATAGGTCCCTATCAGTGTGGTTTCAGACCAGGGAAGTCCACAATAGACCAGATCTTCACATTACGACAGATCCTGGAAAAGACCCAAGAAATGCAAATTGACACTCACCACCTATTCGTCGATTTCAAGGCTGCATATGACAGTGTGCATAGAGACTAGCTATGTCTAGTTTTGGCATTCCTACCAAACTCGTCAGATTGTGTAGGATGACGATGGAGAACTCTCGCTGCTCCGTCAAGGTCGGTAACGAACTCACCGAGACCTTCAATGTCAAAAAAGGTTTTAGACAAGGCGATGCACTGTCATGTGACTTCTTTAACATCATCCTCGAGAAGATCGTGCGTAACTCACAAGTCAACACCAGAGGCACGATCTTCCAGAAGTAAGTTCAATTGTTAGCTTACGCTGATGACATTGACGTGATTGGACGAACACAGCCAGCCGTCAATGAGGCGTTTGCTGGCATTGAAGCGGAAGCGGCTAAAATGGATTTTGAGGTAAATGAGGGCAAAACGAAGTACATGCTGTCATCAAGGAAGGATACACAACATCGACGTCTCGGACGGAGCGTCACACTAGGCAGCAGAAACTTCAAAGTAGAAGACGACTACGTCTACCTGCGTCATCGGCTTCTGGAACAGAGCATCTCACTAAGTAACATAAACTTTGAGAGACTTCGTCTTCCTCAGCTCCGCGGTAAACAGGGACAACAACATCAGTACCGAAATCAAACGCAGAATCACTCTTGCCAATCGGTGTTTCTTTGGTTTCAAGAGGCAATTGAGTAATAAAGCCCTCTCTCGAAGGACTAAGCACGCTTTATATAACAGCTTGATCATCCACGTCCTACTATATGGCGCAGAATCTTGGACGTTAGCAAAGGCGGATGAGGAAGCCCTTAGTCTTTTCGAGAGAAAAGTTTTGCGTGCGATTTTTGGTCCTGTTTGCGTTGATGGCATCTGGAGGAGAAGATTGAATGACGAACTCTATAGGCTGCACAGCGACATGCGCCTGGTCAAGCGTCTACGGATACAACGCTTAAGATGGCTAGGCCATGTAGAGCGTATGGACACCACTGCTCCGGCCCGAAAAGTCTTTGAATCCGAGCCATTGGGACAACGCAACAGAGGACGACCTAGACTAAAGTGGCGCACACAAGTGGAGAAGGACCTCAACCAACTTGCAGTGCGCAACTGGAGACAGCTGGTGAAAGATCGTGCTGGCTGGAGAGGCATGTTGGTTGAGGCCCAGGTCCACCCCGGACTGTAGCGCCAAAAGAAGAAGAAGAAGAAGTTTTAAAGTAGTTACTGGGTCCTAGTGTATGGTTAAGAAGCTTGTACATAGATCTCGGCGAAGAAGTAAGAGCTCGATCTAAGCAATCTAGATACATATTTTCATCGTCTTTTCTTACACATTGGTACAGTTTATCCTCCCATTCATCTGAATTTGCCTCAGTAAGTCTAAGTACAGTGCCATGTGTGGTTGCAAGTTCATGCCATTCTTTAAAAGGAGATAAATTATATCGAAGCGCCATCTTCAGAAGCCTCTTTGGAGGTTACTATTCAGCCTACGCATAACTTTAACTAAACAGTCCGCATTTGCCTTCAAATTTTTATCGTAAATCTGCGGCAGACCAGATTCCACGCAGATAGCGTATGAGGGAGTTGTTGGGGGAAGTTTAAAAATTCGCTTGAAGAAAAATCGCTGGACAATTTCACACTCTTCAAAGAACTTAAAGCCAAATATTTGGTTTGCATAACAGAGACATGCATTCACCGTAGCATTGAACACCTTGAACTTTGACGCGATGCCGATTCATTGGTTACCAAAGATAGTTCTCCACATCAGATTAATTGCTGTCTTTGCCAATACCGCTTTCTTATGAACATGTGCGCTCATATCAAGGTTCGATTTTAAAACAAAACCCAGGTAGTTGAACTCTTTGACAACTTCGATCGACTCCCTAGTAACATTCAATTAGCAGCTGAAAATCGAATTCATTGGATAACTCAATGATTGACCTCGTCATTCCCTCCTCAATATTTTCATCTGCATTGATGAGCGGGTTTCTGGTAGACTCAAGGCTAAATGTGTTTCCACCATATGCCACAGACACCATTCACAATGCAATGAATTCGATACTGGCCCCTTGGGTTAATTTTAAGGAAAATACAGTGATACATAACACATGTCTCCTCAAACATACACACAGTCGAGTGCCGTCCAAGATGTCAAATCTCAGTTCTTTGATTTAATCCTTTCAATTCAGTTTCTGTGAAACATGCCGAAAGAAAAAATTTTGTCGCCACCAAATTGGGCGAAATAAAAGCGAACTAGCTGTGGGAAAAGTGTGACACTCACACGCCGAATTTTCAACTGCTGAATTAATTTTCTTGCCGCAAACGACATCGGATTACCAATTTGCCACCAAAATCCTACCACGCCTCATTGGTACCCTGCGAACTTATTCACTAAATTTTCCTTGAATATGTGTTGTCTTCGGGTATTTAGTACTTCAGCTTTTGTAGATCCTCCATCAACAAGCTGTTGTGTGTTTCCTTCCGCTTGAGCTTTTAAATTGTCAGAGAAACCCTGAAAACGCCTTTGCTCTTCTCCCTTTTACAGACTGCAGACGTCTTGCCACGCACCGTCTCTTCCGGCCTTATAGCTCCATTAAATCAGATTTTAAGCTTTTTTCGTGTGTCTGTCTGGAAAGAGGAAGATTTAATTTCGCCACTTATTTTGATGACAAAGCCATTGCGCGACCACCTTATGCATGCACCACTGAGCAATGGCTCTCTTTGACATTTCACTGACTGCCTGACAGTTGCTGAAGCTTTAATGTTTGAGTGCTGAATGCTTAACATTCACCGGGAAATCTGAACAAAACCGTGGTCTGTATGGACATTTCTCAGTTTTCTTCGAGCCTTCCAGCATAATTTAAAAATGTAAACTATGAAATGTTGTGCCTTCCATTGGGGACATGACTGCCCCCTCGATAGTGGAATCATCACTCAGGGTTCAACCAAATTATTTCCACTGACTGTTCAACAAATGAAGCGCTATCAGACATTGCAGTCGTCGTTTTGTGTGCTTGGGATAGATTGCAAGCATCTGCCGGCTTGCCTAAAGAAGGGGGGCAGAGAGTACAATACTTGCGCCCATATCCACCCCTCTCCGGTTAGAATCCAAGATATCACAAACATCCTTCAGGCTCAGTGCAAGCCAACCTCGGTCAACTTCCGTGCGATTTGCAAATCTCTGAAGTCCCAAACGCCCAACTTACGGCCAAACATATTGAACCCAAACTTGTGGGCTCATGTGTAATGCACAGTCCTGCAGGACAAAAGGAGAATCCTCTACCGGAGCACAGTTCAAGCAAGAAATATATGTTCACTTAATCTAGATGTGAACTTAAGTGAATTCTGTGAAACAACAGCCTGTCTCACAATCAATTTTCGTGACCACACAGAATGCGTATCATTCTCCCCTCCCCCTCCCCCGCCCCCTATCCAACAAACCATGTATCAGAACTTGTTCGTTTCGGAAAGAGACGAAACAAAAGGAAGTCGAGCTGGGAAAAAGAATGAGAAAACTCGAAAACTTAGCCGGAAATTGTTCAATTTTCTGCTACGGGAAACTTTTACCACTATCTATCTTTCTACCACTGCCATTGCATTTCCTTCCTATTGCCACTGTCCCAGTCATCCCACTCTGCAGGGTATAAGATAACACAATAGAAATAACCATGCAACGTCTGTGCCACCGACTAACCCCCGCAAGCGAGGGGACCGTGGCAACAAGCATCTCAATGCTCACATGTTCGCTGTGCATTCCCAAATCCAATTGAAGCAGCAGAACGGGCGAACGCAATAAGCGAAACTAGCCAGGAAGACAAAGACGTGAAAACGTAAAAAAGAACACACACACACAACTTCAAGAATTATCCCTCGAAATAAAGGAGGACCACAGTCGATCCTGTGTCTCCCACTCGCAGAAAACGGGAAAATTTGTTGTTCTTCCGGTGGAAAAGCAAATCATCATGCTAACTTCGAGTTCCCCGCGCTCCCTGCGCCTGGAGCGGAGAGAAAACAGAAAAAACAAAAAAAATGGAAAAATGAAGAAAGAATTGATTTTTTTCTCGCAGGACTCCAAACAATGTGTAAGCCCCCGCAGCACTGCGATCCTTTCTCATCGTCGTTACCATCATCATCATCAGCAGCCGCGCCGTCATTGTGTTGCGCGACGCGGTGGTGACGAAGATGGAGGAAGCGGCAGCCAAAGGACAAATTGTGAATACGTGTGTGTAGGAGCGAAACCGGATTTAAAAACAGGATACAAACGAAATTACATTCAGAAGCGGAACTCCTAGACACTCTTGCTCTCGCTCTCGTCTGTTGATGATTTTCCCATACATTCTGTAGTTCGGTGTCTCGGGCGGCAGAACGAGGACGAGATGACGATATGCGAAGCAGCAGCAGAATAATAAAAATAAGTCCTTGCGCTCTCTTACAATAATTTTCCTAAGTGGAGATATTTTGCAGCTCCAGAAGTACCACTTGTGGTGCCAGACCCTATCCCTCCACTCCGGGCACTCGCTGAAGGATCTCCTTGGAAAGAAAAGAAAATCGCTGCCTGTTGGGTGCTTGGTTTGTGAAGGGAAATGGGGACAAAGCAGAGGAAAAAATATAAAATGTACCCAATTTATGTACATGTACACTCTCTCGCCTCGGATATCCTTTTTGCGCGCATGAGAGCTCTCGGCCCTCCTCCCCACTCAGTCCGGGGCACTGTTGTTGTTCTGGTGACACTTTGCGGTAGGTGCGACAGTTATGGGGCTAAGAACAAACCAACAACAAAACGAAACAAAAAAGAAATGAAAACACAAAGGAAAAGAATACACTTAAGTCCTTTTTGTCGACCATTTATTTAAGAAGGATTTTCTTGCAAAAGCAGAACAATTTTTTTTTCTGAAACTGGCGAGTAGAGGAATTTTCTTCTTGGCTCAGCCCCGCCGGCCTCGGCGCCCATTTGCCGCCGATCTCGATGGTTTTTCCTTCGTCTCTAAGGACACCTCTCCACCGACCGAAAAAAAAAAAACAAAACTCAACCCATGAGCAGGCTAAGTGTGACAAGTGGAACAGGAGTGAAGAAGAACAACTTAGGAAGTGGTTAAGTTATGGCTTCAAGAGTTCAGGAGATTGCATTGTTTACCTGAATTGTGCTATTGGTGCGGTTTCCCTCTTTTGAGATTTTTCATGTTCCTTCTGCCGTTGGTGTTGCTGTTGCTGTTTATTGCGTTCACTAACGTTGGCGGTAGGTGCACTGAAACTGAGAGGTACTTCTACATGTGGGGTCAAGTTGAATGTAGAGGTTGTATGTTATCCGCTTAGGTTGAAGGATTTCGAGACTACCCCAATGGAATACTGCGCCGGAATGGTGGAGGGATTTGCTTTGATACTCTTTTGAATTGAGGTGGTAATATGTGAGAGTGCGTTTCAAGTCGCTGTGGTGTCTGGAAATTGAAATTGAGAAAAGTGTATGTGTGACAGAGTGGGATTTAGTTCGGGAGCCAATCAAATTGGCGCCCAACGAAGAGCTTGAAAATGATTTTTATTTAAATTCGAGAACTGGTTTTTGTTGAAGATGTACGGAAGAGTGTGTCTTTCCTAAACTGATTGATAGACGACATTTGAGTGAAGTTGAAGGAATGTAACAACCCAAGCACTCCAAGTTGGTTGAGGTTCTTCTCCACTTGTGTGCCCCACCTTGCACAGGCCGTCTTGTGTTTTTGTAGTCCCAATGGCTCGCATTCAAGACGTCGATATCTTCGAGCACCAAATGCAAACCCTGAGCTAAATATATCCCAGTCAAGGGAGTTTCAGAAGGAATGGGGTGGGTGTAGAAACCTGGTGTGAGGAGGACATTTTTGGTGAAGTATACAAGGGGGTCAAAGTTTCCGAGACTGTCTAGGCCTACTCCAGAGAAGCTTCTGATTATTTTAAAACCTATTTTAGACCGCAAATTTCAGAACGTCCTGAATTTTAAACATGTACTCGGTCTTTGGGGAAACCTGACACTAAGAAACTATCCAATGGTTTCAATTGACGGTCACTCGAGGTCTTTATCGCTTGACTGCCTAGTTGAGATCATCGAACACGGATCAGCGACACTTTTTTTGAGCGTCTATTGACGTGGTAGATGCTTTCTCTTGATACAACGCCACTTCTTAACGTAACACGCTTCAACGTTTTTCATTTGTCAATTGATACTTAATGATATGACACTTTAAATGACGCCTGCCTAAAGTGGGCGTCAAAAACCACGAAATGAGTGACTCTGGACCTCTAGAGTGAGCGACAAATTTGAGAGCCATGAAAATCGTCTGGAAAGTTTAAGGTTTCTGTGTTCTATGGTCAGTTCGGAGTGGCGCCCAACGCCGGACATTAGAACCTTTAACCTGAACTTCTGGACGAGGGTGAGCGGCAAATTTGAGCCGCATGAAGATCCTCTGGAAGGATTTAGGTTTCTGTGTTCTATGGTCAGTTCGAAGTGGCGCCCAACGCCGGACATTAGAACCTTTAACATATTTTAGTGACCCTGAACCTCTGGGCGAGGGCGAGCTCCAAATTTAAGTCCCATGCAAATCCTCTGGAAAGATTTAGGTTTCTGTGTTCTATGGTCAGCTCGGAGTGGCGCCCAACGCCGGACATTACAACCTTTAACATATTTAACTAACTTTGATCCCTAGGGCGAGCGACAAATTCGAGCCATATGAAAATCTGTGTATCTGTGTTTTATGGCCGGACTTCATGCTTACTGTGTCAACAAATAGACCTCCTGCCAATGATCCGTGGATGCAGATTCTACACACAAAGCCCAGGACTTTGTTGTGCTTAATTTGGCGTGTGTAGCATGAAGATCTTTCACTAATCCTCTCAAATCAAAGGAATCATCATTCGGTCATTTGTCCCAACTGGCGTCCGATGAAGACACTCCTTGAAGGTTGGAATAAGGACTCTTGAAAAAGAGCTCAATCTTCACTCTTAATGAGCTTGTTTCCAAATGATGGCAAAATCGTTTCCACCTAAAAAGAAAGAAACGATTCACATGCCCCCTGGTCATCTGTTTCGACTTCACCAAGTCGGTCAGAGGTGATGAAATATATACCCTCCACAAATAAACATAAACCTAATTTCCTCCAACTCCTACACAAGCTCCCTTCTCACAGGAGGGTCTGCTCTTCTCAACCCCTGGGGTCTGAATCATTTATTCTCGCAAAAAAATAATCTATTTTGCGTCAAAGTTAGCGACACGAGTCAAGGGAAAACCTATTATTTCGTTGTTCTTACGTGATTTGAAGAGTCCCGCGATCAATGCGCGGCAGAAAAGAAAAACCACAACGCTTCCGCGCCATCGTTGCGGACGACGGTGATGCTGAAGCCTGGAAGGGGACAAAGCACAGCGACCAATATAATAACAATAGGAGCGAAAAGTTTGTAACAGGAACCGTAATAAAGTTCGCTGGATAATTTACCATCGCATCGCAACAAAACAGGCAACTTTTTCCCAATAAACATCGCAACTTTTCAGTCAACTTGGGGATTGGACTTCACCACCCACCATCACCATCACTCACGCGCATTCAGTAGCCCCCATTCGCGTGAATCAAGAGCGTGAAATATGCGCCCCGCGCATGGTAGACTGTCGGAGGAAGCAGTTGAAAGTTATGCGAGTATCTATTTGGAGGGGTGGCCCGAGATTGTTTATGCGCTTCCTCCTCCGGGATTGAATTCATTCATTTAGTGGGCGAAGGAAATTAGCCCAAATCTGAATCTTCATCAAGATACAGCAAACGGCAGGATGGATCTCTTGTATCAGTGTATCCGTATGTGAACAGATGCCGCTGTGATTGCTTTGCGGGGGAGGATGAGTCATGTGACAGTGAATTATGGTGCGGAGGCGTGTCTGACGCCGAGGAGAGGTGGAAATCCTATTGTCTAGCCGCGGGGATAAATTAAACTCTATTATGTGCCGTAATTAGACGATAGCCTGTCGTGTTGCCAGGACAATGTATCGGAAAGCGTATCCTATGTTTATGAGTCGCAAATACATGCCAAGAGTCTATCGGATACAAATATTTACTCTTGCTGCAGGAAGCGGGGGATGGTGTATCAGTTGTCGGAGCCTCGAGCTACTTTGGATTGTCCTCGGAATGTACATCACTCGCCCCCCGTGCCGTAGACGATCTTTGAATTTCCTCAACTTTGCCTCGGCATTCCTCTCCGGGGATGAATTGTATCCTTTCCCTGGCACACTGGCCCGTGGTATACTCCTCTCTCCCTCACTAGCTTAATACTTTATGACCCACATCCCGGTCTACAATGAAATAACTTAAATTCCGTTCAATTCAACCCCTGGACGGGACCCTTTAAACATTCACAAGACGCCCACAAACCCTCCACCAAGAGCAAGAAAAAAGAGGAACACCCCCGAACTTCTCTCACATTTGTGTCCTAAAGGAATAATTTAATTAAAATTTATCACGCAATTAATTCTCCACTTCTATTAGAATTTTAATTGCTTCCAAGGAATCCCTTCTCACCTACCCCAATTTTCTCTCTCTCTTTCTCTCTCTTGCAGACCTGCTATGAACTGGAACGATACCTAAGGGACGAGCCAAAGCTGCAATCGTACAAGAAACTTCACACTGAATTAGATTCGGCATGGGAGCTGTTGTCAACACCTGCACGTATCCTTGAGGAGCTGAAAATCAAGGAGCAGAACCTCGACTCGATATCAACGAGTTCGGTGTCGTCGGCATGTTCGGGCATATCATGGGACAGCTCGCTGAGTTGTTCGGTGGTGGTGAAGAAGGAGAATATCGACGTCGACGACGAGGACAACAACTCGGACAGTTGCGAGGAGAAGATGTCGTCGATTTCATCGCTGTCGCCGGCGTCGAATGCGCAAACGGAGAAATCAATTAAATTTCGACTGATTACCACTGCAACGCCGCAATGCATGATCAACTACAGTCCGCGCAGCAGCAGCAGCAGTAACAGTCACAACAACAACAACAACATAACCAGCAACAATCATCGCGACTACGTTCTGCCCACACTGACGCCACCCTCATCACCCGAGTCAATACGGACCAACAGCAGCAGCAGCAGCAACAGCAGCAGTAGCAGCAGCAGCAGTAGTAGTTGCGACACGCTTACCGCCACCGGCCTAACAGCACTCATCAATCGCCAACAGCAGTCGGGCATTCTGCGATTCTCGACATCTTCAACGAACACAGTTCCTGCTGGAATAACCGCAGTCGGTGTGAATCACACGCAATCGCCGGCATCGTCCGGCGGTGCAGTCAGCGACCATCAGCCGCAGACGCAGCAGCAGCCGCATTCAGCACATCATCAGCAAACGCATCCGCCAAAGCAGACGCACACAGCACAGCAGCAGCAGCATCACATTCCTCGAAGTGCCATAGTGCGACTGACAACCTCCGCCGGCACAGCGCCCCATGGCAAGAACGGGGTCAGTCTGGCCCGGGTGATACAAGTCAGCCAGCAGAATCTGCAACAGCACGCCGCGATCTCTCAGCGTGGAACGACTGCACAAAATCCACAAGTGACCGCACGTAAGTTTCACCGCCCTCCGTCCACCATTTTTGGTCCTCCGATTTTTCACGTTTTCCCGTCTTTCCTTGCAGTGACCACAAAGCATCACCAGCGACAACACGAGCACATACCGGACTCGAAGCGGAGAATACACAAATGCCAGTTCTTGGGCTGCAAGAAGGTCTACACAAAGAGTTCGCATCTAAAGGCCCATCAAAGAACGCACACGGGTGAGTGGAGCTCCTTCATTTGACATAAAATTACCGTACTTCCGCTCAAAGGGTCATTAGCCATCCGCCCACCGCGCCCATTGCATTGTTTCCCACTTATCTCCCCAGTTCACCCCTTTAACCCTTCCATCAGTACACAAAAATGGATGCAGTGGAGTCCCTTTGAAGCGCGCGTCATTGAAGACCAATTGGAAACCACTCAACCGTCAAATGGGATCCACACAGGATATATCATGCCGCTGGGACATTTCGTGGCGATGCTCCGGTTTGGTGTTCGCCCCTTCCACTCCTACCACGCCCAAACAAACAGTGCCATCCGGCATACGGGAAATAATAACGGAACAATGCTGCCTCCATCGAAATGGGGATACAAATACGCGCGATGCGCCATCCTTATGCGGCATCGGGCGCTCAATGATGCACGAAAAATATTGCGAATGGAAAGATGGCAAAAATGAAAAAAGGCAAAAAACAATGAAAGTGCCTGTCGAAATCCTTAAGGGCGAAATCTCGCCACTTTCGCCTGGATTAATGCATTCATTCGCTTTGATCACTTTAGATGTTGAAGTTTCAATTTCGATTTTATTTCCTCTGTCAGCGGGAGAGCGCCACGACTGGGCAAAGTCCTTTTTAATTTCATTGCAGATGTCGGTATCTTTGAATGGCGAAATAAATTTTGTTTATATTTTTCATTTCGACTCAGGAGGGAGATTTTTGATGCCGGCTGTCTTTGGGAGGGTGATGATAAATGAATTCTCCCTCTTGTCATCATCACCTCTAAACTGCTTTTGAATTCAAATTGACGGAAGAACGGGGGGAGGCTTTTCTGTCACCTCATTGATTTCGTATACAATTTGGCCCAACCCATCAGCTGACTTAAGGTGTGCTCTTGGCCTGGGAAAGGAGGAAGACAATAAAAAGAAATTCTTTGTCACTGGTTCGTTGTCTGGGAATACACTCATTATTTATTTTCTAGTTTAAACTTTCGATAAGTTTGGAAAGATTGAAATCAAGATGACTTCATGACAGACATACGTTGTAGCCAAAATGTAGGATTAGAGGCCAATGCCTTTAGTTATCGCAATTATTTGCAATTTCGTTTTGACGCGTTTAAGGTTTCGTTTTCTGAAAATAAAATATTTTATGGAACTTTTGCATTTCTTAACCTGAATCGATTTTCGAGAAATTTTAAGTATTCCCCGATGTGACGTTGTACTTGAGGGACTTCGACTTTTTTCATTTTGCTGACATCATTGGAAGGATAGTTATTACCATAGAAAAACTTTTCATATTTCACCTCTCAGATACGACAAAAGACTGTTGGGTCCTTTTACTCATTTGGGAACAAATGCACGCACAACGCAAGTTGTGCTTGTTGAAGAAGAACGCCCTGGCTACTAAGTATATAGACTCTACCTGAGTTTGGGCATTTGGTTTTTGGTTCTTATGTTTGTCAAGTTGTCCCCGTGGAGCAGTAAGTAGAGTGCGAAGCTCACACGCCGAAGGGTCTAGGTCCGATTCCCGGCTAAATGCCTCGAATTTTTCACGGCACCACCTCTTTCGAGCTGCTGACAATACTCGAAAAGTAACAACTGTCTAAGAAAGCATCTCAAACTTCGCCATTCGGAGTCGACAAAAAACTGTAGGTCCCTTCTACTCGTAAGAGAACAGTAGCAGGCACAACGCGAGTAATTGATGAGCAAGCAAGGCCCTGGTCCCCTGTGGACTGTTACGATAAGAATTATTATTAATGTTAGTCAAGCAAAAATCGCAATTGTGACAAATTTATTGACAAAGTTGATGTTAAATTTCTTAATTCCTTACAACGGTGTACTTAATAGTTTTAACGAAAACACAAAAACAAATAAAAACAAAGCAACAAGCATTGAACAGGAGCAAACAACTAAACAAGTTCCAGTCCAAACATCGCAGCAGAAAAAGACGCAAAAGAACGTTGAACTGAAATTCGCAAATCTTATAAAGCAGATTCGAAGCTTTAATTGAGTGCATTACGAATCAAAACGGCCTCGTTTTGGGCTTGGAACCACCTTCGAAATCGACAGTTGGGTCAACCAGTCATGGCTCGACGGCCCAGGATGCAGGCAGACCATATGTATGCCCCTAAGCGTCATCAAGAAATTTGTCGCAGTTCTAACCGGACACTTCATAATCACTAAGCACTTAAGTTTGCTTGAGCTTAGTGATGAAACCCTTTGCGAAGCATGTAGATGAAGACTCTGCAGAGCACCCACTCTGTCAATTGGCGATGTGGTTGGAGATGAAAACTTACACTCCTTATCACAGAAGTGCTTTCTGTTATTCATCCAGAAGACCAAAAAGCGTCATAAAGTTATGGTTACTGCTTGGTACTACAGTTGACTTGCCTTTAACTGCTTCAAGGGTTGCCTATTTTTTCCAAGCATAGAAAACACTTGCATTAATTAAAAAATTTGAAAATATCGCAAATGTGAATTTTTTGCAAGCATTAGCCGTTGAATTCAATAGATTTTCGACTTAATAGGCTACTTACAGATAAACGTCGGGTAGGCCAGTGTATAGAAATTACTGTTTCCGCCCATGTCTAAAGAGTACGTTCTGAATGTCAAGACCGACAGCCATCATATAAAATCCAGTCAGGGTACATAATAGAATCCTTATCCTCTCATTTTTAGCAACGTCAAGAATGTGGCCGCCGTGGCGCAGTGGGTAGGGTAGCTCATACGCGGAAGGGTCGTTTCCCGACTGAACACCTCGAATTTTTTACAGGACACAAAGAGAGAGAACACTCAAAGGCATAGTGGGTAGAGCGCGATACTGACACGCCGAAGGATCTAGGTTCCATTCCCTGCTGAACGCCTCGAATTTTTCACGGCACCACCTCTTTCGAGCCGCTGACAACACTCAAAGAGTAACAACTGTCTAGTAAAGCTTCTCAAACTTCGCCGTTCTCAGTCGGCAAAAAACTGTAGGTCCCTTCTACTCGTGAGAGAACAGTATTGCGCACAACACGAGTAGTTGATGACAAGCTAGGCCCTGGTCCCCCTGTGGACTATCGCGCTAACAATTATAATTATTAATAAAGAAGGTAGGCGAATAACTCAATCAATCACGCATTCCTTAAGTCCAGAGACATATAGGGGTCGCCACTTACAAAAAAAATCTGTTAAATAGCGTAGGTCCAAAAAGGAAAGCCTGTCGAATTACGATTCAAAGCAAATCTTACAAAACTTTCATTTAGGAAAAAATATGTTCTTTTTATTGTTCTTATGCCGGTAGGAATCAGAAGGACAACGTTTTGAGAAAGAAAATTTCCATCTTCTGTCAGGAAGCATGGGTGAATGGCGGAAAACGATTTCTATAGGTTTAAAATGTGGGATAAGTGTACCTTAAAGATGTTGGTGTAGGTGTAGGTATTAAAAACGAAAATGAACAAACGACCACTATTTGGTGCAGTTGTAGGTATTTTTTTCTTCGGATTTCGGTTTTGGCGCAACTAAGAAAAGTGAGAAAAATTCTGTGAAATACATCTTATGTAATTGAATACCGTGATTGCTTCTATAAAACAGAAACGAAACCTTTTATGGGCGAAATTAACGCGCGTTTGTCTAATTTTTGCAAGTGGACCTGAAAATAGAAACCAAATCTGTATATTCTAGACCCAAATTCTTCCATAATTTTAAAATGATTGTGACCCTATAAAAGTGTGCACGCTGCTACCAACGCTACTTAACATGAAAACTCAGATATTTCGCTCGGAGCGAGATGATAATTGGTGGAATGTTGACAATAAATTGACAACTGGTGAAATGTACATCTGACGTATCGTTTTAAGGAATAAATGCGCAATAAGGTGCATGAGGGCTCCAGATCAGTGTAAATTTTTAACAACAGCTCTTTTGTGTAACGAGGGCATTTGTTCAACACTTAAGCCTCTTTGTGTATCACTCGTTCCATTGGAAGAAATGAGAAGTTTGGAGATTTTCTAATTTTATTCATTATGTTGTCTCTTGTAAAAATTCAGGTCGCCTTTGCAGTCTCTATTTGCTCCTCAAATTATTTTTTCACAAAAATTCTCACCTGGCACTTCATTAACTCAAGTGGAATATTTCTTCACGAATAGACACTGGTTATCGATGCTTGATGACCTGATCTGACTCTGTCACAGAAATAGGCAGTCTGCTGTTACCAGAGGACGATCTTAAGCCTGACTGCGAAAATCTTTGTTTTGAACTGAGAGTCAAAATATGACAGAAGAAATATCGTACAGCTAAGGCATCAGGATGTATGTTCTAATTTTCTCAAAATAAGAACCGTTACCCCTTAACCAAGAGTTTGACTGATTTGTGTGTCTGTCTGAAAACATTCAGTAAACCAATTTATGGATAATATTCGGAGGTAATTACCAAATCTAAGTCAAAACCAATTATGACATCGTCTTGAATTACCGTGCCCCTACTCTACGTTTTTATAGTGTATCGGTACAGTCTGACCTTCTGGAGTTCTCAAAACGATTGCCCATTTCCTCCACTCAATTTCGGCACCGTAATGATTCAACATTTAACATTCTATAGCTTAGAGCCTTGAAATGCATGCTTTCCAGATGAACATACATACCGCTAAAGGTTCAGTGATTCTAGATTTCAGTTAACAATTACTTCCGTAACCAATTTGAATTTCTGCCACTGAATATCGTAAAACATTTCCCCAAAATCGCATCTGTCTACTCCCTCCCACCAAAACGCACCCAAATCCCAAAATGCCACCCACAGCAATTCGCCGTGAGTCAGCTGCACATTACCAACGCTTGATCTAAGCAATTTGCAATGACCCCCAACCCATTAAACTCCACAAAGAGTGACCATAATTCACGTCCCCTGATACACTCAACGCGCAGCTCCATCTCGTCTTCGAAATTTGTAGAATTTTAGTCCTCGTCCCCTCGCACCCCATTCAGAAGTCATCACCGCCATCGTTGAAACTAACTTTTGCCCGTTAATGTCGCCATCTTTTACTTTCCCATTAAATATTCCCCAGTACACGCTCGCTCTTAATTCAGCAAATCTGAAACTAATTAAACTTGTGTCGCCACAACTAGAGCAGAACGGCAGCAGCAGCAGCAGCAGCGGTGCGTCTCTGGAGTGAAAGAATTTTCACTCACGCCACCACAAGTTGTAACAAATTTTCAGTTCTCTTCCTCTCACGAGGACCTCTTTATCTTTCTTAGTTTCCGCCGTCACTTCGTCTCCATGCCACGCCTCCATGTCGGTCTGTCTCCGGAGAGTTTTCTAAATTTAGAAACGTCAAAGAAGGAAAAGTCCATCCGATGGGCATTGAAGTGAGAAAGCGTACCAAGCAACAAGAGAAAAACGAAAATTAACAAACGACCACTATTTGCACATAACCCCCTTCCCGCCCCCACGCCAACGGCTCGGAACTTCCATTCAAAAGCCGCGTTCTGAAAGTATCCGAGGAATTTCACCCAATTTCACAGAGCGAAAGTCGCTTCGCGGATGGAGCGGCGAAAACAAAAAGGAACCCAGTTCCGAGGCATAGTAACGTCAGTAAGTGATTTCGCATAAAACGCATTCCAATCATCCACCGCCAACCGGAGGCATCCACCGCGTCATCGGCGGCCACCAAGTGCTGGATGGGAGGCAAGTGGTGCAGAGAACGGCGTGGTCTTTGAGAAACCCCGGCACTTTGTTGAGTTTAATTGCTTTATATGCCAAAGGATCATTCCTGGGGAAATAATTCTCCAGTACATACAATTCCAATATAACAGTACCGCCACCACAAGCAGCAACACCCCTTCCACTGGCACGACCAGCAACGAGGACGGGGGCAATGGTGCTGAATTACTTCTGCATCCGTGGTCTCGCTATTCTCTGGATTGCTCGGCGCTTAGTGTGGTGTTGTGCGCTGCTACTCGGCAATAAATTGCGTAGTTTCGCTTTATTTCTCCACGATTCGTCCTTTGGTTCCTTTCTTTTAGCTGAATAGTTGCCAAACGGAAGGATGTACCACCGCCACCACCAATTTCCACCCGGCCACTGCTGGCCGACCCACTTAAGCCACGTCACTGAATCCTGGGGCTAGCGCGTAGTACATTTTAAAATCAGGTCTCATTTTTATACCGTTATATCTTTAAAATTCACTCTCCCGCCACCACTTTCGGAAGCACACACCTCCATCCCTGACTTTTGCAATTCAACGAGTACAGCAGAGTGGCGGAGCAGCGGCGAGGATGTAGGTTATTCGGTGGCAGTGATTTGTTCCGTTTTGGTGTGCGATAAACTCTGCCGCCCCTAAATCCCAGTAATGCTGTCGCAACCACCACCACAGTCGACGTTCGCGTCGCCACTCCGTAACCGTGGTCTTCTCACAGCGACGACAACGATGACGACGACGTGCTACGAATTTACAACTGCGAACTCACACCCAGCCTCCGTTGGCTAACTGCGAGGAGCGAGGTGATCGTACCGCCCCCACCTGCCTGGCGTTCATGTCCGTTGCAGGATGCTGAGCAAGATTAAGCCCACAAAGCAGCAACAACACCGACAGCAACAAAAAACGCTAGAAACTGAGGAAAATCAAAAAGAAGCGAGCGTCGTCTCCGCGGAGCGGTGTAGGTTGGTCGTGCCACGCGGAGAGAGATGAACGATAAAATTACTTAAATTTATTTCCAGCGATGAACTTAATGTTATCGGGGCGAATTCGAATCGGAACCAGTAGCGTAGCAGCGCGGCTGAGGCAATACAGTTGGGAATTATCCTGGCGAAGTCAGCTGAGAGGGGCTGCCGTTCATTCCATTAGAGTTGGCTTTCAGTTGAATGGATTTTCCCTAGATTCTAGTTTTTTCTCCTTCTCCTCCTCCCCTCTTCCGCTGCTGTTCCCTATGCCTTGTGCCAGTTGCTCTATGGCTTGGGATGGGGAAAATGGCAGCAGCAGCAACAGAAGGCCGGACCTCTTGTTTAGGTCTTGGACCGTGGCAGCGGAATCAATGAGCAATGTGCCACTGCAATTGGGTTCCATTTGAATTATGGCAACTTTATTGGTTTATGCGGTGGGCTGCATGGCTAGGGATTTGCACTCGACCCCTAGGGATAAAGAGGGGCCTTCGAAAGTGCATTTAATTTTTCATGCCTTAGTTCCTTTCGAGAGCTTTGTCGTGGAGCAACCATGCAAGGGTAGGATATTTATTGTCTTTTAATGTTCCAGCCTAGAGTTGAATGACTTGAATGAATATGGGTCGCTTTTTGACTTTTCGAGTCTTAGTGGCGATGAAATGTTTACTTCGGGTTGCTTTCTCAAAGTGTTGGTTCGGTTTTCCCTTCTCTGTTTGTTATCAAATGTTCTTTGACATTATTTTCAAGCATCCCTTCCTTTACAACAACTTGCACCTTTAGTGCTAAGGTGATAAACTGCCAGAAGTGAAATCCACCTCCTTAGCTAAAGCTCTGTCACTGGGACTGTGATGCGTAGCACACAAACTTGTAACGATTCTTAAATCAAGAACATCCTCATTCATGTACTGATGCGGCCAGAACTTAAAAATCGCCTAAACCCCATCGAAAACGTTAGTCTTTGAGTACTTATTCTTTGTTGAGATGAAAAGCCGACATTCTTAAGAATTTATCTTGTTTAAAGCTTTGTTGTCATAGAAGATTCCATTTCAGAATGTCGATTTGCCTGTTACCCGAAACCTTATAACATCCCTCAACTCGTTATCTTGTTGCTACGTTATTCACAGTCTTGTTTCTCATCTCATTACTTATTGTTGCGTTTTTCTTTGCTTCGAAACTCGTTGCTCTTTTTCCGCTGTTTTGCTCCGATCCTTCTATTTACTCGTTGTCTCGTTTGAAAATCACTCGTTGTGTTACCCATTTACGTATCCCTACATGTTTAAATTTTGTTCGAAGTTATTTTGTGGTTCTTTGCTTTGTGTCAAGCTCATGTTACTAGTTGTATTATTACCTAAACTTTTTTAATCGTTCCTCCACTGCCTGCAGCTCGCTGTAACTTTTTGTTGCTCGTTTTATCGCTGCTGTCCTTCTAGTTACTGCTTTACTAGTATGGGCAATAGTCGTTCTTCATTCCTTATTGTTGACTGGTTACTCGCAAGGTATTTCACCATAATTCGCTGATCCATTACGTACCGTCTTTATTCATTGCTTATTACTCGTTACTTTTTGCTCGTTACTTGTAACTCGTTGCGCATTAATAATTAATAATAATTGTTGGCGCTACAGTCCAGAGGGGGACCAGGGCCTAGTTTGCTTATCAACTACTCGTGTTGTGCGCGCTACTGTTTTCTCATAAGTAGAAGGGCCCTTCAGGTTTTTGCCGACTCCGAACGGCGAAATTTAAGAAGCTTTCTTAGACAGTTATTACTGTTTGAGTGTTGTCAGCAGCTCAGAGGACTTGGTGCTTTGAAATATTCAAAAAATTGGTGTTGAGCTGGGAATCGAATCTAGACCCCTTGGCGTGTGAGCGTCGCACTCTACCCTCTACGCCACTCCACGTTGCTCATTACACTCTGCTAATTGCACCACTATTCGTTGAGGCATTACATATTACCTAGTTGATCACGAGCGCGCTACTCGTTTCTCATTTCTCGTTGCTCGTTATCCATAACACGTTACTCGTTTCTAGTTGCTCGTTATCCGCAACACGTTACTCGTATCTCGGTGTTCGTTACATGTTTCGGGTAACTGACTGCGCCATTATTCGCCGAACTTTCTAATACTACATCGCTGACTGCAGCCGTGGAACTAATTGCTCACTGCTCCGTACTCGTTGTAACTGTGTTACTCGATACTTCTTATTCGTAACTGTTGGTCACTTCACAATTATTATTTATCCGTCGATCACGGCCACATGAAAAGCTGACCAATCACTTTATTTCTTAGCTGATCGCATTCGCGTTATTAATTGACTCGTTACTTGTTGTTGTTGAATAATAACTTATTTCCGCCAGATGAACTGCCACATTGCCAGATGCCGCATATTTACCTTCTGCTCCGTTTTTCTTTCTTCTCCTTAGTCTTAATCCTGGCCTCGCTTTATATTCAAAGCACCAAAATCAATATCTAGGACAACCAAATTGACATCTCAAAGGTCGAGATAACTTTTGAGGGACTTTAGAGTGGAATGTATACGGATTGCCCATAAAATTCTATGCTTAAGGTTGACTGTTTATTTCCAAGCGGCTCTTACTACAGTCTTTTCATGCCTCGTCCTACAAAATCGTGATGAGGCGGAACCCCATTCCATTTCAAGCGCAATCAGTGGATTCCCGGCTCATGCCCATCCCTAATTCACGTATCGTAACAGCGTTACAATTACATTTGATCACCTCCACCCACAGTCTCGAGGAACACATTCATCATCATTCCACTGCTATGCGGTCAGCGCCTATTGCTTAAAATTCAAATTCACTAGCTCTCACAATATAGGCCAAAGTTTGTGGCTAATTACCCTGACGAATCTCTTGCTCAGCCCCGCAGTAATTATCACCAGATCATGGGTCCACACAAACCCGCATTTATCTGCGTCCCCTTCGTCAGTTCTCATGAATGCCCGATGAGATCACCGAGCTGCGGCACGAAAGCACATGAATCATCGGCATTTCGCAACGCAGTGGTGCCCCCTGATAAGCAGGCGATAATTGGAATAGGGAGTCTATCTCCAGAAGTCGATTTTAATTTTAAACGACTCTCTAGTACCTTAACCTTAGGAGGGGTCACCACCGAAGTCGAGGTCTGGGCTACACTCACTACTTCTCTAATTACAGACAACGACAATGTGGTCCGGGGCTCAGCATCATCGGCGCATGAGTCAGTCACCTATCGCCAGGCCTCGAAATGAGTATTTCATTCATTTAGCGCTGCCGATGCTGACGGCCGGGCGATTCGTTCAGATACAATCAGCACTCATCGCCCCATCAGCGGCGTGGCGGTATGGGGTGGGTGCGAGATTCGTTCATTGAGGCACAGCTAATGATGGTCCAAACGATGCGAGATGCGGTTACAACTGGTTCGGCCGGCGAGTGCGCCGAGAACGAGTACTACATAGAACCCATGAATGACTTAAATTGGCAGAGGCAGAGTCCCACCAGTTAGCCGAAGGCGGACAGCAGTCCGTAGCGGCGGTGGGGTTAGTCAGGTTAATTGGTGTTCAGCAACGAAAGTGAGAGTCGTCAGCATGCCGTGGGCTGCGACTGATGAGCTTGCTGTTCATTTGCTCGAGGAAGTTGTGTCAATGTACGCTAACAATTCAGATGATTACTCAGTTGACACGAAAGTATTTTTGTTGTTCGGTTTGTTGCTCTGTCAAATTGCAGTGTGTTGCCGGTGGCATCGGGGAGGCGGAGAAAGTAGTTCAAGGTGAAGCAAGCTAACGAGTTGAGCCTCGGTAACTTGTCAGTCGGCCGTGTGTAGGAAGTCGAGTGCGAATGAACTTTAAGGCGACTTAATGGGAAGTACCTTGATGGCAACTCAGTTGTGTTGTTACTTGACGAGTTTTCTCTGTTTGCGGAAAACTTTGAGATTCGTCCTGTCCTGTATACATCGAGTGAGGTTTGGAATCTTTCACGAGATGCAGACGCACTGTGTCGTTGTGATCGAGAACCATCCATGAATGCTCTTGGTTGTTCTTTCTGTCTTACATGACGAACCAAAAGGACTAAGATCAGGTGGGGGGCATCCTCGGAAATGGTTGTAGGTGAAAAGAATTGAAGAGCCTCCTTACCCACCTTTCCCTTCTGTCTCCTGTAGGCAATTTTTCCAACCGGCAAAGTGCGGAATTTATTAAGCACCAAGGACACCGGACCAATTTGTGTGAAGGCTAACACATCAGTAACACACCTCAAATAAGGCAAATTACACTTCCATACATGCGCCAGTCGCGCATCCCATTCACCACCGAGGCAATTTATCAACCACTTCCCTCCCCTCTTCATTTGCATACATTTCCATTGGCAGCCATTCGCGTCATCTCGTTTGGATATCAAAAAACGTGAGAATCCATCATCCACCGGCAGGCAAATTGATGTGCCGGTGAAGTACGCTCATCTCGTGAATGATTCGCCATCGCACCGCGCATAAACGCCTATTTTCTTGGCCAATTTTCCATTTTCTCTTCCCGTCTGCACAAAGTTTGATCCTCTCGAGTCGAGTCCTTGGCATTATCACCCTGTCGGCATTTACACAGTTAAGCCCACTACGACCAGCCAGCCACTCTGAAAGGTACCGAGAACAAAACGAAGAAAGTGGGAGAGAGTTACAGCCGAGAAGAGTATGAAAAAAGTTCTTAAGGGCCATCAAGAGCAAATTAAGATGAAAATATTTTTCCGTCTCACCCTGATGAAGTGAAAGATCTAGGACACCCACAAGTCGATTGGGGGGCAGGCAGAGCGACCAATCTCTTGCCAAGAATGTCAATTTTTCGTTCGTTGTCCTTGACTGTCTGTGTGTGCGTGTATGCGGGTGTAACCTGAGTTCCTTTCTTTGAAATTGAATCAGCTTCAGTCCGCCCATTGTCTGCTGCGTAAACCCACGCCGTGTTATTCCATAAATAGGTGACGGGAGTGTGTGAGGCACTGGGCCAGACTAAAATAAGAAAGCAAATGGGAAGAGGAAGGGAATCAGCATTCCAAACAGTTTTAAATTTATTCCCTGTGACTTTTGTCGCGTCACTCTCACAGTCTGCCATCTTCTGTTGGTGGCCAAATAGTGGAAAGGAAGCAGGTGACTTCTTTTGTTTCCTTTGGATTTTTCATCCCTTCGCGAATCAATTCGCTGCGACATTCATTGTTGTCGCGTTGTTTCGGTTCATCGTTCGCACATCATAAAGTAACTGCGGCCCAAATCGCGGGTAAGGGTAAATGGTGGACGGCTGCGGACGATAATGGGAAACGGCATTGAATCGGGTGTCGAGAGTGGAGATGATTTCAGACTGCGCTGTGTTTGCATGTTTTATTAGGCTTGTCATAATCAACTTCAAATTACACGGATTAATGGGGTCGGTGGGTCGAATTAATGAATGTTTGCCGAAGCGTCTGCAAATATTTGTTCGCCTTTCATCTCTACGCGGGGCTGCCTAAGATGAGTAAGTTCTGTGTAAACTTCCGTTGAGTCTGATTTATTTATAACATTGTGCCCAAATTCGCTGAATGAATTTTGTCCGGATTTTAATCCAAGGCAGAGATTTGTCATGGTAACTGTCGGGGGCGTATACGTGACTTTTTCTTGGTATCTGTAATCAAACCGTTTACGGATTGATTGTGGAGTGGACGTTTTTAACTGTTTTTGCAGTCTCAGTCTGGACAGGGTTAAATCTGTTTTTGATTGTTCATAAAAGTGGGATGGGCTATTTAAAACAGTTATGAAGTTATAAAGGTTTTAAGGCTATGAGACGTAAGATGCTGTCCTTTTATATTTGGCAGCTTGCACTCAACTTGCGTAGAATGTGATGATTTCGGTGCTGACACGATACTTTCCTTATAATAAGTGTATAGCGCGACAGTCTACAAGGAGACCAGGGCCTAGCTTCCTCATCCAGTACTCATGTTGAGCGCGCTACTGTTTTCTCATGAGTAGAGGGAACATACAGTTTTTTGCCGACCCCGAAGGGGAAGTTTGAGAAGCTTTCTTTTGGACAGTAGTACACTTTGAGTGTTTTCAGCAGCTCGAAAGGAGTGGTTCCGGGAAAAAATTTCAGGTGTTGAACCAGCAATCGAACCTAGAGCTTCGGCGTGTGTCGCTTCGCACTCTACTCACTACGGCACGTCGGCCACTTAATTTCCTTAATGTTTCCTATTATTATTCAATTGCTTTAATCCATGAAATCAAAAGAACCTTTCGAAGCTTAATAATAATAATAATTGTTGGCGCAACAGTCCACAGGGGGGACCACGGCCTAGCTTACTCATCAACTTCTCATGTTGAGCGCGCTACTATTATCTCATGAGTAGAGGGAACATACAGTTTCTTGCCGACCCCGAAGGGGAAGTTTGAGAAGCTTTCTCTTAGACAGTATTACTCTTTGAGTGTTGTCAGCAGCTTGAAAGTGGTGGTGCCGTGAAAAATTCGAGGTGGTCAGACGGGAATCGAATCTAGACTCTTTGGCGTGTGAGTGTCGCACTCTACCCATTTCACCACGGCGGCCACTGAAGCGTCTGCGGCGGCCTTCCGAAGCGTAGAACTTTTCAAAATCAGGGGAACTCTGATTTTGATGATCTGTCTTTGTGTATCGTTTTGTTATTATTTATAATGGACACAGTCTACAAAGTTTAAATGTTTAAATCCTTAGAAACTCTCCTTCTCACGTAATCTTGCATAAAGAGTGGTTGAATGTTCCATCGCTACTTTACTCCCTCAATCCCTGAAATCAAAAGCCCCCGTCAAACTTTTAGAAAACAAAAAATTTCCTACCCATTATTAAATCTGAAACAAAATTGTATTTTCATTTTTTTTTTTTCAGGTGAAAAACCATACAAATGCTCCTGGGAGGGATGTGAATGGCGTTTCGCACGCAGTGACGAATTGACCCGTCACTATCGAAAGCACACTGGCGCCAAACCCTTCAAGTGTCGCAATTGTGATCGTTGTTTCTCGCGATCAGATCACCTAGCGTTACATATGAAACGTCACGTCTAATCTGTTTCTCACTACATCTTGTTCTTCGTTTTATTTTGCAACTTCCACTAAAGATACGTACTACATACATTGCAACACCAGCAAATGCAAAAGGAACAACAAAATGCTACAAGAATTAAAGATAAACTTTTTATCGTGCCATCACCGATGAAGGGAATGTGCTGAGGCGATGAACAGACGGTTTTTTTTTTCAAGAGGACAACTCAAACGCGTAAGTCATCCCCAAATTGATGTATTATTTGCAAATAAAACAAACGTTTTCATCATCAACAAAGTTCTCGTCGTAAAATCACTTACCAAAGTTGAGAGAATATACAATAACAAGAAATACAAATTAAAAGCAAAAAATTATATATAAATATATATCATCATTATTAACAAATTATTGTGTAGTTTTAGTTTAAGCAATATTAATTTTAGTTTATTTGTTTTATTATATTCCTTTTTTTTCTTTTGGTTTTGTTCAATCAAAACGTCAACGTCAACGTGTATTTTTTTAATTATAATTTCATAAGTGCAAATTACATTTTACGAAAAACAAAACAAGCGAACAGTCTAGAGATAAATGAAAAACTAAAAAACAAAAAAACAGAAAAATATTACAAAAAAAAATGAACAACACTGCCAAAAATTATAGAAAACAAAACAAAAGTAAATTTAAAAAAATAGTTCAAATGAAGTGTATACATATAAATGAAGAAAAACAAAAACATAAGGTAAGAAATGCGCGACCTAACATTTAAAGTACATATAGTGCAAAACATTTCCGATGGCGACATACAATATCTTTCGTAAGATTTATTTTATTTCTTCACCTATTAACCATTCTTTCTTATGTTCAACAATTTTATTTTTTTTCATAATTTTGATTTTACTCAGTTAAACAAAAAAATAAAAGCTTAAACAAATTAAAAGTAAAAAAAAAAAAAACAAAGTATATGTAGTGTGAAAAGAAAATGAATATAAAAACAAAATCCTAACACTTAAGCTTAGCTTAATTTTTGATGTTTATAAATAAATGTATAGTATATACACTAGGCAATAATATTATAGTTTCCATGCTAAATAAATATTTGTTCATGTTTTTTAGTTCAGGGTTCATTTTTTCTCTTTCGTCTTCTTTCATTCATTTCAATTTAACTTGAGATGTCTTTTTTGAGCACTTAACCTACTTATCAAATTGTAAAATGTTAGCTTAGTGAAAGAAGTTTGGGGGGATAGTTAAAAAGCACACATACACACACACACACACAAAAGCATGAAAAAATTAATTTTAGTGAAACTGAGGAGAAAGAAAAAAAAACAAGTTGAACCACACGAACAAACGATATGCGGTTGTGTAGAATAATAATTCAGTAAAACAAAAAACAAAAATGAAACAAGATAACAAAACTATTTTATTACTAAATGAAAACAAAAAAACAATGTTTTAATAAAAACGCTAAATTTAGATGTTTACATTTTAGATGGAAAAAGAAAAGAAAAAAAAAACACAAAAAAAATAATTTAAAATTGGCTGTTTGTAGCATAAAATTAAATAATAACGAAAAACAAAAAACACACTCAAAATTGATATTTTTAAATGTTATTTAGAACTTACTTGGAACTTAGCGAATGAGCAAACTTTTATTTGATCCTTTTTACAAGATGAAAACAAGCAACAAAATCCAAACAAACTTATGAGTTAATCAAAATTTTACAACGTAACTAAGATGAGGTATATGTGAACGAAAAACAAAACACATTTGTAAATATTTGTATATCCAAACAAATTGGCAACAGTATCACTTGGTTTCAAAATAAGAAAAAAAACAAGAAAAAAAATATTCGTACACATAGGTACACGACATAGAAAAAAAAAAAAAAAAAACAAAACAAAAAAAGCGCTAAGTAAATTTATAGTTAAACTTTGTAGGAGTCTATGTTGTGTTTTTTCATTTGTCGAAAATAGGATTTTCGTTTCCAAGAAAATATGAGTGCTTCGAAAAACTTAAGAAAAAGAAAAATGTAATTCATTTTATTCATTAAGTAAATCTTAGTAAAATTGACGTAGGAATCATATTTAAGTTGTTACGTTTTTACTTTGCATTCACTTGCTTAATTTTTGGAAAATTAAGAGAAAATACCAACTGAAAATCGACTTGGGATAGGAAGAACAAGCAAAACAATTCGAAAATCGTAAGGAAATTAGAAGGGAAGTTGATGAAATGTGAGAAAAGAAAAAAAAAATGAAAAAAGAAATATTCGCTATCGTTTGTGTGATGAAAATTCTGTGATCCGCATTTGAATATATTTTTGGGTGGCGTTTATACGATAATTTACAAAAAAGGGATATAAAACGAAACAAAACAAAATATGGAATAACTTAAAGTAAAATAAGTAAGGAGAAGGAAAACAGAATAAAATATACACCTGAGAGGGAGGGGAAGGCTTCTTTCTTTGGTTTCTTCAAAACGAACACCCTGATGAGCGAGATATGAATGTCAAATTATTTGTGAAGGGAGACAGGTTTTTGTTGCTTTCTTTCAGTGCGAAGGGTTTATGAATGTATTGGCTTCAGAAACTGAAAAAGCGGTAACAGCCTGTTGTCCAGGTAGCCCCTTTATGTAATGTAGTGGGTACAGTTTCATAGGTAACGGATAAAGTAGCATAGGAAAAGGATGTGGGTGGAAAATGTAAGGACATCCCACTTGTTGTGTGCTTAGCCACAATGCCAACCAGAATTTGCACAGAACCAGATTATAGCCTGGGCTATGCTTTATTTTCGAGACTGTTGTTCGAATACGGAAAAAGCTGTACGCTTAGCCACAATGCCTACCAGAATTTGCACAGAACCAGGTTATAGTTCTGGTTATCTGCTCTTGTTCGTTAAGGAGAGAGAAGCACTATGCCTGGGCTATGCTTTATTTTCAAGACTGGAATAAGGAAAAAGCGCTTAGCCACAATGCTAACCAGAATTTGCCCAGAACCAGGTTATAGTTCTAATTATCTGCTCTTGTTTGTTAAGGAGAGATAAGCACCATGCCTGGGCTATGCTTTATTTTCAAGACTGGAATAAGGAAAAAGCGCTTAGCCACAATGCCATCCAGAATTTGCCCAGAACCAGGTTATAGTTCTGGCTTTCTGCTCTTGTTTGTTAAGGAGAGATAAGCACCATGCCTGGGCTATGCTTTATTTCCAAAAATATTGTCTTTTATAATAAAGACAATAGCTCATTAAGGCAATTTTTCTGTCGCTTAGATGACAGCGCCTCCGGCCTATTCTGCGGCAAAAGATTGAAGAACTCACTTTTCGAAGATCTTTGCAGATTTTGAATATTTCGGAAGTATTTGAACACAGCACATCGCACGCTGATTTTTCGCTATCCTTTACTCGGCCATCAGAGGAAAGGCAGCCTCGTAAAGGATTTAATCGAATGCCACTTTCAAATAGATTGTAAAGTGGCGGTTTCCAGGCCTAAGTGCAAAATTTAATGTGTATCATCGATTCCCCGGGCTGTAGAAGGCACTGGTCCTAGGTCCAACTCAATACCAACTGCATGTTAATTAGTTTCGTTCAGACTTAGGAAACTATCACGTCAAGAAAACTGTGATCTTAAGGTTAATTTCATGACAGAGAGAGCAAATCTGGGCCGGGTTTGGTGTACTACCGGAGAAGAGGTCGTTCACTGCTTCATATCCGAGGACTGGTGCACTACTCCCGAAAGTCAAAGTCGCTCGCTTACGCCAGGATATCTTAAATCTGGAAAATTGGACACAAGCAAGCAACTCCTCTTGAGCCTCTTTATCGCGAAATGATAAAGGGCTTTTGTTTTCTAATACAAATTAAGTAATAAGGAACAAATTTGTATTCGTGGACCAGAAATGAAACAGATGCTATTCGTTCTCTCTCTCTCTCGCCCAAATTTCACAAGTTTGTAACTTGCTCATCTGTACTTTCAGCTGACATTATTGACTTTGTTGACATCAGAGTTCGGGGTGAACTCAAAAGAATTCGGCAAATAACAGCCCTCCACGAATTTCCTTTGCAGTAAAGCTGTTTGTACCGGTGGTCCTTTAGGACACGCAACACTTGACATTCAATTCTAGCATATTTCAGTGGTTTTTTTAACTGTTGTAACATGTGGCCGCCGCGGCATAGTGGGTATAGTGCGACGCTCACATGCAGAAGGATCTAGGTTCGAATCCCGGCTGAACACCTCAAATTTTTCACGACACTATCTCTTTCGAGCTGCTGAAAAATCTCAAAGATCTGTCCAAGAAAGCTTCTCAAACTTCGCCGTTCGAAGTCGGCAAAAAACTGTAGGTCCCTTCCACTCGTGAGAGAACAGTAGCGCGCACAACACGAGTAGTTGATGAGCAAGCTAGGCCCTGGTCCCCCTTTGGACTGCGCGCCAACAATTATTATTATAACATAGTGGACCTATAAACCATATGTAGCCTGGAAGACAATAAATTAAATTGATTAAGACTCTGGCTTCCGCCTGTCAAAGAGACGTATAAAAACTGTTGAATTTTTTTATTTTGAAATGAACATTAACTTGAAATGAGTTTTCTTTTTGAATAAACACGTGAAATGAGAAATCGCTCTCCAATGCACATCAGGCTTTCAAAAACTGTTCCGATCGCAGTCATGGAGCAAATCACTGGTGTAAAACTGGGTATTAGAAGGTCTTTTTTCTTGATTTCGCCTTTGAATAGGAATCTATGTATTTTAACATCATGAATGAGTGTTCCTAGGATTCTAAAACAAAGACTTCCTGGCATCAGCGAAGCGAAACGAGCCAAAATTCGTCTTCCGTAACAATTTGTTTTTTCTTCTGTTTGGTGTTTTCGAACACTCGCTGCACCTCCGTTAACTTTACCTCCGTGAATAGAAAATATTAAGCTCTCTTGTCATTAGAAGCCTCAAGGGGAACCGCAACAATGTGAAATACCTGCAAACGTCAGCAACTTAATCCAAACTAATGCGAGGCGGTAGCACAGTGCACATCCATACAGTCCCTTTGCGCTGTTCAAAGCCGTCCTACTAAGTGGATTGGTTTTAAGAGGTTGCCCTTGGTGGAGCCTAAAAAATCTCAAAGCTGGTGATATTTTCTTAAATTATAAACTCAGTCGAGTAACATCTTTTGAAATTCGGTTGAATTATGCTTCACGTGCTATTCGATCCTGGCAGTAAAGATCTTTACGCTCTTCATCAGAGAATATATTCTCCCTTTTCGAAATTTTAAGACCTTAGGACAAATTCATCTACATAGATAAATAACAGATCACTCAGTTAGTCCCTGGATATATAGGGGGCGCCACAAACAAAAATTATTAATTAAATATTAATTTAATTGTTAATGGCTCTCCCTATATGTCCTAGAAATTATTGAATATTGTCTTACTGTGTCAGTAGGGTGAAGATAGTTGTCTGAAAACTTGTACCAAAAAGCAGTTCTATGTTCAAAGTAGGTCCTTCGTTACGTTCTCATTATAATTGACCTTCACAAATTTTTTGCCAAAGACACTTCGTGTCCCCTCATTGATGTACCAAACAAATTTGCATACAGGGTTTTACAAATTGAATATACAAAATATTTGTAAAAAAAAATATGAGAAAAAATAAAAACTCTTCCAAATTGAAAACTTCCGAAATCACACTTACACTTAAGTTTCATGTTCAACGATTTGTCGCTATTTCCTCTGACAACAGATGAAATTCTCTTCACCAGCACAGTCATTCACACAAACACACAAACAGAACAATTCAAAAGAAACAAAAAAGAAAAAAAAATTAAAAACAATCTTGCAATAATCTATAAAAGAAAAATGTTCCTAAAGGCGCGATACAAAAAGTTACAAAAGCAAAACAAATATATCCGAGCATTTTAATTCAAGCAGAACCTTACAAGAGTTTATATAGAACACGAAAAAAAAAATAAATTGGTACCTGACACTAAATAAAACAAACAAACAAAAAATGAAAACAAAAAAATGAAACAAATATAAAAGAAACTATGCCACAGCAACAGTCTTACATAGCTCACACCTTCGTTCAGTCTGCGTTTCTCCGTTCTTCGTTAAGTTTTTTCCATGCCAAATTCAAACAGTTCCCTCACATATTTGATTGATAAAGAACAGAAAAAGAAACAAACTCAAACACGATGTAAAATATTGAACACTTCACACCGAATGCACTTTTTGATGGAATTGCTGACAACTACTTTAGTGTCCCGTTTCATTTTTCATACATAAAATACGGTATGCCCCAAGAAAACCAAGCAAAACATTTTCACACCAGCAACAACAACAAAAATCATACAAACTCAAAATGTGTCAAAACAAGCAACTGTAACCAGAAACAAACACAAAACTTTGAAACGTCAAAAATGAAAAAAGAAAAAAAAAACAAAAACTTTATCTAGGGTAAACATTTCATGGAAGCAGAAACAAAAAATCACTAAGAAAAAGAAAATCACAGAATATAGAGTAATCTAAGAAACAAAACAGAAATAAGAAGAAAAACAAAAAAATCCCATATTTTTTAAGCTGAATAAAGTATTATAAATCAAAGACTGGTATTTGAGGTGTTCCGAGAAAATAAATAAATAAAAGTTAATAAAAAATGAATAAACGTTAAAAATACAAAATAAATGAGAAAACTCTCTCAAAAACTTAAAACAAAATTCACTAAAAGGAAGCAAAAAAAATATTTTTTAAAAGGACAGAGACAAAACTAAACATCAACTAAAACAAAAAAAAAATCGAAAACTTTAGAAGTATATTTAGAAAAGAAAACAGAAGAAAAATGTGTAATTAGAATCGATTTTTACCCCCTAAGAAAACAAAAAAAAAAACAAAATCTAAAAGAGTTTCGAAAATGAAATGGTGGACATTTATTGAATAACAAAAAAAAAACGAGAATTAAATGCAACATATTAAAACAGTAACAAAAACTTAAAGCAAAATAGTTAAACGAGAAGTAGATCAAAACAGTGCTAGAGATGAAGCATTTATTTTAATATTTTTTGGTTTTTTGTTTTTCGTTTTGGTTTTCGAAAAACATTCCGATATCAGTTGGTTTTCTGCTTTTTTTTTGGCAACGAGGAGGAGATTCATTCGAATATCAGCTTTAAATTTAAGAGTTACTATTGTTATGCGACTCACAGACATTTTGGTAAATCTTTGATGGTATTTTGTTTTCGAAAATATTGTATGCAAAGTTTGTTTTTGTTGATTTCTTTTCAATTTGAGAGAATGAGAGAGGAGGTTGCTCTTGTGGTTGCTCTCGAAAATTTTGCTTTTTAAGTTCCGTCGGCGTTGAAGTAAAATTTGTAGTTTTGAGTGCCCGATGGTCTAAGTTCGTGTACTAAACCATGGCCATGAAGTTCCGTCGGCATTGAAGTAAACTTTGTAGTTTTGAGTGCCCGATGGTCTAGGTTCGTGGACTAAACCATGGCCATGAAGTTCCGTCGGCGTTGAAGTAAACTTTGTAGTTTTGAGTGCCCGATGGTCTAGGTTCGTGGACTAAACCATGGCCATAAATTTCAATGCGTCGGTAAAAGTCCCGACTAGCCTAGGTTGGGCTTAACCATGGCGTTGGAGTTCAATGCGTCGATTTGAGTGCCGGATGAATCATGGCGTTGAAGTTAGATGCGTCGGTTCAAGTGCCGAAGAGAATAGGTTCGTGAACTAAACCATGGCTTTGGAGTTCAATGCGCCGGCTTGAGTGCTGTAGGAGCCATGGTGTTGGAGTCAGTTGCGCCGACTGAAGTGCCAAAGAGCGTAGGTTCGTGACTTAAGCGTGGCTCCGGAGTTCAATGCGTCGGTTCAAGTGGTGGAGGAACTACGGCGTGGAAGTTATATGTGTCGTATGGAGTGCCGAAAAACTAAGCTTCCTAGACTCAACCCTGGCGTGGAATTTCAATGCGACCCTTCAAGTGCCAGAGGGGCTAGGGTTGATGTTTAAGTTCAATCCGTAGTTTCGAATGTCGGAGGGCTTAGGTTCGTTAACCATGGCGTTGGAGTTACGTGTGCCGAAAAACCAAGGTTTCTAGACTCAACACTGGCGTAGAACTCTCAATGCGAGCCTTCAAGTGCCAGAGGATCAAAGGTTGGTGTTTAAGATCAATCCGTAGTTTTGAGTGTCGGAGGGCTTAGGTTCGTTAATTCAACCATGGCGTTGGAGTTACATGTGTCGCACGAGGTGCCGAAAAACCAAGTTTCCTAGGCTCAGCTCCGGCGAAGAACTTCAATGCCACACTTCAAGTGCCGAAGGGTCTAAGGTTGGTGTTTAAGTTCAATCCGTAGTTTTGAGTGTCGGAGTGCTTAGGTTCGTTAATTCAACCATGGCATTGGAGTTACATGTGTCGCACGAGGTGCCGAAAAACCGAAGTTTCTGGGCTCAACCCTGACGTAAAAGTTCAATACGACCCTTCAAATTCTAAGTTTGTGAACCTTCATCATGCGATTTTTCACGCTATCACCTTTCTTAGGATGTTGGCTCCAAGCACAAGACAAGCAAATTCTATTTTATAGATCTTTTATCCTCTCATACACCCTTCAACCCTGAGACTAAATATCCACTTAAATACATTTTTTTGTCTCAAATCGAACCTGTTGGCCGCATTCAACAAAGTTGATAGATATTCATGTCGATCGTTAAAAGGTTTCCGTCCCAATTCCTCTGTGGTAGAAATAGCTTCATTCACCCTTGTGAGTAGTCTTCAATTACTTAAAAGGAGTCCTCAAGGGTTTGTTGTCCACCCCCATCCACGAAGATAGCCTCTGCTGCCAGGCGTCCTTTGTGTGCATTTGCCACGAAATCCAAACTACATTTATGGCGTACCGCTCAACGTTTCATTTGACTCAACAAGTTTAGTTAGAACTCAAGTAATACTTACGGCAATTCTATAACCCAACAGACTTCTTTACACATGTCTATTAACTTTCTTCTACACAACGCCAGGAAAGTCTTTGCTGCTTTTAGAACTAGCCTTAAAGAGATTGACGGCACTCATGATTAATGGAAACAATTGATTGCATCAGATATACAGCTGGTGTCCTATGCGAAGCTTTTCTTCACTTAATTGTAGCAATCTCCGAAGTCACTTCGTTAAACACGCAAACCCTTTTAAAAGTTTGAAGACCGGTTGCCTTTTAACGCAAACGTTTTCTTATTTTGGCCACATGTTCTCCTCTGTCACAAAGGAAGACTCACTTACTTCTGAAAAGCTGAGAACAGTTTAATAATTAAGCCAAAGAAACGGACCCAATTCAGCCAGTTAAAACCTGAAAATTGACGAAAAGGCACGCGTCATACTCCTAAATATTTTGGCATCAAATGCACCACAGACGATAAAGACAGAAGTGCCAATTTGAAAACATACTTAAATTGTCTGTAAACATCCCCGAAATCGTCCGTCTTTCCAACAAAAATGTCTACAATCCTTGTAATTGTTTGGAGGCCGAAGTGTAGCCCCGGAAATACCCCTTCAAAATTTAAAAACATTCACGCATTACTCCTCTCTCAATCACATTCATTTATCCAAATAGTACATTAAACGAAACCGATATGACGTAAATAAATACCGAGAAGTAAATCGAATTTTTCTGCAAAAGACAGAATTTATTACTAAAAAAAATCATACCCGATAAATTTTACCAAAATTAACAAAAAACATTTTAAAAAATGAAAACTAAATAACTTTTTATAAAGGAAATTTAATGAATATAAAAAAGAAAAAGAAACACTTGGAACCTTTTCCATTTGAATGGAGAGATAATGAGAAAAATAAAATTAATAAAATTAATACACACACGACAAGAAAAATGTTATTTTTATATAAATTCACATCACATACAATATATACAATTTTTACAAAACGAAATTTAACATTTTTCCCTTATTTAAAATTAAATAAAAAAAATATATATATAAAATGAGAAAAAAAAACAAAAAAAAATTACATATATGAAACGTAGTTAAATAAGTATGTAAGTGAAACATTTTGCACATGTAGTATAATAAAACCTAACTTTAAGATAAACCATGAATGTAAGTAAATAAAATTGTAAAATAAAGTGAAAAACATAGTTGTAAAAATGTTCATTACAAAAATTAAAAAAAATCTTACGATGAAAATCCCATAAGGACAACAAAATAAGAAAAAAAAAACAAGAGAACGAAATGATAATGCAAAGCATGAAACACGTCAACGTTAAGTGAAATGAATTAAAAATATATATATATATATACAGTATATATTTCTTTTTGTATGTTTATTAGAGAATATAAAAAAGAAAACTGTTTTAAATGAAAGAAAGAAAAAATCATGGATTTGATGCATGCAAAATGAAAAGAAAAACGTAATAATTATTATTAAATGAAATTAGTAAGTCTCTTCAATGTTTAAATGGTAAAAGTGGAATTTTAAAATAAATTGCAAATAAAAGTCTTTAAAAAAAAATCGCAAAAAAAAACGAATATAATTCCTTGTTAATTTATTAATTGTATTTGATTCCCAGAAATTGTTTAGAAATGATACTAAAACGTGAAAAAAAAGTCAACCAGCAATTATTTCCTCTTAATTCGTTCCAATTATGTAAGCGTTAGATTTGTTCGTTTTTCGTTTCCTTCAGTTCAAGAGATTTTTTTATAAACTAAGAAAACGAACACCTAAATGCAGCCAATGCAACTGCAAAGTCTTGAAGTTCCCTCTGAAAGCATAACAAAACAAAAATGAAAAAAAAACGTAGTTAAATGTAAAAATTTAAATTGTGAGTGAAATATACTAGAAAGGCTCGACTCAAACGCAGAAATTGTTCATCCCGCTCTGAGGACGGGAACAAGGAAACACACAAAAACAAAAAACAAAAAAAAAAAAAATGGAAAATATATTGCGAACGTACGTTTGGAAATAAAACTATTATTTGTATCATTAAACAAATTAAAGTAAAGGTAAACAAATTAAAACAAATATTATATTAGCATATGAATATATTTTTTTTTAATTATCATTATTAATATTGAATAATTTTATTTTGTCGCTATATTATTGGCTTGTTTGTTGCTGCTTTTTGTGAGTAAATATATATATTATATATTATCTTATGTAAGAATTATTAATTAATAAAAAATACATACATTTTTTATTTAAAAAAAAAACGTACAACAAAAATGTTGTTTTTATTCAAGGCGTTGCTGCTAGTCGGGACACATTGGTTTCAGTTAACGTTATGTGTGGGTTGGGTGGGAAGCTGTTTGCCTTCTGTATGGACATTACGCAGTGGAGTGTAATGGTTTTGTTTTCGTAAGTATGGGGTCGCCGCACATTCATCTCAAGGTGGATTTGAAAAGTTGTTTCAGCCCTGCAAACATGTTGAATGTTCCACTCTGTGTGGATTTGGAATATGGTTTTCATTTTAAATAAATCGGTTCTTAGACATTTACGAGGGTCGTTCAATATATTCTCGATATCGATATGAAGGAAAATGCGAATTCAATTCAAATTATTTTTATTTGTTTTTCAATGTGATCTCCCCTAACATCAATGCATTTGTTACATCTTGAGATACGCTTTTTTAAACCCAAAAAAAAAAAATACATTTCTTCTTTCTCTGCAAAATACCCATTTATTGCCGACTTGAGTTCTTCTTCATCCGAATATCTTTTTCCACGTAGAAATTTTTTCAAATCCGGAAACAGGAAATAATCACTAGAAGCAAGGTCTGGACTATAGGGTGGGTGTTGGATTTCTTCGAACCGCAACCTCTCGCAGCAGCTTTGGAAACTCGCGCAGTGTGAACAGGAGCGTTGTCATGAAGAAGCAACACACCCGCTGCGAGTTTACCCCGTCTTTTCTTTTTATTTTCCCCCGCAAATTATGCAAAGTGGAAGCGTAGGATGTGGGAATAATGGTTTAACCTGTTTTTGTTCTCAATGAGCCAGATTGGCTTTGAGTCCCAAAAAACTGTGGCCATAAACTTCCCGGTAGACGGAGTGACTTTAAACTTCTTTGGGGGGGGTCCGTTCCTTTTTTATGCCACTGCAGTGACTCTTGTTTGCATTCAGGGTCATAGTGGTGAACCCATGTATCTTCCCCAGTAATAATTCCATCCATAACACCATCCACGTTCTCGCAACACATCTTCAAAAGTTCGCTACAGTATGCGATTCTCACTTTTTTCTGAGGCGCTGTGAGCATTCGTGGCACCCACCTTGCACTGACCTTTGAAAGGTTAAGATGGTCATGAAGAATGGTGTGAATGGTACCAGTTGAAAGCTTGGTGATCTCTGCCATCATTTTCACCCTTATTCGGGCATCCTCAAGTACAAGTTTTTCGATTTCTTTGATGCTTTCTCCCGTACAAGCAGTAGCCGGGGCGCCAGAGCGGGGGTCGTCTTCAATGCTCTCTCTGCCTATCTTGAACTCACTTGACCACTTTTGCACAGTTTATACTGAAGGTGCGGAACCCTGGTAAAGAGCCACCATCTCTTCATGAATAGTTTTTTTACGTTTTCCTTGCTTAGTGACTGGAACTACATCGGTCCCAGGAACTATATCGGTCCTGGAACTATATCGGTCCTGGAACTATATCGGTCCTGGAACTATATCGCTCCTGGAACTATATCGGTCCTGGAACTATATCGGTCCTGGAACTATATCGGCCCTGGAACTATATCGGTCCTGGAACTATATCGGTCCTGGAACTCTATCGGTCCTGGAACTACATCGGTCCCGGAACTATATCTTCTGCGGCAGTTCTGAATGTTGTTTCAGCTAACCAGTTGCCCACTTTGTTTTGTTGACATTTCATGAAACATTTCGTTTTGGTAAAATATTTTATTTACTGATGAAAGCAAATTCGAAATTTTTAAGAGCCATATGAATAAAAAGTGGGGGAGGTTGATTGATGGTGTGGGGGTGTGTAGCAGCATCTGGGGTCGGTAATCTTGTCTTCATTGATAGTACAATGAGGAACAAAGATTATCTAAATATTCTCAGGACCAACTTGCAACCGAGCGTAAACAAATTAGGTTTAGCTAGGAATTGCATCTTTCAGCAAGACATTAATCCTAAGCATACCTCACGTCTTGTTAAGGAATGGTTGCTTTGTAGGACCCCAAAACAGCTTGATCATCCCCCGCAATCACAGGACCTTAACCCAATAGAACACTTATGGGAGCATTTGTATAGAAGAATTCGACAGAGTACTATTAACAAGAAGGAAGACTTGAAAAAAGATATAATAGAAGAATGGTCAAAAATTTCCCCCGATGTTACCAATAAACTGGTAATGTCTATGCCACGTTTTTTTTTTTTTATAATTGACGCGTGCAAAAGGAGTTGCGAGTACCCTTAAGTGACCGGATCAAGTCACAGCACGGGCCGAAGGTATAGAGGAAGAGAGGGAGAGGAGGTACCGATGCACATTGGTTTTAAATGGTTGTGGATTGTAATGAGGAGGAAAAATCGAGCTGGGAAGAGCATTCCAGATTCGTGTAGTGCGGCTAAATAACGATTCTCTGAATTTGACTGTACGTCCGAAAGAGGGCTTGAGGGTGAATTGATGGGCATTCCTAGCGAGGCGCGTATTGCGGGTGAATTCTTGAAGGGGAGGAATGCAACTGGCTAATTCATCTGAGCATTTCTTGTTAAAATGGCGATAAAAGAGTGACAACGACGCGACATTACGTCGGTGTTCTAACGAGTCAATCGACTTCGCAATATTACTGTCACCTATAAGTTTTATCGCTCGCTTTTGAATTCTATCCAGCAGGTGCAGGGAGGTCTCAGAAGCACCTGACCAGATAGGAGCGTTATACTCAAGTTTTGGGCGTATGTATGCCTTGTATATTGTAGCCAGATCAGAGGGGTGAAGTACTTCTTGCATCGTTTAAGGAAACCTAGACATTTCGCAGCATTTTTGGCGACCTCAAATATGTGATCGTTCCAACTAATTGTTGGGTTGATACACATTCCGAGGATAGAAAGTCTTTCGGTTTCAACAACGCAAATGCCGTTCATAGATAACGGCTGACTATTTTGTGATCGCTTTAACGACAGTAGGCAGCATTGGATTTTGGAAGCATCAAATTCCACTCTATTCTTATTTCCCCAATCGATTATGCTGTCAAGGTCGGAATTTAATGTGCTTAACATACGCTGCCGTTCCGAGTCTAAGGCCGAAGTGGAGGGACGTGAGCCAAGGAACGAATATGAAAAGCTGAGGGTACTGTCATCAGCAAAGGAATGGATAGGATTAGAAGTAGCAGACAAGAGATCATTTATAAAAATGAGAAAGAGTATCGGAGACAAAACAACGTAGACTCAAGGAAGTAATAAAGTCTAAAGGAGGACCAATAAAGTACTAAATTTAATTTTTAGGCAATAAATAAGTACATTTGTTGATAGAAATGCATACTTTTTACTCACTCTTGACTTGTAATATATAAAGTAGTTATAATTTTCACTTAACAGATGTATTTGTTTTTGTTTTTACCGTACTTTATATTTTGCATAATTCATCACATTAAACAAAGCTATTTTTGTGTATCAATGGAATTTGAGTTTTGTTGTTGTTTTGACCCAATTATAATTTTTATACAGTAATCAGATATTTGTTTACTCACTTTTGACGCTCACAGTATATATTATTATATTATTAAAAGGAAAATTATTTAACTATGCCGAAAGAAAATTTTGAATTTGACACAGTTTAGCTTAGAGCACCTGCTTATGGTCAGTTAAAAAGTTTTAAGAACTATTATTGAGGTAAATGTAAGTATATTTCTAGAATTAAGATACGATTGTATATATTAAATAAAACATACCAAGAAATCTAAAAACTCAACTGATTTATTTGCAATCGACAAAGATTCCCATCAACGGTTTCGCCTGGTTTTAGCAGCCGGTTGGTCCCAAAACATGCATGACCTTTAACTGTTGGTGGTTTTTCTTTGGCGGCTAAGTAGACAATGATGGAATGGGTTCACCAGGCTTTGTACAATATATAATTCTTCTTAGGATTATCGTAGTATATCCACTTTTCACTTCCAATCACGATCTGGTGCAAAAATCCGTTCCTTTCATGTTTTTCAAGTGTCAATTTCGACGTTAAAGTTGACTTTCGACAACGCCCGCTCCCAGCTCGTCAGGCAACAAGTTCCTTTACTTTTGAAAATATGCAAATGTCGTTAATCGAAAGTCAATTGTTTGCTGAGTCATATCCAACAATTCTACGAATTCACTTTGCCTTTGCCACGGATCTTGATCCAGTACATCCTCCAGTTTCTCATCTTCAAACTTTTTGGGCTAGACAAGACGCTTGTTATGTTCTGCGCTAAAACTGCCACATTGGAGCCGTCGAAACCATTCCCCAAATATTCATCGGTCGGAGAAGATTCACTTCTACAAGCTCAGAAACTGCAAGGACCTCAGCTGCATATTTCTTTCAATTAAAGAGGTAAATCAAAACTTCCCATGAATGCTGTTTAACACTATGGTTATTTTGTTAACGGCGCCCCCCATATGCCCCTGAACTTATAATAATAGTAATAATTGTTGGCGCGACAGTCCACAGGGGAACCAGGGCCTAGCTTGCTCATCAACTACTCGTGTTGTACGCGCTACTGTTCTCTCACGAGTAGAAGGTACCTACAGTTTTTTGCTGACTCCAAACGGCGAAGTTTGAGAAGCTTTCTTAGACAGTTATTACTCTTGGCTGCAGCTCGAAAGAGGTGGTGCCGTGAAAAATTCAAGGTGTTCAGCCGGAAATTGAACCTAGACCCTTCGGCGTGTGAGCGTCGCACTCTACGCACTACGCCACAGCGGCCAGCGTCCCGGGACTTATTGCTATTAAAAACAAAGCCGGACACTTTAAAGAGACTAAAACGAATATTGTTGTCTCACACAGGCGCTGATGTCTTTGTCAATTATTTTGGCTAAGAAATATTACACCTTTCCAATGAAGTTGTAATCACTTCCATGATTACTCACAAACTGCAGGTGTCGCCATCTTTTGAGAACGAGGGAATTTGCGGATAAGCAGAAAACATAATCAGTTATGAGAGTCTCTAAAACATAGACAATTCCTCTTCGAAACGAGAATATTGGGTCATCATTACCATTTCCTTCCGCGGTTCTTTAAGTGATGGGGACATTTTGGCGCAGACTTTGAACATAAGTTTGTACTGGAGCTGTTTAATGTATAAATATGAAAGAAATGCGGTTCATAGTCATCATGACCACAGAAATAGCGATAGCCAAGCTTTCAAACAAGTCCAGCAGAATTGTAAAACAATTACCCTACTAGGTTCCGAAATTTCCTCGAATCCATGTCCATGTCGTTTAATTTAGCGTTGTTTTCCACACGAAAACCATATCGATGTTCTTCAAGGCGAAGTATAGGCACCCACTTTGGCACTGTACACACTCATTTAGCTCGGCTCTGTCAGCAACGCACTTCAACCCAAAAACAGCACAAACACAGCCTCACACACACAAGCCTCCTCCACGCCACACAAGTCTGCCAAACCACTGAATTAGAATGCAGCTCATGACCTGCTACTCAATTCCCCACTCAATTCCAGTGCACAGATTTTAATTAAAGCGCTTTGCCATGTAATTAGGAAAAGTGTTTGCCCATGGAAAACACTGCTGCTTCCTGTCGTCAATCAAACATCCCATATATCCTGATTTACATTCCTCACAGGAATACTCCAATCAATACACTCGTACACTTAGCCCTTCTCACCCGCCCACACACAGCATCACATCGTGCTCAAGTGGTGCAATGTTTGCTCACGTCTAGTTGCGGAGTGATTCCAAATACCTTCTAATTACCGTCTTATCAGTTGACTGGCCACAGGAAGAGCTGGCAACCCTGCAGCTTGGGGCGCGTAGTAAAAGTCATTTTAGAATCGAAGCATACTTTTAGGCCGGGAATCTGTTCGCGCCGAGGTACCAGCACTGGTTCGCGGTGTGCGTCATTGCAGTGCCGCTGTGCCGATAAGGAATTATTTTCGAATTAATCAGTGTCCCCGCAGTAGACGCTGAAGCGAAAGAGTGAGAGAGAGAAGAAATTCCAGGCCGAAGGCAAAATGTGCCACTCGCCCCCTGCCACGGAGTATAATCCATTCATGCACCTTCTGTTCGTCGTTGGACTGACATCAGCTTTCGCAGAATATCGAAACGGAGATGCCCTTTCACCCAAGAAATGGAGAAAAAAAATTACATTTCTTGCATTTCCACCCCTAATGACATTCTTACCGCCATCTGTCGCAGCATTCGTTGTGGGGACGGGACTGGGGCCGGCACAGACAGCGGCGGGAGAGAGGCGAATCCATGGGACCTCTTGATAAGATAAGTCACACACAGTTCGATGGGAAATTTGTCTTTTGTCACTCCCGCAGGGTTGTGTGTCTTGTGCAACGTGTTTCTTTCCTGCTTGTGAAGCCCCCGCCCACCCAACCGCCAGAGTGTCTGCGCTCGAGGGTGGCTTAGTGTATGATAGTTCCTGATGCTGCACCTGAGGTCATGACAATAATGACATCGATTGACTGGCTTTCAGAGCGGCGGCAGCAATGGCGACGGCAACGGCTGGCGGTTGATGCGGAAAAGAGATGCCGTTCGGAATCCTCTTCAGGTTGCTTAGGTATGCATTTTAAAGCCGTACACCCCTTAGGGCGCCCAGCCTCGCCCGCACAGTGCCATCGATAGTTGAGTAGCTTTGCCAGTCACTTTGGGGTTTGTGTTCACTCACCCGGGGGTACACCGACTCCGTGCAAGGAGGTGGACTGAGAAAGATAAAGTGGATGTCAGTGCCTGCGATCGATGGCGGTATTGAGATATCCTTTAAGATTACACAGGCAACCGTACGAATACTGAACGAGTGCAGAGCTCCGCTGTGCGATTGTGATTGGGTTGGCTGTGTGCGGGGGAGGGGGGAAATTGTGAGAAATGGGAATGAGACGCGATTGGATGTCTGTCATCTTGGAATGTGCAAGTCTTCGAGCAATGGAGCCATGGAGGGAAGGTGTGCACGCCAAATGTAGATTCTCATTGATGTCTGTTAAATGTCTTCATTCCTGAGGACCACCAAAGTGCGATTGGCGGGTTGGCAGTGCGGTGTGTTTAGGAGCAAGCCATCTGTGGGATATTCGACGGGATTTGGGGGAACTAAAGCTGTTTCTGGGGAAAGTGCACTTTGAGCAGGAGTTTAAGATTTAATGAAGGATGGAATGTGTTACTGGCACATTGCATAAAACCTCCGGAAAGACTTCCATCCCTGATAAGCTTCTTCTCAAGTACCTTTCTCCAACCTGGAGTGTAGAACTCCTGAATTCGGTGTCTACGGTGATGTATTTTTCTCAATTCCCCTTCCACACAGACACACAGGCAAGTATCCGATGCAATATTTTTCAAAGATGCTTAGCATCTGTTTTGCTGAAGAATGATCTTGGCTTCGACCATCACTGTTTCGACGGCAGACTAAAGGTGGCAGACCTCCTCTCAGCTGTCTTTCGTTGAGTGCACGTTTACCCCTATTGAGGTGAACTCTCCAAGTACCTCAGGATACATTTAATCATTCATCAGAGATGATGAAGGTTGATGGATCCAGTCACGGTTGTCTCCATTTTTTTAACTGTCGACGATGTCTTCTGCAAAATGAGAATTAAAGCCGAAGCCTTCGTTGTTATATTCGTATCCCACCCTTGCAGTATACCCTACTGGATAACTCATTTTTCGACGACTGGTTAGTTGGTATTTGGGCATGAAGTCCGTGAACAATATTTATTATTGCATTTGGTCTGCATGAGCGTGCTGCTGACTCTCCAAGTCGGATATCGTTTCAGCTCCCGCTGGTGGAGGAAGTCGTATGCGACTTTGGAAAAGGTTGGAAAATAGTTGATTCGAACTTTTTTTAGAAATATCAGGTTGTCAAGTCCGCTTTTTTGTTCTTCATTCAATGCTTCATAATAAGTGTTACATTGATCGGATTTAGTTAAAATATGCGCCGTTTTGTTCGATAATCTGTTTCCATCTAGACGGCAACTTTATAATACCCCCCCCCTAAGAAGCATTCTCCTTATTTGGGAAAAAGTCGGACCACTTTTCACAAGCCTCTTTTGAGTTGAACTTCACACCATTAAAGGCACTCGCCATGGACAGAAACAGGTGGTAATCACTTAGCTCTATGTCCGGGATATATGGTGGATGCGATAAAACCTCCCATCCGAGCGCCCGTAACTTCTGACGAGTCATCAACGAAGTGTGTGGTCTGGCGTTGTCCTGGTGGAACACTACACCCTTCCTGTTGGCCAATTCTGGACGCTTCTGGTCGACTGCATCAAGCGGTCCAGTTGTTCGCAGTAGATGGGAGAATTAAACGTCTGGCCATATGGGAGCAGCTCATAGTGGATTCCCTTCCAATCCCACCAAACACACAGCAAAACCTTCCTGGCCGTCAATCTCGGCTTGACCACGGTTTCGGACGATTCACCGGCCTTCAACCACGACCATTTTCGCTTGATATTGTCGTATGTGGTCCATTTTTCGTCGCCAGTCACCATACACTTCGAGTTCGTTCCGTTTCAGCAGCATATAGCAGGCGTTGATTCGGTCCAGAAGGTTTTTTTTTTGCGTCAAATCATGCGGCACCCAAACATCAAGCTTTGTTTTTGTATCCAGCCTTCTGCAGATAGTTTAAAATGGTTGGGTCACTAACGCCCATCTCCTGGACGATGTCATGAGATGCCACATGCCGGTCGTACTCGATGATTTCCATGATTCGATCGGTATTCGTAGTCACAGGTCTTCCTCCGGCTGGCTTCCCATGGTGTCGTTTTCACCAATTTGAATCGACGAAACCATTCTTCCGTTGTTCGAAGTGATAGAGTACCATCCCGCAAAACACCATTAATCTCACGGAACGTTTCTCTAGCGGATTTGTCTTCAACGAAGGAAAGCTTTAAAATAGCGCGAATTTCGGCGTTAGTGAATTCCATGTTTACACGTCTATAACTGTTGAACGCAATATCCAAACTAATGCATAGCGTCATTTTGTAGTTTATATCAAGACCTTTCCAGTGATGTAAAATATTGCCAGATACAAGCTCTGTAGCGGGTTGAACATAGCCGGAACATTCAAAAGACAAAAAGGCGGAAGGGAAGTTTGTCCTTTGAGAGAGGGCTTTATTATTCATTTGCCTCTTGAGCCCGATGAAACAGGATTGGCAAGACTGATTGATTTTGTTACTGGTGTTGTTGTCCCTATTTGCCGTGGTAGACGAAGTCCTTAACTACCTTGAAGTTTTGAAGCGCCTTGTACATAGCCGGAAAATTCAAAATAAGCTTGGGAGATATTTGACAACCTTATATAATCTCAATTGTTTATGAAAAGAAAAATATTCCTTGGCTCAATTTGTGCATATAAACCTTCCGAAGTTTAGTATAAAAATGGTTAATAATAATAAAAATAATTGTTGGCGCTACAGTCCAAAGGGGGACCAGGGCCTAGCTTACTACTGTTCTCTCACGAGTAGAAGGGGCCTATAGTTTTTCTCCGACTCCGAACGGCGAAATTTGTGAAGCTTTCTTAAACAATTATTACACTTTGAGCGTTGTCAACAGCTCGAAAGAGGTGGTGCCGTGAAAAATTCTAAAAATTGGTGTTGAGCTGGGAGTCGAACCTAGACCCTTTAACATGTGAGCGTCGCACTCTACCCACTATGCCACGGCGACCACAAAATAGTTGTAAAAATAAAATAAGAATGGTTGTAAAAGACGAAAAACGAAACTGTTTGTGTTGGAGTGCAACAACCAATTTTATCCAAAGGCCAATATTTAATTTTTACCCTGATACACTGCCGTATTCTTCGGGTCATAACAGATGTTTAAATACAAACCAATTTAAGGCTCGATTTCAGGTTACGAATAATAAGTCCCATTCTGATACTTTTTTTTAATCGAATTTTACGTGTACGGAAAAAATGTCTATCTTCGATGAAAAATTGAAGCTTTTCTAAATCTTGTGCAAATCGTGTCATAAGCGAGAGGATCGGAATGATTCCACAGAAAAACAGAAAGGCAAAGATATTTGTCCACGCTTGTTCAGATATGTTTTCTGAAACGAAACCTTAAAAATGTCAACAGTTTAAACCGCCACTACGACTAGGAGAAATGGCAGCAAAGTGGAAATTTAACGTCAAGGTTGTGAAAAAACACATGTCACGAAATGACAATTTGCGTAGATTGGGAGAGAAGAAATTAGGAGGGAAAGCTCTATAATTGCGAAGGGTAATTCACCACGACCCTGATTGAGATCCCACTTGTCATGAATGCTAACGTTGTGACTCCTTCAACCATATAGTGCGTATTTTTAAGTTTCAAAATAATGTTGCAGTTCGCATTTATGGCGTATCAGAAAAAACGAACAAGCAGCTTTCGGCTGTTAGCAAACAGATGCGTATTATTAACAATTATCAACCATTTGATGTGAAATGTGGCATGACAGTGTCAGATGTGAAATCTGGACATAGATCGGCGCTTATGGGCTCATACCACGGATTTCATATTCCCAAATCAGGCAATAGGCCTCAGTTAATATCAATAATTGTATGGCGTGAAAGTTCACAGGGGGGCCAGAGCCTAGCTTGGTCATCAATTACTCGTGTTGTGAGTGCTACTGTTCTCTTCAGTACAGAAATGCCTTCGAGGTACTTCCCCCTCCAAAACAGCAATTTTTTCTCTATCTTCCTCTTTTTCCTCACTATCTCTTAACCTAGGAACCGTGCTTTGACTTAATTAATAATTCCGGTGACTTAAAGGTATAAACAATATTTTAAAGGACGTCCGTGAAATTGCTCGATTTACGTGTGAACCGAAGGAGCAGTGATTTGCTTTTGAAATATTTGACTTAGTTGAACTTTTGCCTTTGTACCTTTAGCGTGCTACACAAAGTGCTTAAGTACTTTGCTGATTTAAGTGGAGTATGAGTTTCGCGAGAAGCTCCAACGTTGTAAATTTGTGCGCATATACTTTCTTTGGGTCTCGTTTGTTAGCGGACCCATTTAAGTCGCTTCCGTTTTCGCACGATCTTTAGTCAGCTGCCTCCAGTTGCGCACTCCAAGTTGATTGATGCCCTTCTCCACTTGTGTGGAGGTCCAGTCCGGGGTGGACTTGGGCCTCAACCAACATACCTCTCCCGCCAGCACGGTCTTTCGCTAGCTGCCTCCAGTTGCGCACTTAAAGTTGGTTGAGGTCCTTCTCCACTTGTGTGCGCTACCTTAGCCTAGGCCGTCCTCTGTTGCGTTGTCCCATTGGTCGGATTCGAAGACGTGGAAATAATAATAATAGTTTTTGGCGCTACAATCCAAGACGGGGAAATGCATACATTCAAATAGACCTTCCTGATCTATCTACATCTAGCAGCTTATAAATGTTCCACGGCTTGTCCATCAGCACTAGCGAGTTTGCTTGATTTCATCTGGGGAGGGGAATTTGGATAATTTTCCTAATCGCCTCTCAAATAAAGTTCAGAATTCTGCCCGTTCCTTTCCTTCTTTTTCTTTCTCTTCCTCTTTCTTGTGGCACCCCTGTTTGAACATGTCGGTGTGAGTGTAACAAGCTCAAGATCAGATGATATTCTCAGAACCGAGCAATAATTCACTTCCACAAAATATACTCCACTGGGTGTACCTGCACCTCAATGAATATTTCTTCCCAGCCAGCAGAATCTCTTGCAAGTTGCCTAAAATTTGTTGGTTCAAACTATTTGATGCCATTTTCGACTTGTGTGCGTCATCTTAATTTAGATGGTTCTTTGTAGAATTGCCATACAAACTCGGATTCGAAGCTTTTCAGGGAGAAGCTGGGGTACACGTGTACTCTACATGATCTAGCCATGTAAGGCGTTGCGTCCGAACACAAGTTACATGCCGCCAAACAGTCCACAAAGCCGTTGAATCTTCTCCACCAAATTCCAGACCAAAAACGTTATTCTCGGAAAACTAGGGGCTACTTCGCCTGCCCTTATTAGAGTCTGCCTCTTCTTATAATAATAATTGTTGGGGCTACTGTCCAAAGGGGGACCAGGGCCTAGCTTGCTCATCAATTACTCGTGTTGTGAGCGCTACTGTTCTCTCACGAGTAAAAGGGACCTACAAATTTTTTTCCGACTCCGAACGGCGAAGTTTGAGAAGCTTTCTTAGACAGTTATTACTCTTTGAGTGTTGTCAGCAGGTCGAAGGAGTTGGTACTGTCAAAAATTCGATGTATTCAGCCTGGAATCAAACCTAGAGCATCTGCGTGTGAGCATCTCAGAGTGGACAACTATTCCAACTTGGCAGTGAGCGAGTTCTTCCTTACACATCTGGCATTCAATAGGTCACTGCACCTTGTTTCATTCCAATTCCACACTGATCCAAGGCCAAAATCACCGCTCCACGTGACTCAGTAATTTACATAAAACTGCTTAAGTGCTAGACTTTCATCGGCTTGTTCGCAATTTTCGCTATTAAACCACAGCCACCTAGTTTCTCCACGATATAAGCGCACAGTCGCCAATAAAAAAAGGTTTCCCAAGCCTCCCTCTACTCACAATTGCGCTTATAGTCAAGTTGTCTCAACATATCAGCCTGGTAGGACGCCAGCTCAACACCAATTTTTCGAATTTTTCACGGCACCACCTCTTTCGAGCTGCTGACAACACTCAAACAGTAATAACTGTCTAAGAAAGCTTCTCAAACTTCGCCGTTCGGAGTCGGCAAAAAACTGTAGGTCCCTTCTACTCGTGAGAGAATAGTAGCGCGCACAACAGGAGTAGTTGATGAGCAAGCTAGGCTCTGGCCCCCCTATGGACTGTAGCGCCAACAATTATTATTATAAGGACGCCACTGCACGAAGTAGTTCCATCAGCGAATCCGTTTTGAGTCATCTTATTCATGTAGGAGCTGGTAATATTTTATTTGAGAAAACGCCTAATTTACAGGTCTTTAATAGAGCTTATAATTTGGAACTTAGAAATACGAACAGGTAACTTGGGTTGGGCCACGAGTGACAGCTGTCGATGAATAACTCCGACGAATTGACTTCCTTCTGATTTAAGTCTTCTACTTATTCTTGTGGCGCTACAGTCCTGGATGGATCTGGGCCTCAAGCAACATGCTTCTCCAGCCAGCACGATCTTTAGTTAGCCGCCTTTATTTACGCACTCCAAGTTGGCTAAGGTCTTTCTCCACTTGTGTGCATCACCTTAGTCAAGGCCGTCCTCCGTTGCGATGTCCCAATGGCTCTGATTCGAAGACTTGTCTATACAGTGGTGTCTATACGCTCTATATGGACTAGCCATCTTAAGCATTGTATGCGAAGAATAGCATGTCGCTGTACGGCCCTTAGAGTTCGTCATTAAAACTTCTCCTCCATCCACGCAAAACTTTTTGTTCTGGTTTAAGTGCTGCTTCTTATATCATACTCGTAGCGTGTGTAGTAATCGATACCGCCCAAGTCGGAGCGAAGGCGAGCACTGACCCTGCGTCTAGGAGACCAGCTGCTACGATCTTCGTCTGCAACATTGTTTGCTTACTGCTCGCATTTCATTGATTTTATAATTTAGCGGCGATCGCCTCAATTGATCACAAATGATCCGTAAGTGGTATCCGCTATTCGAGTTGTAAAAAAGAATCCCTCAATAAAACAGAATTCAAGGCAGCTGTGAGAATAGAAGCAAACATTCCACATGACCAACTGAAAATATGGTGTCGTAGTCTTGTGAATAATACACACTGCAGGCTACTGAGCTGGAACACCATCCTTAGATAAACTCATTTATCTCTCTTCGCAAGACTTTCTTGGAAAGGAAACACAGCCAATTCAGCAATCAGGTACGAGAACAAATCTAGTGGAGTGTGGTACAACGCCACTTCTTTATGGCATCGTAATCTGGTGGATATCACACACAGCAGACAACTGAGCCAGTGTCTACATTTGCGGATCCCTTATGAGGACCTCCTGAGCGACACTCTTTCCTTTCTTCGAAAAACTTTCTAGAAATGGAGATCGCAGTCCGTATAGCAATCAGGTTAAAATCTATTAGACTGTGGTCTTCAAGTTATTCAAAAGTGGTTAACCTCTTGCCACACAAGTAAGACTCCCACCTTATATCATTCCTGAAAGGTCCAGCCGAGACTTTTTCTCCGAACGGAACGACCTTTGCGTTTAAATTTGCAAGTCGCTGCCGAATGATAACGCATTTAGTCAAACGTATGCCAATACAAAGCTTAAGAGGACTTTGCGCTGGGAGTGGACGGAAGGCAGGAAGAATTCCCGAATCGTTGACAACACGCAATAGAGGTTGTCCGCACGCACTCCAGAAAAGAACTTTTTTCGATTCAGTGTACGAAACGAGAGACAGTTAAGGAAGTTACTACTTCCTTGAGGCTGCAGTCCACTCTTGAAGAGATCACAGTAAGGCGAAAAAGTGTTTTTACATTAAAGCCAACACAGAACGAACAGACCAAGACAGGACTGCCAGGAACAGATGAATCTTTTGGGAAAGGAATAAGTGGCAAATGTGAACGAAAACAGTTAAAAATCGTTTATCGATTGCCATAGTTTAAATATTCGCTGCTTTAAGTGTCTCAAAACTTTCATAAATTCCAATTCAGTTAAACCTTGACACACGCTCCGGCATCGCATCCCGGCTTTGTGGATTGACAAACACAAAAATCCAATTTCACAGGACTGCACACCGTCAGCTGCATCAAAATCCATGCAGGTGATCATAATTCATAAGTCCACCCAGCGTCCTCCAACCCACTGTTCACAAGACCCCAGCACACGCACTGCACGGGAGCAAGTTAACCAGCTTCCCCGACCGCGTCCAAAAACGCCCTAAGCGTTCCATTGAATTTTTAATTACATTGCCGTAGTCTAGTAACTATTACTGCAATAATTGCCTCATTTGCATGCGTATTTAATGGGGAGCGCTTTATCGTTTTCGGTACACAATCGCCACAATTATAATCGTGTACACATTGACGGGGGACTAATAACACGATTTGCTGGTGTTTAAACAGACGAGATGACTGACCGCCCGAGCGAAGTGCGGCGCCGTCCTTCACTGACAGGATGTCAACGTGCCATTTCAAATTAATGAAAACGTTGTTTTTTTACCGGTTGCTGGAAGTGCAGTTTGTTGTAGTTCTGTGCATTACCAGGACTATGGGTTGCAAACAAATGGATTGTGAAATTAGGACGAAATAGATTTTTGAACTCAAAGTTGAATGTGGCCCGGGGGTGGCTTCACAATTTTGGGAAACATTTAGTGTGCTTGTTGTGTATGATTTAATCTGCAGATTATTTATTAAATGGAAATGACATGTCAACGTGTGTCGGAGGATGACGGGCGCCTGCACAGGTTGGATTGCAAAGCTGAGCGGGATACGACACCTAGCGGTGATGTTGGCTGTGTCATTTTGTGAATGAACGAGAGTCGCAGTGACAGGGTGTGGAGGTTTTGATGGTTTCTGCTTGTGAAGGGAGCTCTAGCCAGTTTTGGGAGAAATGTATGAAGCTGCGTATCAAAGAACAATCAACAACGTGTCAAAAAAAAGTTTTAGGTCAAAAGTTCAGTAATGTCTCCGGCAGTTGCGGATAACGGGCTAGAGTGCTTTATAGTCAGTTGTCTTGGCCCACGTTGACATCCAGTTAACAAGAAATCTCATCCACCAATCATTACGATGAGAGACTCACAAAAAACGCTCCAAAACAAATGTCCTTAATGCACGGTACGGCGGAATTAGCTTAAACCGTCAGAACATTAGAGAGCCCTTGACAGCTTCTACTTAAGACGGCCCTGCAGTCTGGAGTGGAACTGATTCCCACGTCTTACCAGCTACCAACTTCTACCGTCAGTTGTCCTCATATTTTGTACACGACCAAATTGAAGTTCCTCTACTTGACTGCGCATTTTCATTAGAACTTCGTTTGTAAAGGCGAACCTTCCATCTGCCACTGCGGCTAATAGACTCCCACAAGACCACTCCTCATTCAATCTGTGAACGTATCCCTAGAACACATCCGTGAAGACAGGACGAAAAGTTACAAAATATATGAAACGCTTGTTGTTTAAGCTTCTTTTGGATGGATTAAGCCGGGGATACCTTTTTTATTGTTGGCGTTAATTTTGTACCCTCAAGTGACCGAGATTGAATCACAGCACGGGTGGAAGGTACTGAGGAAGAGAGGGAGTGGAGAGATGGTGTCGGTGGACATTTCTTTCTTTCTTTCTAGTTCTCTTCAGTTCCTTTACCTGCTCATAGGGTATCGCAAGAAGTTTCACTACCTAGTCCGAGCCCACTTAAATGTCCTATTAGAACACCAACAAGCGTTCTGCAGTCCTCTTCGTTTAGAAATAAGAGTTGTGCTGAAGATTTCTTACATTAAGAAGTTTGCACTTGGTCAGCCTGCATCTTGGAGAGTTATGCCAACTCTGGTTGAAATGGTGAAAGACTCAACTCTCGACGGAAGCCCAAGACCGCGGGGAGTGCCAAGGTGTGCTCAGGCCAAAAGAGTGTTTATGAGGATATCTCGTTTCCATAATCTCTTGGAACCCGGACAAGTCCTATCGCTTCCAGTTCGGGGTGGACCTGGGCCTCAACCAACATGACTCTCCAGCCAGCACGACCAAGTTGGTTGAGATCCTTCTCCACTTGTGCGAGCCACCTTAGCATAGGCCATCCTCTGTTGCGTTGTCCAAATGGCTCTGACTCGAAGAATTCTATCATCTTCTTCTTCTTGTGGCGCTACAGTCCGGGGTGGACCTAGGCCTCAACCAACATGCCTCTCCAGCCAGCGTAAACTTTCGCCAGCTGCCTCCAGTTGCGCACTCCAAGTTGGTTGAGGTCCTTCCCCACTTGTGTGCGCCACCTTAGTCTTGGCTCAGATTCAAAGACTTTTCGGACCGGAGCAGTGGGGTCCATACGCTCTACCATACATGGCCTAGCCATCTTAAGCGTTGTATTCGCAGATGCTTGACCAGGTGTATGTCGTTAAAGCCCACAGCCCACAGAGTTTGTCGTTAAATCTTCTCCTCCAGATGCCATCAACGCAAACAGGACCACAAATCGCACTCAAAATTTTTCTCTCGAAAAACTTAGGGCTTCCTAATCCGCTTTTGTCAACGCCCAAGTTTAAGCGCCATAAAGTAGGACTTAAAGCGAGCATGGTCCTTCTAGAGAGGGCTTTATTACTCAATTGCCTCTTGAGCCCAAAGAAACAGCGATTGGCAAGAGTGATTCTGCGTTTCATTTCGGTACTGACGTTGTTGTCCCTGTTTACCACGGAGCCGAGGTAGACGAAGTCCATGACTACCTCGTAGTTTTTGCTGCCTTGTGTGACGCTCTGTTCGAGACGTCGATGTTGTGTGTCCTTCCTTGATAACAGCATGTACGTAGGTTTGCCCTCATTTACCGCCAGACCCATTTTCGCCAATTCCGCTTCAATACCAGCAAACGCTTCATTGACGGCTCGCTGCGTTCGTCCAATCACGTCAATGTCATCAGCGTAAGCTAGCAATTGAACTGACTTCTGGAAAAATGAAATGAAATGACTGCCTCTGGTGTTGACTTATGAGTTACGCACTATCTTCTCGAGGATGATGTTAAAGAAGTCACATGACAGTGCGTCGCCTTGTCTAAAACCTTTTTTGACATTGAAGGTCTCGATGAATTCGTTATCGACCTTGACGGAGCAGCGAGAGTTCTCCATCGTCATTCTACACAATCTGACGAGTTTGGTAGGAATGCCAAAACTAGACATGGCACTGTATAGCTCGTCTCTATGCACACTGTCATTTATAATAATTGTTGGCGCTACAGTCCAAAGGGGGACCAGGGCCTAGCTTGATCATCAACTACTCGTGTTGTGCGCGCTACTGTTCTCTCACGAGTAGAAGGGACCTACAGTTTTTTGTCGACTCCGAACGGCGAAGTTTGAAAAGCTTTCTTAGACAGTTAGTACTCTTTGAGTGTTGTCAACAGCTCGAAAGAGGTGGTGCCGAGAAAAATTCGAAAAATTGGTGTTGAGCTGGGAGTCGAACCTAGACCCTTTAACATGTGAGCGTCGCACTCTACCCACTATGCCACGGCGACCACAAAATAGTTGTAAAAATAAAATAAGAATGGTTGTAAAAGACGAAAAACGAAACTGTTTGTGTTGGAGTGCAACAACCAATTTTATCCAAAGGCCAATATTTAATTTTTACCCTGATACACTGCCGTATTCTTCGGGTCATAACAGATGTTTAAATACAAACCAATTTAAGGCTCGATTTCAGGTTACGAATAATAAGTCCCATTCTGATACTTTTTTTTAATCGAATTTTACGTGTACGGAAAAAATGTCTATCTTCGATGAAAAATTGAAGCTTTTCTAAATCTTGTGCAAATCGTGTCATAAGCGAGAGGATCGGAATGATTCCACAGAAAAACAGAAAGGCAAAGATATTTGTCCACGCTTGTTCAGATATGTTTTCTGAAACGAAACCTTAAAAATGTCAACAGTTTAAACCGCCACTACGACTAGGAGAAATGGCAGCAATGTGGAAATTTAACGTCAAGGTTGTGAAAAAACACATGTCACGAAATGACAATTTGCGTAGATTGGGAGAGAAGAAATTAGGAGGGAAAGCTCTATAATTGCGAAGGGTAATTCACCACGACCCTGATTGAGATCCCACTTGTCATGAATGCTAACGTTGTGACTCCTTCAACCATATAGTGCGTATTTTTAAGTTTCAAAATAATGTTGCAGTTCGCATTTATGACGTATCACAAAAAACGAACAAGCAGCTTTCGGCTGTTAGCAAACAGATGCGTATTATTAACAATTATCAACCATTTGATGTGAAATGTGGCATGACAGTGTCAGATGTGAAATCTGGACATAGATCGGCGCTTATGGGCTCATACCACGGATTTCATATTCCCAAATCAGGCAATAGGCCTCAGTTAATATCAATAATTGTATGGCGTGAAAGTTCACAGGGGGGCCAGAGCCTAGCTTGGTCATCAATTACTCGTGTTGTGAGTGCTACTGTTCTCTTCAGTACAGAAATGCCTTCGAGGTACTTCCCCCTCCAAAACAGCAATTTTTTCTCTATCTTCCTCTTTTTCCTCACTATCTCTTAACCTAGGGCCCGTGCTTTGACTTAATTAATAATTCCGGTGACTTAAAGGTATAAACAATATTTTAAAGGACGTCCGTGAAATTGCTCGATTTACGTGTGAACCGAAGGAGCAGTGATTTGCTTTTGAAATATTTGACTTAGTTGAACTTTTGCCTTTGTACCTTTAGCGTGCTACACAAAGTGCTTAAGTACTTTACTGATTTAAGTGGAGTATGAGTTTCGCGAGAAGCTCCAACGTTGTAAATTTGTGCGCATATACTTTCTTTGGGTCTCGTTTGTTAGCGGACCCATTTAAGTCGCTTCCGTTTCTATGTAAGCGGACGCTCTATTAGCGGCTTCCTGTGGCTTTGGCATGATTCGGCTACAAATATGTAGCCCGCAAAAGTCAATGAGATTTTTGGAAGATCATGCTTCTTGTGGCGAGTTGTCCACTTCGCACGATCCTCTTGGTGAAGCACTTGACCGCTTTTTTAAAATGTCCTGATGACACAAGAACAGCTCTTTATAGCCATTCTACACTATCTGATGAGATGTTTAAATCTGCGCATGAAACTGCATGACTGCTGGCGATCATGACTGAAAATGGACAAAAGTTGATGATTCCCAGTCTGCATTTTTTGGGCAGCAATGCAAGAATCTGGTGAATCTAGGACTTTCCTCTGTCATTCACTGGAATGATTGTGAATGCGGTGTTAAGGACACAAGTGCCTCCACTAGTTGGCGCTGTAGACAAATCTGATTCGTCTCATCTGATAGGTAGGTTATTTCTGCCCGTAACATTCAGATGAGGAAATCTTTGTCTTCTCCTTCTTGTGGCGCAGGTCTGGGATGGACCTGGACCAACATGCCTTTCCAGCCCGCACGATCTTTAGTCAGCTGCCTCCAGTTGCGCACTCCAAGTTGATTGATACCCTTCTCCACTTGTGTGGAGGTCCAGTCCGGGGTGGACTTGGGCCTCAACCAACATACCTCTCCCGCCAGCACGGTCTTTCGCTAGCTGCCTCCAGTTGCGCACTCAAAGTTGGTTGAGGTCCTTCTCCACTTGTGTGCGCTACCTTAGCCTAGGCCGTCCTCTGTTGCGTTGTCCCATTGGTCGGATTCGAAGACGTGGAAATAATAATAATAATTTTTGGCGCTACAATCCAAGACGTGGAAATGCATACATTCAAATATACCTTCCTGATCTATCTACATCTAGCAGCTTATAAATGTTCCACGGCTTGTCCATCAGCACTAGCGAGTTTGCTTGATTTCATCTGGGGAGGGGAATTTGGAAAATTTTCCTAATTGCCTCTCAAATAAAGTTCAGAATTCTGCCCGTTCCTTTCCTTCTTTTTCTTTCTCTTCCTCTTTTTTGTGGCACCCCTGTTTGACTCACCAACTGTCGGTGTGAGTGTAACAAGCTCAAGATCAGATGATATTCTCAGAACCGAGCAATAATTCACTTCCACAAAATATACTCCACTGGGTGTACCTGCACCTCAATGAATATTTCTTCCCAGCCAGCAGGATCTCTTGCAAGTTGCCTAAAATTTGTTGGTTCAAACTATTTGATGCCCTTTTCGACTTGTGTGCGTCATCTTAATTTAGATGGTTCTTTGTAGAATTGCCATAAAAACTCGGATTCGAAGCTTTTCAGGGTGAAGCTGAGGTAAACGTATACTCTACATGATCTAGCCATGTAAGGCGTTGCGTCCGAACACAAGTTACATGCCGCCAAACAGTCCACAAAGCCGTTGAATCTTCTCCACCAAATTCCAGACCAAAAACGTTATTCTCGGAAAACTAGGGGCTACTTCGCCTGCCCTTATTAGAGTCTGCCTCTTCTTATAATAATAATTGTTGGGGCTACTGTCCAAAGGGGGACCAGGGCCTAGCTTGCTCATCAATTACTCGTGTTGTGAGCGCTACTGTTCTCTCACGAGTAAAAGGGACCTACAAATTTTTTTCCGACTCCGAACGGCGAAGTTTGAGAAGCTTTCTTAGACAGTTATTACTCTTTGAGTGTTGTCAGCAGGTCGAAGGAGTTGGTACTGTCAAAAATTCGATGTATTCAGCCTGGAATCAAACCTAGAGCATCTGCGTGTGAGCATCTCAGAGTGGACAACTATTCCAACTTGGCAGTGAGCGAGTTCTTCCTTACACATCTGGCATTCAATAGGTCACTGCACCTTGTTTCATTCCAATTCCACACTGATCCAAGGCCAAAATCACCGCTCCACGTGACTCAGTAATTTACATAAAACTGCTTAAGTGCTAGACTTTCATCGGCTTGTTGGCAATTTTCGCTATTAAACCACAGCCACTTAGTTTCTCCACGATATAAGCGCACAGTCGCCAATAAAAAAAGGTTTCCCAAGCCTCCCTCTACGCACACTTGCGCTTATAGTCAAGTTGTCTCAACATATCAGTCTGGTAGGACGCCAGCTCAACACCAATTTTTCGAATTTTTCACGGCACCACCTTTTTCGAGCTGTTGACAACACTCAAAGAGTAATAACTGTCTAAGAAAGCTTCTCAAACTTCGCCGTTCGGAGTCGGCAAAAAACTGTAGGTCCCTTCTACTCGTGAGAGAACAGTAGCGCGCACAACACGAGTAGTTGATGAGCAAGCTAGGCCCTGGTCCCTCTTTGGACTGCAGCGCCAACAATTATTATTATTAGGACGCCACTGCACGAAGTAGTTCCATCAGCGAATCCGTTTTGAGTCATCTTATTCATGTAGGGGCTGGTAATATTTTATTTGAGAAAACACTTAATTTGCAGGTATTTAATAGAGCTTATAATTTGGAACTTAGAACTAAGAACAGGTAACTTGGGTTGAGCCACGAGTGATAGCTGTCGATGAATAACTCCGACGAATTGACTTCCTTCTGGTTTAAGTCTTCTACTTATTCTTGTGGCACTACAGTTCGGGATGGATCTGGGCCTCAAGCAACATGCTTCTCCAGCCAGCACGGTCTTTCGCTAGCTGCCTTTACCTACGCACTCCAAGTCTTTCTCCACTTGTGTGCACCACCTTAGCCAAGGCCGTCCTCCGTTGCGATGTCCCAATGGCTCTGATTCGAAGACTTGTCTATACAGTGGTGTCTATACGCTCTATATGGACTAGCCATCTTAAGCATTGTATGCGAAGAATAGCATGTCGCTGTACGGCCCTTAGAGTTCGTCATTAAAACTTCTCCTCCATCCACGCAAAACTTTTTGTTCTGGTTTAAGTGCTGCTTCTTATATCATACTCGTAGCGTGTGTAGTAATCGATACCGCCCAAGTCGGAGCGAAGGCGAGCACTGACCCTGCGTCTAGGAGACCAGCTGCTACGATCTTCGTCTGCAACATTGTTTGCTTACTGCTCGCATTTCATTGATTTTATAATTTAGCGGCGATCGCCTCAATTGATCACAAATGATCCGTAAGTGGTATCCGCTATTCGAGTTGTAAAAAAGAATCCCTCAATAAAACAGAATTCAAGGCAGCTGTGAGAATAGAAGCAAACATTCCACATGACCAACTGAAAATATGGTGTCGTAGTCTTGTGAATAATACACACTGCAGGCTACTGAGCTGGAACACCATCCTTAGATAAACTCATTTATCTCTCTTCGCAAGACTTTCTTGGAAAGGAAACACAGCCAATTCAGCAATCAGGTACGAGAACAAATCTAGTGGAGTGTGGTACAACGCCACTTCTTTATGGCATCGTAATCTGGTGGATATCACACACAGCAGACAACTGAGCCAGTGTCTACATTTGCGGATCCCTTATGAGGACCTCCTGAGCGACACTCTTTCCTTTCTTCGAAAAACTTTCTAGAAATGGAGATCGCAGTCCGTATAGCAATCAGGTTAAAATCTATTAGACTGTGGTCTTCAAGTTATTCAAAAGTGGTTAACCTCTTGCCACACAAGTAAGACTCCCACCTTATATCATTCCTGAAAGGTCCAGCCGAGACTTTTTCTCCGAACGGAACGACCTTTGCGTTTAAATTTGCAAGTCGCTGCCGAATGATAACGCATTTAGTCAAACGTATGCCAATACAAAGCTTAAGAGGACTTTGCGCTGGGAGTGGACGGAAGGCAGGAAGAATTCCCGAATCGTTGACAACACGCAATAGAGGTTGTCCGCACGCACTCCAGAAAAGAACTTTTTTCGATTCAGTGTACGAAACGAGAGACAGTTAAGGAAGTTACTACTTCCTTGAGGCTGCAGTCCACTCTTGAAGAGATCACAGTAAGGCGAAAAAGTGTTTTTACATTAAAGCCAACACAGAACGAACAGACCAAGACAGGACTGCCAGGAACAGATGAATCTTTTGGGAAAGGAATAAGTGGCAAATGTGAACGAAAACAGTTAAAAATCGTTTATCGATTGCCATAGTTTAAATATTCGCTGCTTTAAGTGTCTCAAAACTTTCATAAATTCCAATTCAGTTAAACCTTGACACACGCTCCGGCATCGCATCCCGGCTTTGTGGATTGACAAACACAAAAATCCAATTTCACAGGACTGCACACCGTCAGCTGCATCAAAATCCATGCAGGTGATCATAATTCATAAGTCCACCCAGCGTCCTCCAACCCACTGTTCACAAGACCCCAGCACACGCACTGCACGGGAGCAAGTTAACCAGCTTCCCCGACCGCGTCCAAAAACGCCCTAAGCGTTCCATTGAATTTTTAATTACATTGCCGTAGTCTAGTAACTATTACTGCAATAATTGCCTCATTTGCATGCGTATTTAATGGGGAGCGCTTTATCGTTTTCGGTACACAATCGCCACAATTATAATCGTGTACACATTGACGGGGGACTAATAACACGATTTGCTGGTGTTTAAACAGACGAGATGACTGACCGCCCGAGCGAAGTGCGGCGCCGTCCTTCACTGACAGGATGTCAACGTGCCATTTCAAATTAATGAAAACGTTGTTTTTTTACCGGTTGCTGGAAGTGCAGTTTGTTGTAGTTCTGTGCATTACCAGGACTATGGGTTGCAAACAAATGGATTGTGAAATTAGGACGAAATAGATTTTTGAACTCAAAGTTGAATGTGGCCCGGGGGTGGCTTCACAATTTTGGGAAACATTTAGTGTGCTTGTTGTGTATGATTTAATCTGCAGATTATTTATTAAATGGAAATGACATGTCAACGTGTGTCGGAGGATGACGGGCGCCTGCACAGGTTGGATTGCAAAGCTGAGCGGGATACGACACCTAGCGGTGATGTTGGCTGTGTCATTTTGTGAATGAACGAGAGTCGCAGTGACAGGGTGTGGAGGTTTTGATGGTTTCTGCTTGTGAAGGGAGCTCTAGCCAGTTTTGGGAGAAATGTATGAAGCTGCGTATCAAAGAACAATCAACAACGTGTCAAAAAAAAGTTTTAGGTCAAAAGTTCAGTAATGTCTCCGGCAGTTGCGGATAACGGGCTAGAGTGCTTTATAGTCAGTTGTCTTGGCCCACGTTGACATCCAGTTAACAAGAAATCTCATCCACCAATCATTACGATGAGAGACTCACAAAAAACGCTCCAAAACAAATGTCCTTAATGCACGGTACGGCGGAATTAGCTTAAACCGTCAGAACATTAGAGAGCCCTTGACAGCTTCTACTTAAGACGGCCCTGCAGTCTGGAGTGGAACTGATTCCCACGTCTTACCAGCTACCAACTTCTACCGTCAGTTGTCCTCATATTTTGTACACGACCAAATTGAAGTTCCTCTACTTGACTGCGCATTTTCATTAGAACTTCGTTTGTAAAGGCGAACCTTCCATCTGCCACTGCGGCTAATAGACTCCCACAAGACCACTCCTCATTCAATCTGTGAACGTATCCCTAGAACACATCCGTGAAGACAGGACGAAAAGTTACAAAATATATGAAACGCTTGTTGTTTAAGCTTCTTTTGGATGGATTAAGCCGGGGATACCTTTTTTATTGTTGGCGTTAATTTTGTACCCTCAAGTGACCGAGATTGAATCACAGCACGGGTGGAAGGTACTGAGGAAGAGAGGGAGTGGAGAGATGGTGTCGGTGGACATTTCTTTCTTTCTTTCTAGTTCTCTTCAGTTCCTTTACCTGCTCATAGGGTATCGCAAGAAGTTTCACTACCTAGTCCGAGCCCACTTAAATGTCCTATTAGAACACCAACAAGCGTTCTGCAGTCCTCTTCGTTTAGAAATAAGAGTTGTGCTGAAGATTTCTTACATTAAGAAGTTTGCACTTGGTCAGCCTGCATCTTGGAGAGTTATGCCAACTCTGGTTGAAATGGTGAAAGACTCAACTCTCGACGGAAGCCCAAGACCGCGGGGAGTGCCAAGGTGTGCTCAGGCCAAAAGAGTGTTTATGAGGATATCTCGTTTCCATAATCTCTTGGAACCCGGACAAGTCCTATCGCTTCCAGTTCGGGGTGGACCTGGGCCTCAACCAACATGACTCTCCAGCCAGCACGACCAAGTTGGTTGAGATCCTTCTCCACTTGTGCGAGCCACCTTAGCATAGGCCATCCTCTGTTGCGTTGTCCAAATGGCTCTGACTCGAAGAATTCTATCATCTTCTTCTTCTTGTGGCGCTACAGTCCGGGGTGGACCTAGGCCTCAACCAACATGCCTCTCCAGCCAGCGTAAACTTTCGCCAGCTGCCTCCAGTTGCGCACTCCAAGTTGGTTGAGGTCCTTCCCCACTTGTGTGCGCCACCTTAGTCTTGGCTCAGATTCAAAGACTTTTCGGACCGGAGCAGTGGGGTCCATACGCTCTACCATACATGGCCTAGCCATCTTAAGCGTTGTATTCGCAGATGCTTGACCAGGTGTATGTCGTTAAAGCCCACAGCCCACAGAGTTTGTCGTTAAATCTTCTCCTCCAGATGCCATCAACGCAAACAGGACCACAAATCGCACTCAAAATTTTTCTCTCGAAAAACTTAGGGCTTCCTAATCCGCTTTTGTCAACGCCCAAGTTTAAGCGCCATAAAGTAGGACTTAAAGCGAGCATGGTCCTTCTAGAGAGGGCTTTATTACTCAATTGCCTCTTGAGCCCAAAGAAACAGCGATTGGCAAGAGTGATTCTGCGTTTCATTTCGGTACTGACGTTGTTGTCCCTGTTTACCACGGAGCCGAGGTAGACGAAGTCCATGACTACCTCGTAGTTTTTGCTGCCTTGTGTGACGCTCTGTTCGAGACGTCGATGTTGTGTGTCCTTCCTTGATAACAGCATGTACGTAGGTTTGCCCTCATTTACCGCCAGACCCATTTTCGCCAATTCCGCTTCAATACCAGCAAACGCTTCATTGACGGCTCGCTGTGTTCGTCCAATCACGTCAATGTCATCAGCGTAAGCTAGCAATTGAACTGACTTCTGGAAAAATGAAATGAAATGACTGCCTCTGGTGTTGACTTATGAGTTACGCACTATCTTCTCGAGGATGATGTTAAAGAAGTCACATGACAGTGCGTCGCCTTGTCTAAAACCTTTTTTGACATTGAAGGTCTCGATGAATTCGTTATCGACCTTGACGGAGCAGCGAGAGTTCTCCATCGTCATTCTACACAATCTGACGAGTTTGGTAGGAATGCCAAAACTAGACATGGCACTGTATAGCTCGTCTCTATGCACACTGTCATTTATAATAATTGTTGGCGCTACAGTCCAAAGGGGGACCAGGGCCTAGCTTGATCATCAACTACTCGTGTTGTGCGCGCTACTGTTCTCTCACGAGTAGAAGGGACCTACAGTTTTTTGTCGACTCCGAACGGCGAAGTTTGAAAAGCTTTCTTAGACAGTTAGTACTCTTTGAGTGTTGTCAACAGCTCGAAAGAGGTGGTGCCGAGAAAAATTCGAAAAATTGGTGTTGAGCTGGGAGTCGAACCTACACACTTCGGCGTGTGAGCGTCGCACTCTACCCACTATGCCACGGCGACCACTTACTTACACTGTCATTTGCGGCCTTAAAATCGACGAATAGGTGGTTTTGGGTCTTGGGTTCTTAGGTCTGTTCCAGGATTTGACTCCACTCATCGGGCATGCTTTCCTCCGACCATATCTTACAGATGAGCTTGTGCATGTGCCCAACCAGGTCATCTCCAGCTGCCATAAATAGTTCTGCTTGCAGTCCATCCGCTCCAGCAGCTTTGTTCGACTTCAGCTGGATATTGCTATCTTCACCTCGTCTAAGTCGGGGTGACGGAATTCATTTCTATCATCGCCCAAATCGAGTAGAACATTTTGCCTAACAGCCGAATTGGGGCCATCATCGCCGTTAAGGAGTCTGTAGAAATGATCATTCCAGATTCTCAGCACAGACTGCGACTCTACTACGAGTTGCCCATTCCGGTCCCGGCAGGCATTGGTCCGAGCCTTGTATCCTCCGGATAGCTGTTTTACCTTTCGGTACAACTTTCGGACTTCATTCCTGCCATAACGTCTTTCCATTCCTTGACCGCGCGCTTCTCATGCTTCTTCTTCTTCCTTCTGAGAAGCCGGTGTTCTTCCCTTCTTACCTGTTCGTAGAGTTCACGCCATAACAGCCCTCGTTGTTCGATGCAACATTGCCGTACAGGCGTCTTGTTTGGCTGCATGCGCTTGCCTGCATTCGTATACCAACCACGGGTTCCTTCTGGGTGGTGACGTGAAACCGAGCACATCAGTGGCAGCTTTTTTGATGACTTCTCGACAACGTTTCCAGTCTTCTTCTATGTTCAGTGCAGGCAGCGTCGAACTCTGAGCGAGTTTCAGGCAGACTGACAGACTTTGGCAAAGATCCCAACGATTAGCTGTTATTGTAGCTTTCCGACGTTAAGCTGCTTTGGCCTTTCTCGACTCCGTTGGTCTCTCGATATCCGGGTTCTTACCTTTTCTACAACAAGGTGATGATCCGAGTCGATGTTTGCACCTATAATTTTCGGACATCGAGAATACTGGAGGAGTGTCTGGAGTAGATCGCAACGTGATCAATCTGGTTGACGGTTGATTGATCATTAAATCGCCATGTCACTTTGTGAATGTCCAGATGTGGGAACCGCGTGGTAGCCACAGAGAGGTTCCGTCCCGAGGCGTAGTCCAACAGCCTGAGTCCGTTTCCGGATGTGTTGTCGTGCAGGCTGTGTTGTCCGATGAATGCTGCAAAGATGTCCTCCTTTCCCACCCGAGCGTTGACATCTCCTAGAACGATCTTGATGTCGTAGCTAGGGCATCGATCGCATGTTCTTTCATAGAAGTCATCCTTGGTGTTGCCATCCTTCTCCTCTGTCGGGGCGTGAGCGCAAATTAGGTTGATGTTCCCGAATTTAGCCTTGAAGCGGATTGTCATGAGGCGTTCTCTGACGGTGTCGTAGCTCAAGACTGTTTGCCTAAGTCTGCCTCGAACAATAAATTCGCATCCGATTAAGCGCTGCCTTCTCTCTCTCTATAGCAATCTCTGTAGTAGATATCGCAGTTCTTCATCGTTTTTATGCCAGGCCCATCCCATCGCACTCCCTGGATAGCCGTAATATCTGCCTTGTAGCAGTCAAGGGCCTCCGCAAGTTGTTCGGCTGCACGTGGCCCCTTAAGAGACCTCACATTCCAAGTACAGAACCGAAATCATTGTCCCTTATACGTTTGGTGGGGTCGTCAACAGTTGAACCGCCCTTATCCGAGGCATATTGGTTTTTCTGAACTGAAGGTTTTTTACGATGTGAGGAGGTTACCCTCACGTACAGCCCAAAGGCTGGTAGGCCAGGCCCATTATTTAAGCCCTCGGGCAGCGGGCCTTCGCTGCATACACTGGTTCACCATACAACGGGTGTTGTGATGGCTATCCAGGGGGCGCCGCGAGGAGGCTGTATGTCAACTTGACCTGCGCACTAATGAGGATAATGTTGTCAAATCGCCTTGTTGAGCGCAATTAACACTGTTAAATCGCTTGAACAGGCCCATTCCTCTCCGCTTTCAGTCTGCCAACCAAATAAAGGGAAGATTTTAATTGCTGTACTGTCCTAGAAATGGTAAGGGGATTTAGTAAGGCTTTAAGCACAACTTGGGTGTTGCCACAGACCGAAATGGTTCGCCTTTTTCGCCTGTTATTTACAATAGAGTTGCTGGCTGTTAAGATCGCAAAAGATACCACTTGGAAAACAAACACGAATATACCCAGAAAGGAGTCAAGTGTTGTCGTTCATTACGAAAGCTCCAACTCCAGATCCATCCATCGTTTTGTAGCAATCCGTTAAAATGTGAGATTCAGTATTCCATCCATGGCTCACTCTCTTACCAGAGTCTGGACACAGTAAAAATTGACTTTGTTAAAGTGGCGCAGCTGGATCTTCTGACTAAAACGAAGTGGCTTTTGATTCAACGCTCGCACAGTGAGTCTCACAGACTTATAGTCGGATGCAATGGCACTATGATCAAGCTGGTGTCATCGCCTCCAGTAAGAATTGAACCAAAAGAAATTCCTTTTCATTCAGAAGATGGCCTTGATTCTACATCCCATGATGTGGATATCAAAGGGAGAAAAATGTATCAAGAATGGCCCAGGAATGCTGGGGAAAGATCTTGTGCAGCCAAACTATACTCTTCTTTGAGACTTTCTGAAAGCGGCTGCCATGTACTTGAGCGAAAGTTTGTTCCAACAAACTCCCTTACGCTTCTAGAAAACTGACAACGCTTCGGAAGTTTTCGATCCCCGGAAAAGTGAAACGGCCATTCACCTAAATAAGATAAGATAATAAGACTTTTTTAAGGTATCCCGGATTAGCGAAACATCACACTCGGCTTAATATGACCCAGGTGGGTTTGTTGGTAATTTGGGTGACTTGCCAGAAGATCAATCTTGTCATCGCTTTGTAGATTCAAATAGTTCTTCTGTACTCTGTCTTCTGTGTACTTGTGGAAGTGGACGTTCTTAAATCGTCAAAATAAATGACAGAGAAACGCCTGTTCAATCAATGAAAAGCCGAAGCACAAAAAAGTTCATTTCCAAACGATTGAATCCACAGTTTAAGTCAACAAATGAAGAGAACTAAAGACTAGGCTTTTGTCTCAAATCCCTTCGCGTCACGTGCCCTTTGATGTCCAACGCTGGATGAAAACTGCAGGCCTCAGTAATTACAATTTGCGATTTTAAATCGTTAAGCCCCTTCGTAGCTATGAGCTCCTCCTCTTCCAATCAGTCCGGAACGGCTAACAAGAGTTAAAATTAATCAGCTGCAATAAACCCAGGTCCTGAGTGGATTCACAACTAAAAGCTGAAATAAAAAACAAACTCCCACAAAACGTGGCGTGGCGATACGCATCCGATAGCGGCGACTATTCCCTTAATTTCATCATCGATAATCACGATGACATTTGAAATGAAATTTAAATTACCACACCGCCGCCATCGCCACCACCGTATATTCGAGCGTATGCAACGCGACAATAAAACGTGCGATAATTTTCACTGACAGCGTAATAACGGAGTGCGCCGACCGTGGCCGTAATCTTTTTCACATGCCAATCGCTGGCAAAATTGAACGTGACTACTGTGTAATGAAGTTCAGCGATACCGGTGCGGGTCAAGTTTTGCCTGCTTTGTCCGCGTTTTGTGCGTTCTCCGGGTGGTGCCCTCCCTCGCAGGCCATCGCGAGTGAGTCGCAACAAAATTTGTCAGCAAAGTTATTGGATTTTAATTGCGTGTCTCCCCGTATTTCCTGGGACAGTTTCACTATCAAATTGTGCTGCGGGCCATCATCGGCGGTGGTCGAGTGGGGAGTGCGCTGATGGAGTGCACTTTAAATCCGCGGCCGGCGATTGCACAAATTAAGTGCCAGTTGATTAATGTGACTGTGTGGAGATAGGCATCTTCATTGAATGGGCAATCGTTCGCAAACCTGATGCGGCGGGTGAAAAAATTTGACGGACTGGAGAGGCAGTATCAGTTTCCAGCCAAACCCCCTGACTTATAGATACGCGCCCCATTTACCCAATCAACGCCACCAAATGGGCGTAAATAAACAAGAGTCCCGGCATAATCCTTGTTCAAATTGGGGTTTACAGATCCTCAGCAGATTTGCATGCATTACCGCCGGCGATACGCATAAATATTTACTCGCACTACACGCTCCGTGTGTGCACCTCCACCTTGGGAGTAAACCTCTTTATCCTGTAATCGAACGGAACACCGATTAGACACAATTAGCCAATATAATGCCGATTAAGTTGGCTCGTAATCACATGCAAATCGCGTTAACCACGAGCGGTGACTCATCCGCTCCCGAAAAAATCCCACCCTCCGCAGCCCCCTGCGGGTGGACATGTTTGGGACGGCGTTTTGCGCAAAAGCTGTTTCCTCCCGTCAGGTGAAAGGACGACCGCCTTCTCGTCTCGTGTTCTGATACTCCTTTTGTGGTCGTGCTGAGCTCCTCACTGGCGCGTAATAAATGACAACAATCACGGATATAACAATTGTCGCCGTTGGCAGCGACGACAAAGAGGTGACAGCTGTCAATGGAGCCAGTGGAGCACCGCGAAACCGATTTTGGACCCTTGCCGGGGCGACAATTAAAGACGAATTCTGTGAAAATCCGCTAAAGAAGTCGAATGCAATCAGGCGGCGCCATTATTCAGAACTGTGGCTCCGTTGTAATGTCGTTAATTGGCAGGGCAACCGGCTTTTTTCGCCTTTATTTGTGGATCATAAATAAATGTGTATTACCCGGGCAGGTTTGACATGAAATTTGCTCACTAACAAGCGACACTGGCTGACAACGGAGTGGGTCGGAGTGTCGGAAGGGGGTAAGCGATGGGGCGATTATAACAAATTAGCCGCTAACGGTCGGCAATTAGGTTTAATTAATTCTGAGCTTCCGGACGAGCATTTTGACTGCCAATTAGGAAGAAACTCTGTCCCCCCACTCAGTCTGCTTCCCCATCCCCGCCCACGGTGAACGATTTAATTTTCATTTTTATGTTGAGGTTAAGTGAAAAGCGCGAGGAAGGGATTGGGTTTGTCGCCGTGATTATTGATAGAATGGCGGGAGCTTCATCAATGACCGCGTGGGGCTTGGTGGCTTTTATCTACGGTGTGGCTGCGTGTGCGGAAGTAGGCCTAGGAGCGATAAATCTAACATTGGGATCGTCATGTGGAGTCGGCTTTCGTGCGGGAGCAATGACACGCAGCAAGGCTGAGTGTGCAGCTGTCAGGGTGCTTCGTTCTTGGCCTTGTCACGTGAACTGTGTGCGTTCCAAATTCAATGAACTTTTGGGTTTTCTTGTTCGCGGAAGTCTGGGATCTACCGCAGCTAATGTGCTTAACTGCAGTTCATAGGGTGAGTGAAATTCCCTGGATCTTGTTGATTAGATGGGAAATTCATCTTAGTTCGAGAGACCTCTCCTACCTACACCCTGACTGATTCGAACTTCAATCAAGCTAAGACTGTTATGATTTCTTAGCCGTTCATTGCAAAATGAGCTCAGATTTGGACACGCGACTAACAATTACAAGCCTTTAAACGATTTGCGTCTCAGTTGCGTTGACAAATATTTTTCTGCGACGGAATTCAATCGTGAAAATAGGCTGAAGATCCACAAATACCTGTTGTTAGAGCCCTCCAGCATCTTAGTGCGAATTGTAACTTGTTACCGTGGCAGCATTACTCCCTTTTTACCGGTGTCATGTGCATTGGCTGGAAATTTAAACTTATGGTGGATTTCTAGACTCTGGAGGTTCGCAATCAAACTCTGGCGAATGGGCAATTAGTTTCTCTGCAGTCACTGAGTTTCTGAGTGAGTCGTTAGTCAATGCGACTTGGCGCACACTTTTGGACACCGTGCGCTGCGGCAGGCTGTGCACGGCTGCGTGCGCTATGTGTACCAATTGATAGTCACCTCGGAGCCGTGAAATGCATAAATTTGACAATTTTTTATTCCCTTAATTAATGTTAAGAAGCTGTTATGTGTGCCCTACGACAAGTGGCTTTGGACTGTGGAACTCTGATGAAAAAGTCAGATTTAAGTGGTTAATCATAAACCTGGTGCTTAGACTCTTGCAGGTCCTTAAAAGCGGAAACGCCGACCTTGTTGTTTAGGTACGAATCCTTGGTTTGGATTGAACTGGATAAGGAACACCTTAAAACCGAAGTTGGGTCAAGACGTTGCAAGACTTATTAGTGCTGGGCTGTGTTTGCAAAGATTTTCAATACTGGATGGTGCCAAAAAGAAGTAAAGGATGTGCTGTTAGCAGTGAAGAAGTTAAAGTTGTCAGGATTCTTTTAACTGGCGGCCATTTTCGCAGCCGTCAGCTGGTTTATCCTTAGTTTGGTTTGGAAACTCAACACAAACAGAATGTCGCCCAAATAAAGCGTTGAAAGGGCGAGAATTGAATTTAAAATTTTTGATTCTGTTCGCAATATGTGCGCTGCGTGCTTTTTTCGATCAACATAATGGTCAATCAGACCAAGTGACAGCTGTGAAGCGCTTCACAACAAGTCTATTCTAAACTGTAGTACGTTGTAAAGAAGAAGTCATTTCAACTCTACCGTGGGGCGTAAAGAAAGAACCGAATCACTCTGGAAACGGTCAGAGAAAGAATAGTAACACGCGCAGAAATAATTGAATTCAACAAAATCCACGTCGAAGGAGAAGAAACATGTTTCATGAGCTCAAAAATCATTGAAACGGATACAGTAGGCTCAAACCATTAATGTTCCAAAAGGCACTCGATCATAGACCGCAACAGAGAAAAGTTAGACTAGGAAGAGCGAAAGGGTTTCTACGTTTGCGCGAATTTTCTTCGAATTTTCGATGTGCTGCCAAAGGTTATCAGTCACCAAGTCAACTAATCAAATGAGCGGGTTTATTCGACAGAGCAGTTCTTCGAAAACGGGTTATTTCGAAAAGGCCGTGAAAAAGCAGGCAGTGCGGATGGTGATGGTTAAGTTAACCATAACCGCCGTTTTGAGTTTGTGGAAAAGGCTAAATATGTTAAATTAGATTCGAACGACGTCCTGGTATCATACGACGCAGTTTCGCTTTTTACAAACATCCCTTCACAACTCGCTATTAATATCGTCAAGAAACGATGGGATGACATTAGCCTCCACACAAAGCTCAACCAGAGGAAATTCCTGGAAATATTAGAGTTTTGCTTAAAAGAAAACAACTTTCTGCAATACAAAGACAAAATCTTTAAACAGGTTCATGGCATGCCGATGGGCAACCCACTCTCGCCTACTATCGCCGATTGGGTATTGGACTACCTTTTAGATGTCTGTTTTGAAAAGGTACAAAAGCCAAAAGCAATATACAAATATGTGGATGATATATTTGCTGTGATCGATCGCAACTGCATAGAAAGTTTGCTAATTGCTCTTAACAATTTTAATGACAAAGTAAAATTCACAGTAGAATATGAAAAGATGAACGCAATAGCGTTTCTTGAAGTTTAAGTTCATCGGGAACATGACCACCTTTGTTTCGACTGGTACAAAAAAGACACAGCGTCAGGAAGACTAGTCAACTATCGCTCCAACCAAGCCAAGCATATTATAATCAACACAGCTTCCAACTTGGTTAAAAAAGTGTTAAAGCTAAGTGACAGTAAGTTCCATAAAAAAAACGAACGAATTATCACAGACATCCTTATGGACAATGGTTATCCGATACATGTTATTAGGAACTTAATAACACAATACAAACACAACATACACTCCGAAACACAGACAATCACCACAGTAGATTATATCTATAAAAGCATGGTGTAAATCCCAACATTGTCGACAAATTTTAAGAATATAATTGATGGTAGCTGTGACAATATCAAAATAGCGTTCAAGTCTTCGAGTACACTAGCATCGGTTTTCACCAGACTCAAACCAGATATAGACAAAGGAAGCAAAACTGATCTGGTTTACAAAATCAACTGTAAAGGCAATGACAACGAATCCTGCAACTTATGCTACATAGGTACCACCAAACAGTTTCTTCGTCAAAGACTAGCTGGTCATAAATCAGACATCAACAACAAGAACTCAGTCAAAATAGCATTAGCTAATCACTGCGTCCAGACAAACCATCTACCCGACCATGATGACGTCAAAATCCTGCAAACGGAAAAACATACTAGGAAAAGGTACACTCTGGAAACCCTGCACATAATCAAGACCAACAACAATATGAATAGGAAACAGGACATACAGAACATATCTGCCGTATATTCAGCACTTGTAACGGATTAGACATATTGTATTTAAATCAAATTTCAAATTTCAAATCATTCTTGACTTATCTTCACACACGGAAGTGCTTAATATTTTGTTTCATTGTGAACTTTGTTTTTTTTTGTGATTTTAAAGAACATTTAGACTGACATCTACATCCATTTGTAAAAGCAACATAATTAATGTAAGTTATTTTCTACTTGTTAAATTGCATTGTCACTATGCATGTATGTAACATAATTTGTTTTATTGTTTCAATAAAAAAAGATCCCCTGATGAAGGCAGCAATCCCTGCCGAAACGTTGGGATAATAACAATGAAATAACCTAGTTTCATTGAAAATCAACAGTGACCAAAAAAGCCGACGAAGGAAAGACAGTTTCCCCTGCATAATCATAACCGCCGATGGTCAGTTTTCGCTCCTAACCCCGTTCTGGCACTAACCAATAAAAACACATTTTCTAGATAGAATTCGACTTTATTTGTCAACATCGTTCCTCTTAAGAGTGATACAATCAGTCCGACGCCGATCTACGAGGGGCTCTCGTTTTGAAGGAAAATGCGAATCTAATTCAAACTGTTTTTAGTTTTCAATATAATCTCCCCTAACATCACTGTATTTGCTACATCTTGAGATAAGCCTATTTAAACCCTCAAAAATATAAATTTCCTAGTTCTCTCCCAAATATCCATTTATTGCCGACTTGAGTTCCTTATCATCCGAAAATCTTTTTCCACGAAGACATATTTTCAAATCCGGAAACAGGAATTAATCACTAGGCGCAAGGTCTGGACTATAGGGTGAAAGTTGGATTTCTTCGAAACCACATTCTCGCGCAGCAGCCTTGGAAATTCGCGTTGTGTAAACAGGAGCGTTGGCATGAAGAGGCAACAACAGAAGCTGCGAATTTTCCCCGTTTTTTCTTTTTAATTTCCTCCCGCAAATTATGAAGTGGTGGCCGCCGCGGCATAGTGGGCAGAGTGCGACGCTCACACGCTGAAGGGTGGAGGTTCCATTCCCAGCTCAATACCAATTTTTCCAGTTTTTCACGGCACTTCCACTTTCGAGCTGATACAGTATAAGAATGCTTCTCGAAACTTCGCCGTTCGGAGCCGGCAAAAAACTGTAGGTCCCTTCTACTCGTGAGAAATCAGCAACGGCGCGCACAAGACGAGCAGTTGATGAGCAAGCTAGACCCTGGCCCCCCTTTAGACTGTCGCGCCAACAATTATTATTATTAAATTATGAAGTGTGGAAGCGTAGGATATGGCGTTGATGGTTTCACCTTTTTTTTATACTCAATGAGCAAGATTCCCTTTGAGTCCTTAAAAACTGTGGCCATGAGCTTCCCGGTAGACGGAATGACTTTGAACTTCTTGGGGGAGTCTATTCCTTTTTTTTGCCACTGCATGGAGTCTTGTTTGCTTTCAGGGTCATATTAGTGAACCAATGTTTTGTCCCCAGTAACAATTCGATCCATAACGCTGTCCGCATTCTCACTACACACCTCCAAAAGGTCTCTACAGCTTGCGATTCTCACGTTTTTCTGAGGCGCAGTGAGCATTCGTGGTACCCACCTTGAACTAACCTTTGAAAAGTTATGATGGTCATGAAGAATGGTGTGAATAGTACCAGTTCAAAGCTTGGTGATCTCTGCCATCATTTTTACCTTTATTCGGGCATCCTTAAGAACAAGTTTCTTGACTTCTTTGATGCTTTCTCCCGTACAAGCAGTAGCCAGGGCGCCGGATCGAGGGTCGTCTTCAATACTCTCTCTGCCATTCTTGAACTCTCTTGACCACTTTTGCACAGTTGCAAATGAAGGTGCGGAACCCTGGTGATTTCGATTTTCACCATCATCGTCTCAGTTGCAATTATGATTCTGTTTAACTAGAGATAAAACGCGAATTAATAATCACTTTTATATGAAATTTTACATGAATGCACTAAAATAATAGTACTACTTCATAAGAAGTAAATTTATAAATATAACAGCTTCACCCCAATACCGTACACTGTTGCGCCCCTCGTAACATTTCGACACTTTTTATAGAACGATTTATCTTTGGCCTTAAAATAGGCTTCAGTTTCGGCGGTCACCTTCTCAGTAATCATCTTTTTAACGGGCGTGGCCACCGTGGCGTAGGGGGTGGAGTGTCTAAGTTTAAATCTCAGCTGAAAACCTCGAATTTTTGACGCCACCACCTCTTTCGAGCTGCTGACAGCACTCAAAGAGTAATAACTGTCTAAGAAAGCTTCTTCAAGTATGAAATGAGCGTTTTTTTTTTTTTGAAATTAAAAAACCAAATATTCATGGTAAAGTAAAAATATTTTATACAAAGTATTGGCCATTGTTTTCTACACATTTTGACCACCTTTCTGGCATTTTGTGAATACCACGCCAACAAAATTGTTCGTCTTTTAAAGCAAACCAATCAGACACCCAATTTTCGAGCTCCTCGTAGGAATCAAAGTGCTGCTCAGTCAATGCCTGTCCCATCGATGAAAACAAATGGTAGTCGGAAGGAGCCAAGTCTCTTGAAAACGGCGGGCGGGGTAGCTGCTCCCAGCCAAGTGTTTTGATTGTATCCTGAACCGGTCTTGCTTTGTGTGCAGGTGCATTGTCATGGACCAAAATTACCTTGTCGTGTCTTCTGGCCCATTCTAGTCGATCTGGTTTTGCAGTCGATGTTGATGGTTGTCCCAGATTAGCTCATAATTTTTTCCTTTTAGGATTCTTAAAACAAGTCCATTTTTCATCGCCAGTAACAATCCGATGCAAAACCGATTTTCTTTCGTGTCTTTGAAGCAAAATTTCACAAGTGTATTTTCGGTTTTCCATCTGTCTTTCATTCAATTCATGTGGCACCCATTTTCCACACTTTTGGATCTTTCCCATAGCTTTTAAACGGTCAGAAATAGTTTGACTCAAAGTGTCATCTCCATCCAATATCGTTTGCAATTCGGCGTCTTCAAACTTTTTTGGTGGTCTTCCACGTTCTTCATTTCTCACATCAAAATCATTATTTCTGGACCGTTGAAACCATCTTTTGCATGTTGCTCCTGATAGAGCATGATCACCATATGCCCCAACATGCATTCGATGTGACTCTGCAGCACTTTTCTTAAAATGAAAACAAAAATTGAATGCTTTCCGCAAATCATCACTTTCTGGAACAAAATTCGGCATTTTTAACACGATGAAAAAATATAATGTTGCCTGTTCAATGACTTGATGTATACTAAATATTTTTCACAGATGTCATAGCAAACAAACAAAAAAAAAAATAGATCGTTCACAACAAATGTCCTATCAAGACATTTTTATCTTGACGCTCACTTCGTACGGGTATAAGCACAGCTTCACCCCAATACCGTACACTGTCACGCCCCTCGTAACATTTCGATACCTTTTTTATGGAACAATTTATCTTTGGCTTCCAAATAGAAAACAATTCAAAGCCCAATTCGTACAATTTGACCATGGTAGCCAACAACTTGTGATACGGTGCACTGTCTTGGTGGAAGTCATTTTTTTCTTCTACGTAAGGAACCGTTTTCTTGCAATCTCCTCCTTAGAATGCACCAATAATGGCACGTAGTATTCGCTGTTTGTCCTTTTGCCTTTCTGAAGATAGCCGACCAATAAAATTCCGTGCGGATCCAAAAATAAGGATGCCACCATTTTGCCAGCCCACCTTTGTGTTTTTGGACGTGGTTCACCGAATGCCCTCTATTCCGCTGACTGCCGATTTGACTCTGGAGTGTAATGGTGGATGCATGTTTCATCCATTGTGACATACCAATGCAAGAAATCCGCTTTATTCTGGCGAAACAGCTCCAAACAGTTTTCAGAATCATCATTACGTTGTGGTTTTTGGTTCATTGTGAGCAAAGGCGGCACCCATTTCGAAGCCAGCTTTTTTCATGGACAAATGTTCATTCAACATGGCGTACACACTGCCTTCTGATATCTTTGAGGTGGCACTTGTCTTACGCAAATCCACTTTGCGGTTTTCCAAAACGATTTTGTGTACTTTTTTAACGTATTCAGGTCTAACCACTTCAATAGGCCTTTTAGAGAGTTGTTTTTGATGGGGCACCTGCACACCTTGCAGGCCATTCCTGAGCTTGCAGGCTATTTTTACTCAACAAAAAGCAGTTTTTAATAAACACATAAAATTGTGTTTTTTTTTTCAATAGTTTTAAAAGTCGCAAAAGTAACGTCACTTGAAGCGCTGTAATTTAACTGACCGAATTATCGGACTATCATGAAAAATTGACAGATGTCACATGTGTGTTTGTTCTTCCGAAAAATAGTATAGATTTTTTGTTAGTGGCGCCCCCTAAATGTCAGTCCCGGACTTATTGAGCGATGTGCTACAATCTCCTGCGTGTGGGCGCCACACTACCCAAAGTCGCGGGATGCAATTTAGCGGTTTCCACAAGAGAAGTGACTCACTCTCCAAACCTGTCAATGTCATTCTCGTCATCGACACCCGTACGGGCTGACCCGTAATCGTAAACCGATGCTGGCTTGTGAATTTTTCACGATCTTTCCGAGTATGCTTTCTTTCTATCCTTTTTCTTCCTCACCATCCCTCGCTCTCTCCCTCTCCCATTCTCTCTCTCTGTCTTTCACTCCTTTCTCTCATTCCCTATCTTTGACTTTGCAGGGCAGTCACATTTTTCCCTTTTTGTTCTCCAAAATCTTGCAGGAATCCCAAATTAGACATTGCACTGGTCAACTTTATGCATTCTGCCACAAATAGGCTTGTCGAGTTGCTCTTTCTGGCTCCCCTGCAGGATCAGTACCAGTGATGAACTTAAATCTTTTGTGGAGCATTTAGCAGTGAAACCACGCTTAAAAGGTTTCATCAGATTTTTACAAGTGGTTCCACGGCTTTAGGGAAAACAGCAGAGGCACCATGTTAAGGGGACTGGTCCCTTCTTACTCTGTCCAAGCAAGTGGTTTTCCACTCTTGTGAAACCGCAGATGACACCCAGATTCCACTCATCAGACATGCCTTTTTGCAGAGGATTTGATACATGCTAGAGGAACTTTTGCAATGAACTTTCAAATGTGGCTGACGATCCAGCCAAATCATCTTCAACCACTTTTAGGGGTTCATCGCGAAAGTTCGTCAAAGCCGACAGCTCCTTCTCACATTATTTGGTGTACATTTGCTTCGGACCTCCCTGCAGCTTTGAGCCACCGCGTCCCCATCGTTTATTCGCCTTAAAGACGCGACACCTCCCACCGGCCCGTCACAGCGCAGCACCTTCGGACGCGTGATTGCAAATTGAATTCGAAAATTCATTGCCTGCGTGAGTAAATATAATTTTCCGGGTCCTTTCTGGTTTCTGGCAGCACTCTGCGGCCGGCCAAATTTGATTTGTGGTTGACATCGCTCCCTCCCGCTGCCGGACCTCTGGCCCGACACGAAACCTTCACAAATTGCTCGTGTGCCCCTCAGTTAGACCGCCATTGCCGGTATGGCTCCATCGCTGGTAAGCGCTGCATAACCATCAAATTGTTTGATGACCGCTTCAAGGCCCCGCCGGCCAGTCGGCAGAAGGCGAGCCCGCTTCGTTGAGCTTCAGAATTTATGTAAATAAATGTAAATTTTAATTACCACTCTTTCGGCATTCGACGGCGGCTGCGGTGACGGTGGTCGCATTCACCACTTTCAACTGAGGCCTGGTATCAATTAAGCACTGCCCTCGCCGTCACGGCATCTCGTCCTTTGTGCGGCGCACTGCTACAGCCCCGAGAAGCCTCTGCAATGGCAATTTCGTTCATTTCACGGCATGCATCCATAAATCGCAGAAAATTCGGCAATCAATCGAAAACGCTTCACATAATTTCCAATTAGCGGCGATTCCCACAAATTTCGCATCACCGCGCCGCACAGCGCCGGTCTGGGGTACCGACACCGCCACCTCGCCTGTGTGCTCATTGTGGGAGAGCGCCACCATGGGCTTGTCCTGGAGGCCTGGACTGACCACCAGGAACTGAACATTAAATGGCGATTGAGGGGGCAGCCCTAGTGCGGGTGCCATAAAACGTATCCCGGAAATGGAGTTTCATCCTGGCGATATACGAGTATCTCTGTGACGGCACTCGCTGGATGCAGAGCTCTCGTCGAGAGCCATTAGGGAAGTGACGGACGAGTGGTGATGTGCTCGACATTAGGTTATCTCACGCGCGTTCAATTTACTTTGTGCGGCGTGGCAGTAGGTGTGTGCTCGCGCGTGACTATAACCCAGTGCTGACCGAGGCGGGGGAGTGAATAATAAATTAGGTCACTTTATGGTGAAAAATTCGGGTGTGGATGCCTCGCCGGGGCCCTGCTTGGAAACAGAGCACCACACGGGACCTGGCCAGGGGACACATGTATGCACGTTTTCTTATTTAATTAGACCTTCACTACCGTCCCTGGGAGTGGTCAACTCTGGAGGGGTTTAGTGCCATTCCTGGCCGCAAGTTAATCGAAATATATTGCTGGGCGTGCGGGGCCGAGGGCTGTGGACCTATGAGCGGACAATTTATGCGCTGGGGATATCCGCTTTCAAGATGCGTGTGTGTTTGCTAACCTTAAGTGGAGTGGACGACCGGATAATTACTTGAATAGTTAATTTATTGGCTCCGCTTCTGTTGCTGGGGTTGCCTGTAACCCAGTCCTCGCCCGCAGGGGATAACGTGCATTACCCTTTGATGGTATTTTTAATCAAGACGTGCACCCTTTGTTGACAAAGCGATGATTGAGTGGCATTAAGGACTTGATGTCCTCTCTCGAGTGGCTGTAGTTGTTTATGACATACAGTAGTTTCGGTGCGGGAGTGTGGCTTTCTGATGCTCAAGCACTGTGCACACTCGTCCGGGGGATGGAAATTCATTTCTGACTAGGAGCTGGTCAGCAGTGAGGGTCATCGGAGCCAAGGGGCAACAGGTGGAGTGCAATTAATTGGGCTCCGTTCCTATGCTTATTTATGGCTTATTAAGAGCTTTCTTTTCAGTTAACAACTTTATTAGGCAACGGCTGTAGGGATCCTGAAGGGATACTTGAAGTATGATTGAAGTGCCGGGGTAATGAATGAAGATAAATGGGATTTCAGACAGAGCTTGTTATGAGCTGTATGATGAGACGGGATTAAATTGGCTGTGACTGGAAGGTCTAATACGCCACTGTAAAATTGCTTTTTTTTATGACATTTGACTGAATGTTTGTAAAGCGATTGTAGGCTCGTGGAGGAGGTATTTGTCGCTATTTTGAAGGTGTTGAACTTCTGCGGCCTTTCAGCGAAAAACTTGGTTAGGTAACTCTTAAATTAGTTGCAGGCGGGCAAGAAGGCTTAACAATCAAAGAAGAGAAAAGTTTGGGCATACGATGGATCCAATTTTTGCTAAGAAGAAAACATTTCTCTTTCTGTCTGTGGGCCAGTTTTTACCATTCTTTTCTGGTTTCTTCACCTCAACGGTCATGCCTTTGTTAGCACTAAATCACCCTGACTGAGTCGAACTGCAGCCAGCTCTCCAGCACTCACACGCGAATCATAGCTAGTTTTCAGCAACTGGCCGCTTTACAAACCCCGATGGAGGCGGCGGAAATTACCAAGCACCATGAAGGTGGTCAGGCGGTCAAAAAAACAAAAACACAGCCATGTAGACAGAAATGGTTAGGAAAGTGAAGACTCAATTGAGCAAAGTCCGCGTCAAAGTAAACGAAAAAAGGCTCATGAGCTCAACATATAAGGTTGCCAAATGCCTCCCCTCCACCTTATTGTCTTTTGAATTTTCCGGCTATGTACAAAGCGCTACAGAGCTCGTATCTGGCAATTCTACACGTCGTTTGAAAGGTTATGACATAATCTAGAAAACGACGCTATGCATGATTAGCTTGGATATTGCGTTCAACAGTTATAGACGTGTAAACATGGAGTTCACTAACGCCGAAATTCGCCCTATTTAAAAGTTTACTCTCGTTAGAGGCAAATCCGCTAGAAAAACGTTCCGTGAGATTAATGGTGTTTTGGGGGATGGTACTCTATCACTTCGAACCACGGAGGAATGGTTTCGACGATTCAAACCGGTGAAAACGACACCATGGATAAGCCAGCCACCGGAAGACCTGTGACGACGAATACCGATCGAATCATGGAAATCATCGAGTTAGACCGGCATGTGGCATCTCGTGACATCGCCCAACAGATGGGAGTTAATCACCAAACCATTTTAAACCATCTGCAGAAGGCTGGATACAAAAAAGAGCTTGATGTTTGGGTGCCAAAAAGAGCTTGACGTTTGGGTGCCGCATAATTTTATTTGAAACCTTCTGGACCAAATCAACGCTTGCGATATGCTGCTGAGACGGAACGAACTCGACCCAATTTTTGAAGCGGATGGTGAATGGCTACGAGAAATGGATCACATACGACATTATGGAGCGAAAACGGTCGTGGTTGAAGGCCGGTGAATCGTCAAGCCGGGATTAAGGGCCAGGAAGGTTTTGCTGTGTGTTTGGTGGGATTGGAAGGGAATCATCCACTATGAACTGCTCCCATATGGCCAGACGCTTAATTCTAGCATCTACTGCGAACAACTGGACCGCTTGAAGCAGACGATCGACCAGAAGCGTCCAGAATTAGCCAACAGGAAGGGTGTAGTGTTCCACCAGGACAACGTCAGACCACACACTTCGTTGATGACTCGTCAGAAGCTACGGGAGCTCGGATGGGAGGTTTTATCGCATCCACCATATAGCCCGGACATAGCACCAAGTGATTACGACTTGTTTCTGTCCATGGCGAACGCCCTTGGTGGTGTGAAGTTGAACTCAAAAGAGGCTTGTGAAAAGTGCCTGACCAAGTTCTTCTCAAATAAGGAGGGGGCTTCTACGACGGGGGTATTATGGCGATGACGTCCAAATGGAAACAAATTATCGAACAAAACGGCGCATATTTGAACTAAATCCGATCACTGTAACACTTTTCATGAAGCATTGAATGAAGAGCAAAAAAGCGGAAGGGGGATATTTGACAACCTCATCCCAAATGTAGTAGGAACGGGTGCAACAGTCACAAACCATTAGAGTTCCAAAGGGTACGCGATCTTACATCGATACAGAAGAAAGTCAAACTCGGAAGAATAAAGAAGTTGCTACGTTTCTACAAAAGAAGTGTTTGCAGGAAGTTTTGGAGTCCTCTGGTTACAGAGCAACTCACCCCCTATCCCTTCCGCGCGCCGTTCACGGAGTAGACTGTGCTGGTACGTTTCAAAAGTTGAGCCGAAAAAAAACCTATGCTGCGTTAGGTGCCGTACACTTAGAATTAGGTAAAGACATGAGTACGAATGACTTTCTTCTGGCACTCCGACGATTTGCCAGTCGTTGTGGCAAAAGTTTTATTCGATAATGTAAGGACCTTAAGCAGCTCTAAAGTTCAACACATCTGGCTTTTTGAACGACGATGTCGTACAGCTAAAGGAAGATAGGATGGAGACTCATCATGGAACGGGCTCCGTCGTGGGGCGAATTCTGGGTGCAAATGGTTTGTATTACGGAGTTTTCCAAGCCGCCATAGAAATAGCGAAGTTGGTTTTGGAGAACTGAGAATCATTGCTACAGAAGGGGAGTCAGTTATCAACAGTCGACTACTAACGTTTGCAAGTGTTGATCTGCTTGACACCACGTTAACAGACGAAGTGATTGCACGGAAACTTTATTGTCGTCAGTGCATCCAGTAGCCAGTGCGACAAGTGGGACCAGCATTTCAGGAATTCAAACCAGCTAAGAAGAAGGGGGAAAAATAAATATTTGCCCCTGCTGCGGTCTCTTTATTATAATTTTCTTTGATCTTCACGGCAGCTGTCAAATGGAGATGTTGTAACATTTTCCGAATATGGACGAGGAAAAATCGGCTGGGAGATGGATGTAATTGAACAAACAGCCTTTGGACGAAATAAGCGTGTACGGTCATGCCTTGTGGACCAGCCAATGGAACCAAGTTGAAGCACATCTTTCAACCACCTTCTGGAGTTGCAATCTTAGCCGGTAAAGGATGTTGAATTTAGTGTTGAACAGATAGATGGTTGACAAAGCAAAATAAAGGCGCATAGTAAAAATCTTCGGAAAACATTCAAATCGACATACCAGACAGTTTCTTTGTTTTCTCCATCTTCTCCAATTAACTACGAGAGAGTACGCTCACAATAAACGTTGAATTGATTTTTTTTTTCTTGTTCTTCTCGGAAGTTTGTATTGGGCTTCGATACTGCTGTAGAGCTTTCGAAAGTGAGTTGTCAATTCGCCTTTCTGCGGCGAGTCGCCATTTGTCATCGAGCAATATGTCAAAAACAAAACGACCGAGTTCATTTGCCAGAGAGGTCCAGAGAGAATTCAGGCAGAACCGATGGCATTGGTTAAGGCTGCCATAGCCCCGACAGTGGGGCAGTGGCGTCAACATTATTGCGCCCATATACCGTACATACGTACCGCGCCTTGACGTAGTGGGTAGAGTGCGACGCTCATACGCCGAAAGGTATAGGTTCGATTCCCGGTTGAACACCTCGAATTTCTAAAGGCACCCCCTCTTTCGAGCTGCTGACAACACTCAAAGAGTAATAACTATCTAAGAAAGCTTCTCAAACTTCGCCGTTCGGAGTCGGCAAAAAAGTGTAGGTCTCTTCTACTCGTGAGAGAACAGTAGCGCGCACAACACGAGTAGTTGATGAGCAAGCTAGGCCCTGGTCCCCCTGTGGACTGTCGCGCCAACAATTATTATTATTTTATAAAGTAAAAATGTAACTATACCACATAAACTTTGGGCAAATGAAAATTTCAGTCGGAGGCCGTGGGCACGCGGCTAACACTGGTCCACACTTCCACTCTGAGACACAAAGGATAGATCCAAATCCGTTGCATTGCTCTGTCTGATATATCTTGAAGGCTAAGGTTGGCATTGAAAAATATCGCCTGGACCACATCAGATAAGTATTTCGCTGAGAGTGGGCCAAAGTACCACAAAGCCAATAGCGTGTAGCGTGCAGAGTCCAATGCTTTCTTCTTGCTTCATCCTTTCCTTCGACGCATTTCAATTTATTTCATTTACGTATTATAGAATTTTGAAAAGCTGGAGTTCGAGTTATTCGGAAATGATTCCCATCCAAACATGTCCAACATATCTTCTAATCGATTTAAATAACAATATTAAACTAGGAGACGACATCGCGACTTAAAACATGACTGAGATAATTAGCCAATCGTATTTTGTGTGGCTGGCTTCGAGACGTCATCGACTGTTTTGGGTTTTACCTTGTACGAGCTGGATCGAAACCCTGATATGCAAGAGAAACTACGCCGAGAGGTAACCGACGTTCTACGTAAGCACGACAACGACTTACGAGGGCGTCAAGGCAATGTCGGATTTGGTTTTACGTGATCACCTGCCTTCACGGCTTATATCACGGGGTCAATTTTCCCAGACTAGACGCCTTAGTTACCTAAGTACCAAACTGAGATCATGCTTGAGGAGCAATCACTCTACCTTGGTTTGATGCGAGGCCTTTTTAAAGCCTCTTCCGCTGTCTGGGTCGCAGCGCCCGGTTGAGAATGCAACTCCACACTGAGAAGGGATAGTCCCCTAACCGCCTTGCGTAGTTGTGGGTGAACAATCAACTAGACAAGTAAGCACAGTACACTATCGTCGACTCTACCCGCGATGTTAGGTGATAAACCACAGCCACCACGATACTCCGACAAGGGGGCCTACCGCAATGGTCAGGCTGGAACCGAAGTTCCAGGGGCCTGTGAGCTCCCGTGGCACCAGAATATGGTCTCTGGTCAAGCTGTCACTACCAGTCAGGTTCCCTCAAGGCCTGGGTCTATTGGCCGCCATCCCGCCACAGATGGTCTTTTCTCCATCAGTGATTCCGTTGTCACTATAAATAGTGATACGGATGTGATTTTGAATCATGTGATTCGTAAATCCAGTCACATCATCTGGGGTATCAAGGAAATGCAATATCTAAACCAAGTTATAAATGGTAAGTAAATACAAAAAACAAGCAGAAAAGACACTCATCAGTTTCCTTTCGTTTCAGAGACCCTTTGGCTGTATACGCCTGGAGTGCATTTAAAACGCATAGCAAAGTAAGACTATGCAACAAGTGACCCAAAATCCACGATTCCAAAGAGTGGTAGTGTATTCATTCCAAGGCGATCGCTTTTGGTCGGTCTTCTGCATTCTTGACTATAATGGCTGGAGTTGGATATTCACGTACTTTATCCATTTTTCGCCTTTAGTAATGTATCCCTTTAAAATTTGTTTCACAAGTATTTTGCAAGAGAGTTTCCTCTGATGACTGGTGCAGTTGGTGCGTAGTGCCGTTGCAATAAAGCTCCGTGCCAGCCTTGCGTCATTAGTTGTAAAATTTGATCAACTTAAGCCGCAGACTGACCAGAAAAATGTAAATTGTAACATCAAAATTTGGTTGGAAATCAACACCGACATTCACTTATTACGTTCTACGTGAACTTGTTGTTATGTTCATGCAGAGCTCTTCTCCCATTCAAGGTCTATTTAAAAAAATAAGGCGAGTTTAATGCGGAATTTAAAGTTAGATTATCTGAGTTTTTTATTAGATCTCGCACAGTTTGAAATGTACTGAAATGTACGCACTGTGGCATAGCGTCTCACCTTTAAATAGACACAAATATATATGCGTGTATAAAAAAACAATATCTTCATTAATAATTGCGTAGTTCTATAGCCACACCACCACTGCTTCCGCCTTGGTTTCACTTACTTTTTCCATTTTCCACTAATTTTATCTGTTAATCACAATCTTCAGAACGAAAGGACCATACAACTACTACTACAAGCTAGCAATTGAACCGACTTCTGGAGGATCGTGCCTCTGGTGTTGACTTGTGAGTTACGCATTATCTACCTTTTTTGCAATTGAAGGTCTCGATGACCTTGACGGAGCGGCAAAAGTTCTCCATCGTCATCCTACACAAACTGACGAGTGTGTTAGGAATGCCGAAACTGGACATGGCACTGTATAGCTAGTCTCTATGCACACTGTCGTATGCGGCCTTGAAATGGTGAGTGTTGGTTTGTGCCAGTAGAGTCCCTTCCAGGATCTGCCGCTATGTGAAGACCTGGTCTATTGTGGACTTCCCTAGCCTAAAACCACACACCACCTAAAACCTATCAGGTCATGGACAAACGGTTTCAGACGCTCACACAATATGGCAGAGAGGATCTTGTATGCGATGTTCTGGAGACTAATCCCTCAGTAGTTGGCGCAGTCAAAGGGGTCTCCTTTCTTGTGAACCGGGCAATCGACGCTGAAATTCCACTCAGCGGGCATGCTTTCCTCCGACCATATCTTACAGATGAGCTGGTGCATGCGCCCCACCAGGTCATCTCCAGCTGCTTAAATAGTTCTCCAGTAGCTTTGTTCGACTTCAGCTTAGATATTGCTATCTTCACCTCGTCCAAATCGGGGCAACGGTATTATTGTCTATCATCGTCTAAATTGAGTAGAACATTCTGCCTTACTGCGGAATTTTGACCGTCATCGCCGTTAAGGACTCTGCAGAAATGATACTTCCAGATTCTCAGCACAGACTGCGACTCCACTACTAGTTGTCCATTCTGGTCCTGCCAGGCATTGGTCCAAGCCTTGTATCCTCCGGATAGCTGTTTTAACTTTCGGTACAAATTTCGGACTTCATTCCTGCCTTAACGTCTTTCCATTTCCTCGACCGCGCGCTTCTCATGCTCCTTCTTCTTCCTTCTGAGAAGCCGGTGCTCTTCCCTTCTTATCTGGTCGTAGAGTTCACGCCATAACAGCCCTCGTTGTTCGATGCAGCATTGCCTTACAAGCGTCTTGTTTGGCTGCATGTGCTTGCCTGTACTCGTATACCAACCACGGGTTCCTTCTGGGTGGTGACGTGAAACCCAGCACATCAGTGGCAGCTTCCTTGATTTCCAGTCTATTTCTTTGTTCAGTGCAGGAAGCGTCGAACTCTGAGACCGAGTTTCAGGTAGACTGCTTTGGCAAAGATCCCAACGACAAGTTGTCATTTTAGTTTTCCGACGTTAAGCTGCATTGGCCTGTGTCAACTACGTTGTTCTGTCGATATCCGGGCACTTAACTTGGGTACAGCAAGGTGATGATACGAGTCGATGTTTTCACCTCGGAAGGTTCGGACATTGAGAATACTGGGAGAGTGCCTGACGTCAATCGCAGGATCGCCAGGCCCCATTGTGAATGTTCAAACGTGGGAACCACGTGCTAGCCACAGAGAGGTTCCGTCCCGAGGCGAAGTCCAACAGCCTGAGTCCGTTTCCGGATGCGTTGTCGTGCAGTCTGTGTTTTTCGATGACTCCAGCATATATGTCCTCCTTTCCCAGCTGAGCGATGAAATCTCGAAGAACGATCCTGGTGTCGTAGCTGGGACATCGATCGTATGTTCTTTCTAGGAGATCATAGAAGTCATCCTTGGTGTTGTCATTCTTCTCCTCTGCTGGGGCGTGAGCGAAAATTAGGTTGATATTCTCGAATTTAGCCTTGAAACCGATTGTCATGAGGCGTTCGCTGACGGGGTCGTAGCTACAACAAATCCGCAACTGATTAAGTGCTGCCTTCTCTCTCTATAGCAATTACTGTAGTAGATATCGCAGTTCTTCATCGTTTTTATGCCAGGCCCATCTAATCGCACTTCCTGGATGGAGGTAATGTCTGCCTTGTAGCAGTCAAGAGCAAGTTTTTCGGTTGCACGTGGTCTGTTAAACGCCCTTACATTTCACGTGCAGAACCGAAAGTCATTGTCCTTAAAACGTTTACTGTGGTCGTCAACAGTTGATCCGTCCTTATTCGAGGCATATCGGTTTTTCTGAACTAAAGGTTTTTTTACGTGGTGAGGAAGTTACCCTCACGCACAGTCCATAGGCTGGTAGACCAGGCCCATTATTTAAGCCCTCGGGCAGAGGGGTTCGCGGCATATATTGGTTCACCATACAACGGGTGATGTGATAGCTATCCAGGGGGCGCCGCGTGGAGGCTGTATGTCAACTTGACCTGTGCACTAACGAGGATAGTGTTGGCAACTCGCCTTGTTGAGCGAAATATACAACGTTACCTTGCGTGAACAGGACCATGCCCCCCCTTTGCATCCAAAACATCACTAAGGAGTGTTCCCCATTTTAGTTCGTTACGCTTGTGGAACCCTCTGCACGCAAGCGTCAGACGAACTGTGTAATTCTTTGTAATTGCACATGACTGCAGCGTATAGTTCCAACTGAAGTTGGGTGTTATTCTGATCTCAGCTAATTCCTTTTCTGAGGAACTGAAAAAAGAGTTTTCATACTTTTTGCCAACCTCAAGCAACTGCCGCGTTTTTTAGCCTTGATGAAGGCTGCTTAATGCTTATTTCTATATAAGCATACGAGTATACTTCTTTTGGTTTCTTTTCTTAAGACTCATACGACCTGCCTGTATTATCTAAAAACAAGCAGGTCTCAGGAAAATCGTCAGAGACATAGCTGCCGACCTCTAGAGAGGAGCGAACTTCCGTCCGCTCGCTGCGATCTATCAGTTTGGCTCCGAAAAACCAATGAAATTCTTTCGATAAACATCAGCAAACTCTGGGCTTTGTCATTTTTTCTATTAAGCCCCAGTGCTGTTTCCTACACGCCTCAATTGTTTGATCTGTTTATTATATATTTGCTGACGCGACAGTCTACAAGAGGACCAGGCCTTTACAGTTAGAAGGAATCTACATTTTTTGGCGACCCCGAAAGCCAAGCTTTTGAGAAGCTTTGTGCTGCCAGCAGCGCAACAGAGGCAGTGTCGTGAAAAATCCAAGGTGTTCCAAACGGGAATCTAAGCTGAGATCTTCCGCCTGTTTGTGTGGGGGGTGGAGTGTGGGAACTCTGCGTTGGTCATAGTCTCTGCACTGTGATCTCAACAACGGATGGTCACTGCCTTAATTTCTAGGCAATTCAAATCAATGCCTAAACTAACTGCGTTCTGTTCCACAACCGTCCTTCCGTCGGCCCCTGCTACAGCGTCACTCCACCTTCATCCAAAGTGACTTCACCCCACGCCAGCAGCATTAAATGATTGCTGCCTTCCGGCATTCGAGCTGCTCCCCAACTGCGTCCCGTTCCGAGACTCATTTGACCACCTCAACAAGCCCAGAACGACATAATTATCTCAAATGGCTTACAGTCAACTTTTTCGACATCTCCGTCTCGTCTGGTGTGGCATTCCCATAAAACCAGGTCACGGGGCACGCAAACGGCGCGCAAGCCAGGCAAGACAAGATGACACCATCGCCAACGACATCTCGTCCAGCACATTGACCCAATCGTCCCGAAAATTGCAGCTCGATTCATTTCGACAAAAACCATTAAACAGTTCCGAAACATTTCTGCATTAAAACGCCCATTACGCTGACAAATTGAGAGCGTAATTGAACGGACGTAACAGGACGTAAAATTCGGAGCGAGACTCCTCCGGCGCGGGGCCAGTGTCCAGAAATTCAAATGTCTCTTCGTGTAGGTTTGTTCTGTTTGCGCTTGTGTGCCTGTGTTTGTATGTGTATGTGGGGAAGGATAATAAAAATCGGGGCCAGGAACTGAATTGCTAAATTATTCTTCGTCGCCCTGTCTGCCTGTCTGTTCTCAAGAAGTCGAAGAATTCTTCTTTTCCCAGCGACTGTCGCTTCTTCATTTTTAAGTCGATTCTGGTCCGTTGTTGTGTGTACTCTCGTTGTTATGTGCGACCCCCCGCCCCACCCCACCAAACAGTCATCTCTTCGAAATTAGGTGGGAAGATATAAACTCTCTGGAAACCCATTTACCCTCCAGCAGCAAAAGCAGCAGCTTCACTTGCTCGAATGCCAAGCGTCTGCATGTGTAAGGGCTCTCGTGAAGAAAAATCCCCAAATATTGCAGAAAACTTCTGCTCCATCTTCGTCGCATTCGAAATAAATGTGCGCCCATAAATTTCACTAACGACAAAGTCAGGAAGTCAAAAACCTATTTTATTGGACATTTTAAGCGCCAGAGGCTCTGACTGTGGCTTGACGGTCTTCCTGCGTGGCCCTTGTCGTGCTCGTTGTCGTCGTCGTTGTTGTCTGTTACTGTCTGCGTTTGCATCCCCTCTCGGGTGTGCGGCGGAATGCTGCTCGCTACATTTTATTATAAATCACTCGTCGTCGGACTTCACTTGGTCCCCGGCCACATGTGGGTGGGTCGTCTCCGCTCGAAAGGTGATATATTCTTGGTAGCGGAACAGATGGTCGCTCGGTTGTACTCGATGTACTGGATGTGGCCTGAAGCATGGAACAGAGGCGCCGGGGAGAAACAAAAAATCCTCAGATGCACTTCAGGGTCATGATGTGTAATTAGAGCTCCATACTCCACTTTCACCCTCCCACCCCCCGCACACAGATAACCACACTTGGCCCGGACTACGAATATCCAATTATGGAAACAAATTTCTGTGGAAATGATTCGGGTTTCCTTTGGATCGAAAGGGGCATGAAAACTTTTACTACAACTTTCCGGTGGAAAGGCTTATGAATTCGGCCTGGACCTTTGATTCAGTGAGGGAGCGTGTGAACGGTTGGGGGCAGTTGTGCATTCATGCTCGGCGTGTGTAGTTGCCGAGGTGATGAAGATTGCCGGACTGTAGTAGGCTCGGGCTGGAAAAGTTGGTCGTGCACGCCAGCAGGTGGTGGCGACGGGGCGAGGGTGGAAATTTTAAGGGACTCTTTGATTGATGATTACGTTTAATTGGTAGGATAACAAATGGATGTTTTGCACGGGTAGTGGTGGTCTGGCTGACCACCAGTGAGTGATTTGTTATTAAAATGAAAGAACTTTTATTTGATTATGATTGACGAAGGATAACTCGGCGTCGTGTGGGGGTAGTGAAAGGATTCGATAAATTGAAGAAATTTGCTGGGCTTCGGTGGGGACTGGGGAACAAATGAGTTTTCATTCCGTCGGTCTGCTGTTGTGCGGTTGAATTCTGAATGTTGCACGAACAGAAAGGGTGTTAGTTTGGTTTTAATTTATTGAGTCTGTCTGAAATTGAAATTTTCGGATGCCATTTAATCCGAGAGTCGGTGTTCTTTACTGAAAGGTTTCAGAGACACAAGTTTGGAATGGGATGTGCTTGGGCTCAGAGAGGAGGGCAGATTGTGTCGTTAAATTGCGCTGCTGTATGTTGTGGATTGCCTGCTTGTTCGGTTATGAATTCGTTCATAAAACAAATGAATGAAGGACGAAAGTCTACTAGCTTCTCTCTTAATACATATTTGAGGAGATGGGGTGAATTGACAGGGTGAATGATAGGATAAACTCTGCAAAATTTCATAGAGACAAACCTGTCCAAGTACTCAGTACCCTCCGGAAGTTAGGTTTCACGGACTCTGTAGCGATGAGCGACTTAATCGATTCAAATTCCTGTCCGGCAACTGACATTCGCAGATTTGGAATTGTGAAAAAGTCGCAAAAGGCTGGAGTAACGTCGTGAATGAGGCTGGAGTTGCATCGTGAACGAGACTTGAGTTACGTCGTGAACGAGGCTGGAGTTTCGTCGTGAACGAGGTTGGAGTTGCATCTTGAACGAGGCTTGAGTTGCATCGTGAACGAGGCTGTAGTTGCATCGTGAACGAGGCTGGAGTTACGTTGTGAACGAGTTTGGAGAGGATATCAGAACGTTCAGAAATTTTGACAAGAATGAACCGAGTGACCCTTCATCACAAATTTTATGTAGATCGTATCTTGGGCATTATAGAAAAAGCTTTCCTTCTCTAATGGATTGACACATTCATCAAAGTGCGGCCACAGGATATATTGGATTGCGCGGTAGTCCACATGGGGACCTGACGCTGCTGTTCTCTTTCGAGTAGAAAGAACCATCGTTGCAAACTTCTAGCGGTGAAGTTTCGAGAAGATTTTTAGTAGACAGTGAACTCTTCGGGCATTGTCAGCAAGAAAGAAGTGGTGCCCAGAAATTGCGAGCTGTTCAGTGTGGTAATCGAACGTGGAACTTCGTCGTGGGACTGTCATGTGACTTATTCAATATCTCCTCGAGAAGATAGTACGTAACTCATAAGTCAACACCAGAGGCACGATCTTCCAAAAGCCTCATATGCGAGAACGGTTGTTGCGTCGGTTATCTAAATCCGGAATAGGGGGCGCCACTAACATATTATTTTTCAGAGGTTCAAACATTCAAATGTTACCTGTCAGGTGGCATGTAACAATGTTTCAAGCGACGCTACTTTTGCTATTTTTAAAACAACGGAAAAAAACCGAATGTTGGGTACGAGAGTTGCCTTTAATATTTCGAGATTAGAGAACAAAAACAAATATAGCTTTATTGTTTTTCAAGATATTCCCCATTAAGACCTATACACTTCTGCATGCGTTTGAACCAATTGTCGAAGAACGTTTGCCACTCTGATTGAGGTATCTCCAAAACACGCATTCTGAACGCATCAACCGCTTCTTCAGGTGTCGAAAAACGTTGACCTCTCAATTTATCTTTTACGTACGGGAATAAAATAGAAATAAAAAAAGGTTTTGCACGTGGAATGTGAGGTCCCTTAACAGGCCACTTGCAGCCGAACAACTTGCGGAGGCCCTTGACAGCGACAAAGCTGACAAAACCGCCATCCATTAAGTGCGATGGGATGGGCCTGGCATAAAAGCGATGAAGAATTGCGATATCTACTACAGCAATTGCTATAGAGAGAGAAGGCAGCGCTTAATCGGGTGCGAATTTATTGTTCGAGGCAGACTTAGGCAAACCCGAGCTATAACCCCGTTAGCGAACGGACCCATATGGACCCATATATGGAGATATGGACCCATATCTCATACAGCCAAAGAAACAATTCAGTTGCTGCATCAGTCATTTTCCGGTCGTGTTATTTTGCGTTTTGGAGACCAGAATTGGCCGCCTAGATCGTGCCATTTAACACCATTGGACTTTTTTCTTTGGGGTTTTTTGAAGTCGATGGTATGCGAATAAGCCAACGACGACTCAAGCCTTAAAGGAGGAAATTGAACGCTGCATCAATGTAATACCGCAGAATTTTTGCAAAACGGTCATTGAAAATTTCATTAAAAGATCGCGTATGTGCCAGCAAAGCCGCGGCATGTGGCCGATGTGTTATTCCAAACATAACCTCATCGTGTCTACTTTACGATATAATAAAGAATTGACAAAATACCTGCGTTTTATTTAAAATTGAAATCTTGCGTTCTTGTTGGGACACTCTTAATATTGGTTGGTTGGACTTCTTTATTATTTACTTGCAATCGTAACACTTTTTGGACATTTTTTCATTCTGCCACATTTTGACTTTTCTGCCAATTTTTTTATTTCTCATTTAGTTGTCAGTATCGTTTCGTTCATTTAAATTAAAAAAATAGACGAAATCGACAGAGTGCTAATATTTTTTAAAGTTGACTGATGACGAATCATGAGCACATGGTTATGACATCGATTCCAATGTCAAATCGTTACAATGATAGGGCACAAGATAGCTAGGGCCAAAAAAGTATGCCAAGTTCGACCAAATGTAAAGACGTAACCGACTCTTTTATTTCAATAACAGTGGTGTAAAGCTTCAGGAACTATTGCCATATGTTTGTACGGTCAATATGGAGTATTATCTTGAAGTTATACGCCGCCTGTAGAAAGCAATATGGAGAAAACTTCATGTCTTCATGTCTTTTGCATCACTTCCTCCCTCGTCATTTCGTGTTCATAATTTCTGGGCCGAAAGCAACGAGTAAATCATCACTAGATTTGGCCCCCTGTGACTTTTTCCTGTTTCCAAAATTGATACCGAAGCGGAACGCCGTGTTACGTTGATTTGTGTGCGGCTTGTCTTCGATGTACTATTTCATAGTTTCCTGACACAACCACTTGAGGTTATTTATCCTTCATAAACTTTTACTCGAATCTACGTTGACCCCTGGTGTGGGGTGGGGGCGGTGGAGATTTGCGATGAAAACTTGCTTACTCGCGGACGATCAGTATTTTCTTAGAATAGACGTTCCGATTGTCTACAGGCAAATGAACTTTTCGTGAAAAGATTCTCACGCAGAGTGGTCTGCAGCTTCCGCAGGGGGTATGTGATTTCTTTCTTTTTCGAAAACTCGTTTGTTTTCTTTTTTGAATATTTGTTTGATTAATTGTAACATTTACACGACGGGGTCTGTGTGGAACACATTGTAACAGCGAATGGGATTCGCGTGCACGAAAGTTGGAAGTTGAGCAGATTCGACATTTTTTCAACGTGCTAGAGAACACTGAACTCGCGCGGATTTTTAAATAGATCGTGAGAACAAAGCAAGACACATAATAAGCGGCGACGACATATATTTGCCGGCCGTCGGCGAAACAATAATTTGGGTAGACAGATCTAAAGTGCGTGACGGAAGAAAATATACACTTGGCATTCCTTTTTCACTTTAAATTAATGACAGTAGAATTGAATAGTTCTTTTTGTTTAACTTGTGGAAATAAGTTTTTAGACTTTTCTTTGGTTTTTCAAAAACTTTCAGTGTGTAAGCGATTGTTCGGGTTTTAAGAGGCAATCCTGCCTGTACTAGTGTCCTTCAATAGTTTCCTTTAACTTCAACGACTCATGACAAATAGGTATTGGCCTTAGAAATTTTCGCATGACCTATTCTACTCATCTCTGACGAGAAGTGAACACATTCACTACGTCAATAGATCCGAATAGATGTTGGGGTTGAGAAAATGCAAAAAATGTTGATCCTTAATAGGAGTGCATGTGAGATCTTTATCCGGAAGGTTTCTGGTAGATTGTGGAAGTCTTATCAGATTTCAGTCAGAGACCAACAAGAAGGCAGTCAACTAACTCGTCTTCCGCCCTTGAATACATTTTGACAGCGTTTTTATAACATTTCCTCTCCTTGAACAGCTGAGTCACAGATATTTCTTTGTTCTTAAATGAGAATACGGTTGAGCCGATAGCTGGCATCCATTATTCCATGACATCCAAATTATGTATGTAAGGCAGTAGTTTCATCCGAAAACAATATCCTCAAAACTTTATGATTAATTCAAAATTTAAATGAGAATATAAGCTTAGTTTGAACGCAATAATTACTAAATAGAACTCGTTAGCATTACAAAAACCTGAATAACTGCTACTGATTTTAAATTCCAAAACTCCTATTCTGTAAATGTATATCGTTTTTATAACAGTTGATAATAAATATTATCAACATGATCTATGAAAGATCTATGAAAGACGGCGTCTTGCAAAGATCGAGGAGATGCAAACGGAATCAATGAGAGCTCTAAATGGCAATCCAAAAGTTGCGTATCACAACTGCCTCGAGGATTGGAAAGAATGTTGGCGCTGTATACGCGAACTGCTTTGAGAAAGACAGAATAGAAATTGATGAAAAAATAATTACTTTGTGAGAAAAGTAAAAATTCACCGTGTCACCTTTTTTTGAACAGACCTCGTACTGCTCCGTACTTTTGGCCTTAAGCTTTTGTTTGTTGTCTATTGTGAGCATCTAATGCCCCCATCTCACAGACAGCTTGGCTTTGCCCACTGTGCTATGCAAGATCTGCACCATCGAGTGTTTGGTCATTCGCGCACTCTTCTCGCGCGCACCTTCAATCCAGCAAAAGCTCGAATGTACTTGTTATCCGTCGTTCACCTTAGTAGAAGTTATCGCACCACCTATGTCCAATTTCTCAAAATCCGTACCTTGGTACCCGTCCAAACAATTTCCGACCAAAGGTCTTTGACACTTGATTTAAGGTGGCCGACTTCCAGACGCTGTTTGTGTTTGGGTAGGGCATTATGAGCTGAATGAGATTCAATCTGCTGCTTTGAACCAAAAATATCACCTGATTGTGCTGCCTTTTCATTTTTCTGAGCGCCCGCCGATGCCTTTGGTTTAGCTGAAATGCGAAGAGGTGCCATCGAATTTTTGGTTTTGTCCTCGCATGTAGGGTTCACCCTCGCTCTCGCATTTCTTCGTTTTCGTCCTGCGGCGCTACAGTCCAGTGTGGACCTAACAGTCTTAATCACAGCGCCCACTTTTGTCTATCACTCCTAGTTCATGTGAACCTGACTATATTTGTACTCCTTTAACGGCTTTGTAAGTACCTGTTCCTGGAGGACATTACACTGATTCAAATCCAAAGGATTGACATGGTATTCCCGGAGATAGCCCCCCGGTGGCCGCAACGATTAACATTTCGAACACCATTCCAGTCCACTCCATTCCACAAAGCACTTAAAACAGTTTCATCCACCTATTTGGAAGCACATTCCGGGTTTCTTCTTTTTTTGCGAAACTTCTACAAGAAGCTTTCTGGTTGGTTGCACAGAAAGACGGAGGGCGGAGGTGGCGACAACCCCCCCCCCCCCCCCAGTGTCATTTAATTTCAATTCTTCCTCGTATCTTGACCAAAGGCAATTCCCAACAAAATACGCTCGAATGGCTTCGCCAATGGCCCTTGTCTCCACTCGACCACAACAGAGAGAATATCTTCTGGCCCCCCAAAGCGCCACCCGAACTCACACATCGTGGTCGCAGTCGTGTCGGTTTGGAAGCTGGCCACCCCAACTCAAGTGTCTAAGTCCTTTGGCCTTTTCGACCGGAATCCTCTGCCAACCACAATCATATGCAACACCAATCCGACTGATCAACCACTTACCGCACTCGGCCCCCATGAACGGTGTGCGGGAATGACATGCGGCGGCAGAAAGGAACACAACAGGTAAAAAGATCTTTGAAACACCAATGACGCCGCCGACTCTGCGAGCACCTTGTGTGTGTGCGTTCAAAGCTCTTATCTTCCGCTCCCCTGACTAATTAATTAGTCCGAAGTGCATTAATCGACTTGGCAGACGGCAGAGTCATGTGCCAAAGCCACATGTAAGCACGGCCGCCGCCCAGGCAGGAGGAATCGAGGAAACGGCATCTCATAGGTTTTCATTTAGTCAATTTCCTGGAGATATCCTCTTTGATCCTTGAGCCTCTGCACCCCAGCTGCAACTGGCTGGCAAGGCGGTCAAAGTGTGCAGGCAAATGCCCGAGATTAAATCTCATTTGGCAGACCGGCTGGAGAGGACTGTTACTTGGGCAGGTTGGCCTACAAATGCTTGTGCTGCACACTTCATTCCTCTAGATGCGCTTCATTTGAATTAAATGGAAGAGATGATCAAAGGATATTTGTCGGGATTGGGCAGGGGACGGGGACTTCCGTCCTGATTGCGAGGAGAAGGAGGCGGTTGTGCTACGGATCAGCTGCTGTTAGTAGCGCCCGGTACTGCGGGGCGTATCCCTTCGGTGTGACGATATCACGTCTCAGGTTTCAGCGTCAGCTCCATGTGCGAATTAGCCAATAAAAACTTTCATTACCGATATCCTTGAGGACTTTTGCCTTATTCGTTGCCAGCGTGCCATCCTGCGCTGCGGGTGGAAGATCTATTTTGTCTCCGAAGTTCTGGTCCCTTTTTTCAGTCATTTGTCTCTTACTTCTGCGTCGTCTGTTGAGGCGCCTGGCAGGGCGGTGGGGGTCGTGCATTTATTTCGCTTCAAACGGGCGGCTGAAACTTTCACTGTTCGTGGCGTTGAAAGGCCACCAAAGATCGTCCTCGTCGTTGGTGGAGGGTGTTTGGGCGGCGAAAAGTTTCACGTTTCGCCCCATAATCGATGTTTGGGGAAATATCCTGACTATCGATTTGATAAGTTGCCTATCGGGTGGGTGGCTGGTTGGGAAACATGCGGTTTGCTCGGATTGAAAACTGCTGCAGGGTGGATGCACAAATTTCCGGAAACTTTTCTTTCGGATTTTGAGTTTTCGAGACCGAGACAAGTGTCTGAGGACCGGGGAAGAATGCAACATTTGGTCGTGAGAGCCGCGCGGGACTATCTGGGCGCTCCCCAAAGCAGATTCTTAAGAATGGATAAATGTTTGAGACGAGGAAAACACCTGTGGTGGTCTTTGATGCGGAAAGTTTTACGCTGAATGACGTTCAGTTGCTTTATTCCCATTGTGGCTGGGCTTTGAGGAAGCGACGGATGGTTGGGTGGGTTTTCGGTGGTGCTTTATCGTTGCACAAATAGTTTTGTGTTGAGGGCCTGGCTGTTCGGCGGGGAGGAGTGGGATTTTATCGATTGAGGCGCCATCTGTGGCGCTGTTAACACGAGGACTGCTAGATTCAGTGATGGAAGAGGTGCAAACTGAGAAAGTTTATCACTTGGCTTGGGGAATGCTGCAGCTGTCTGAATCGTTGTTTCTTTTTTAAGCCTTTCTCCTGCATTTCGCTTTACTTAAGTACTTTCATCGCAGTATCTGAGGAACTTAATTTTTTGGCTGCCTAGACTTATGGGGAAACCTCCTCCTTAAGAAACATGAAGGAGTGGATGGCTCTCAGACTTACCCCACCACCGTCCATACAAAAAAGACAAAAACTTGATCTTGGAGGGGCTAAGAGAACGCATAGTGCTCTCAAAAACAATCAAGTTTGATCGCAAAATGGACCAGCATCAACTTCCGAGAGCGCCTATTTGACTGAAAGAACTCGTCCAAGAAAGCGTGACACTAAAGTGTAAACAACGACCGGCCCAAGGTGGCAGTCGCATTCGATTAAAAGCATTTAAATGTGCATAGGCTCCGCACGGGATTGCCTTATCCTCCATTAACTCACTTTCCTAAGGTATTTCCGTAGGAAATACTTTCGCGGGACATAAAATGTTTTTGGACTCACCAGGCTATAAGACCTTGGGCAACTTAGGCGCTCAACTTAACGTCGTTCTTCTTCTATTTGTGGTGCTTCAGTCTGAGCTGCACTTGGGCCTGAAACAACATGCATCTCCAACCAGCCGCGACTTTAGCAAGGTCCAAGATTTGGCGACGTAAAGCAGTACAGGGATGGCCACACTATTATGCCAAGCTACCTAGTCACCCGAGAGGGCTATTTACTCAATTGCCTCTTGAAACCAAAGAAACACCGATTGGCAAGAGTGATTCTGCGTTTGATTTTGGGTACTGATGTTGTTGTCCCTGTTTACCGCGGAGCCGAGGTAGACGAAGTCCTTGACTACCTCGAAGTTTCTGCTGCCTAGTGTGACGCTGCGTCCGAGACGTCGATGTTGTGTGTCCTTCCTTGATGACAGCTTGTACTTTGCTTTGCACTCATTTACCGCCAGACCCATTTTAGCCGCTTCCGCTCCAATGCCAGCAAACGCCTCATTGACAGCTCGCTGTGTTCGTCCAATCACGTCAATGTCATCAGCGGAAGCTAGCAAGATCGTGCCTCTGGTGTTGACTTGTGAGTTGCGCCCGATCTTCTCGAGGATGATGTCAAAGAAGTCAAATGACAGTGCGTCGCCTTGTCTAAAATCTTTTTTGAGAATGAAGGTCTTGGTGAGTTCGTTACTGACCTTAACGGAGCAGTGAGAGTTTTCCACCGTCATTCTACACAATCTGCCAAGTTTGTTAGAAATGTCAAAACTGTATAGCTTAGAAACAATTTCTCCAGATTCACGGAACAGATTAAGACTCTCCCACAAGTTGTCCATTTAGAACCCGGCAGGCTTCGGTCCTTCGAACTTTGTACCCACCGGATAGCTGTTTTACTCTTCGGCAAGACTTTCGGACTTCATTCCTGCCATAACACCTTTTCATCTCTTCGACATGCTCCTTTTGTTTTCTTCTGAGAAGCCGGAGCTCTACCCTTCTTCTCTGCCCTTAGAGCTCACGAACAACCCCCGATATTCCATGCAGCGCTGCTTTATAGGTGTCTTGTTTGGCTGCATGCGCTTGCCTGAACTCGTCGTTAAACCTTGAGTTCCTTCTGGGTAGTGACGAGAATCCCAGAACATCAGTGCCAGTTTCTTTGGTGGCTTCTTGACAAAGTTTCTAGTTTTCGTTTTTATTTACAACTGGCGCGCAAGGAAAACGAGGTTCCGATACACATTGGTTTTCTTCTTTAGTTCTTTAGTTAGAACTGGCAGCGTCGACCTCTGAGCGAGTTTCAGGCAGTCTGCGTTGGCAAAGATCCAAACGATTGGTTGTGATTGTAGCTTTCCGACGTTAAGCTGCATTGGTCTGTCTCGACTACGTTGCTCTCTCGATATAAGGGTTCTTACCTTGGCTACAACAAGGTGATAATCCGAGTCGAAGTTTGGCACCACGGAAGGTTCGGACATCGAAAAACTTGAGGAGTGTCTGACGTCGATTGCGACGTGATCCACCTGATTGACGGGAAATTAATGACGCGGTCGCCAGGTTCCTTTGTAAATGTTCAGGCGTGGAAATTGTGAACTCACCACAGAGAATTTATAGACTGAGGCGAAGCCCAATAGCCTGAATGCGTTTCTGGATGTGTTTGTCGTCCAGGCGGTGTTTTTCGATGACTCCAGCTAAGATGTACTCCATTCCCAGCTGAGCGTTGAAGTCTCCTAGAACGATCTCGGTATCATAGCTGGGACATCGATCGTATGTTCTTTCTTGGAGACCATTACAGGCATTCTTGATGTTGTCATCCTTCTCCTCTGTCGGGGCATGAGCGCAAATTTACTTTAATGCGGATTGTCAAGAGGCCGACGGGGTTGCTGCTTAAGACATTTTACCTAAGTATACCTCGTATTCAAGAGGCGCTGCCTTCTTTTTCTCATTATAACAACTTCTATAGAAATCGCAGTTACCTGGATGACGGTGATGAATGCATTGTTGCTGGCCAGGGCCCCTGCAAGTTCTTCGGCTGCACGTGGTCTTTTAAGAGACCTCACATTCTGCTTGAAAACCATAGTATCCAAGAAGCGCTGCCTTATTTCTCTCGTTATAAAAACCTCTATAAAAATCGCAGTTCCTTTTTTTGCCGGGCCCATCCCATCGCCCTTCCTGGATGATGGTGATGACTGCTTTGTGACTGGCCAGAGACCTTGCAAGATCGGCTGCAGGTGGTCTCTTAAGACACCTCACATTCTACTTGAAAATGATTTGCCTGTGCCGTCATCCGTCCATATCCGAGGCCTGTCGCTGTCTCTGAATTGTACAAGACGCAGTTGGAGCCCTCATACGCTTCTATAAGTCGCGGGAACACTTGTGTATAAAGGCTTCCAAGCAGGCTCATTTAAAGAAGAAGTTTGATTTGCAAAACTTGGTTTCCGGCATCCTACCTAGAATTCAATAAAATGATTCCCACAAAGATGAACAAAGTGGGCATCAACAAGACAATTTGGCTCATAAGGTACCAAACAATAAATGAAGGGTTTCCTACACCGAGATCCAAAGATGAGGGAATGGGTGTGTTTAAACAACTCTAGGCATGTCTGCAGCTCACTTCAATAAGCCTAGGGCTTAGAACTTTGTCTAATTCCGATCTGAGAGGAGCTCAAGCGTTTCATTTTGCTTCACTTCTGTCCAGCATCAAGCCTAACAAGCACACACATACGAGGGTCGCCTTTTATATTTCGGGATTAGCGAACAAAAAAAATATTTATAATCGAAAATAGCTTTATTGTTTTTCAAAGTATTCCCCATTAAGACCTATACACTTTAGCGTGTGTTTGAATCAATTGTCGAAGCACTTTTGCCACTCTGATTGAAATATCATTGACAACATGCAATCTGAACGCATCAAACGCTTCTTCAGGTGTCGAAAATCGTTGATCTCTCATTTATTTTTTACGTACGGGAATAAAAAGAAGTAATTTGGGGCCAATGTGGTCGCCGTGGCGTAGTGAGTAGAGTGCGACGCTCACACGCCGAAGGGTCTAGGTTCGACTCCCAGTTCAACACCAATTTTTCTAATAGTTCACGGCACCACCTCTTTCGAGCTGCTGACAACACTCAAAGAGTAATAACTGTCTAAGAAAGCATCTCAAATTTCGCCGTTCGGAGTCGGCAAAAAACTGTAGGTCCCTTCTACTCGTGAGAGAACAGTAGTGCGCACAACACGAGTAGTTGATGAGTAAGCTAGGCCCTGGTCCCCCTTTGGACTGTAGCGCCAACAATTATTATTATTAATTTGGTGCCAAGTCAGGACTGTACGGCGGATGACTCATCAAATCGATGTTTTGAGTGCTCAGAAATGCAGTTGTTTGAGGCGATGTGTCAGAGCTCTCATTGTCATGGTGAAGAGTGATCCGTCTTCGGCGGCTGGTGTTCCTGATTTCTTGGAAGACAACTGCCAAACAAATGATTGTTTATCACTCAGAATTGACTGTTCTGCGTTGTTTTAGTGGTACGGTTGCGACATGTTCAGCTTTTCCGGAAAAGCAGGCGACCACTAGCTTGGAAGTGCTTCGGGCGAGTAATCAATTACACTCCGATCAAGTTTCAAAATAGCTTATTTTGCTTTGGCGTCACCAATTCGACTGCCGAAATGCAGTACTTAACTCTAACATATGACCTAGGTTAACAATAACAATTTACTGAGGGCGACATTATGCCGACTCGTCAGTACATTGCCTTTTCCTTCAGTGTAACTCGAGCTGACGATCAGGGTAGGGCTCTGCTTCAAGCCAGCGCTATAGCTTGCCTTGCAATATGGACAATTTGCTTTGAAGTGCTTCGTGCGCGTGCAACTTTTGTTGGAATTGACTCAATTTGAAGCACCCATACAGTCGACTGCTGTTTACTTTCCGGCTAAAACGCGTAAATCCACGGTTCACCACCTGCAACGATGTCATAGACGTGTTTCGAAGCACCGAGATCGTATTTTTGGAGCATTTCTTTCGACCAATCGACACGAGCCTTTTTTTAAGCAATTGACAAATTGTGTGGGATCCAACGCGAACAAATTTTTTTGACGGTCAAATGTTCATGCAATATTGTATGATAGCCTGTAAGCCTATCGAGAGATTGAGACAACGTAAAGCATTTGTGGGCCGGTCACATGACGATCTTGCAATATCAGTTGGCGCACAGCATCAATAGTTTCCGGAACAACAACTGATTTTGGACGACATTCACGAAATTCATCTTGAAGAGAGCTACGACCTCGGTTGAATTCACCATACCATCGATAAGCACTGGTGCTTGTTGTAGCTAGCTAGTTTATCGCCAAAAATTGACTTAAGTTCATCGATGCACTGTTGTTGAATTAATTCACGTAGAAAGTTACGCATGACAAATTTTCACTATTTAGTTCCATTTTTTGGGCAAGATGATTCTTTTAAGTTACTGTAAACAACACAAATGGCGCTCGTATGTCAAAACAGTACGTATAAACGCAGAAATGTTAAATCTTACGATAGAGCTAGCAGTTGCCAGATTACAACTCTAGGATTGCCCACTCCCGATATATAAAAGGCGAACTTCGTAATACAATGCACAGCAATAAATGCTAAGAACGGCTTCACTAATGTCAGAGATTGGACTTCATGAAGTTGCCTGCCCACTCCCCCAACTTCTGTGCCACTGTCGACATCAAACCCAATTAAAGCGCATGTCTTCCTAAGCAAGTCTATGATCGCCTGAAGCCTCTACGCCACAGCCCTGTGACTTTAAAAATGGCAACAACCTGAACTCAAATCTCCTCCATCCCCGATAATCTCCTCTCAATCTTAGCAACATAAATCTGCCCTGCAACCCTTTTGACTGCCACATGTCATACAGCCGACGACTTTTTCGTCTCACCCTTTATTCAATCTTTCGATCGTAAACAATCCCTTCTGAGGCACAGAGGCATTCGGCGAATAACAATAACAATTCAACTTCACACCTGAAGGCTTCCCAACCAATTCTCGCATTCAGCCCATTCCCCCGCCCTCCACTTGGCCTAAGGTTGAATTCTTAATAAAAGCAAAGCAAAAAAAAAAACTGTTACTGCACGTAAAAAGTAAACACTCCATTGTGTTCTCATTTCCACCTTGAAAAGGCTCCCCTAGCGACGAGACGTCGCGCCGCCTCCGTCGTCGTCGACGTCTTCACCGTCAGCGCTTGAGTGATTACATCAAGAGTGTAACACACGGATTCGGGACGTTTTTCTTTTGCACTCTTTTGCCATTTTTCAGCGGTTGGCGGGGGAGTGGGAAGCGAGAGAGTTTATATTGCGGTACCTGCATGAAATTGCCCGTCGGCTTGATGGGATAAGTTTGTCGAAGTAAATGGAAGTAACATTCCTTCGAGTATAATGGGGACATTTACACTGTTCACAGCCGAAGGATTGTGGATCCAGTGCCGACCATGTTGCCAAGGATATAATCTCACTCTGTGCCGGTCGTCCTTCGCGACGCCCATCCGCCATGGTCCTTTCTCATTCGCATTTTAAAGCACACACACACCGACACTCGCCATGCCAACGAAGGGGTGATTCCGGCATAAAATTTCGCACAGATATCCTGCGAACATGTGATTGTTGGTCGCTTGAACGGATAACCTCAGCAGCAGGCTGAAAGTGAAGTGAAATTGGAGAGGACGGGGCAGGCTTTCATTTGGATGAGTACCAACTTTCGTAGGAATTTATCTGGCAGAGTTCAAATATTATTCCAGAGAGAAGGGATACGCTCATGGTGGCGTCGGCTTTTCGCATGTTCGTATGTAGGTCCTGCCCGATGTTTGTAGGTCAGTCGAGAAGTGTGCTGATGGCGGATTGTATGGAAATTGAATTTCTTTTTTGGCCAACAGTGCAATCGGGAGAATTTCGTTTAGAAAATATTGTTCATCCTCGAATTGAGATAAGAGTCAGGATTTGGTGGTGAAAGGATGTGCGACTGGAATTGATGGAATTTCTGATGTTGCCAGGGGGCGTTAAGGAACAGTTTGTGGTGAAAATTCAATTTGTGAAATTCACTCAAAGGTCATAAGTTTGGCTGACGGAAAGTTGTGGGTGGCAAAGTGAATGTTTTCCTGAAGCTTACACTTTCGGCTGTTATTTCTTCGATTTGGCTAAGTCGACGGAAATCTGCATGACAAACAGCTTAACCTCGAAGAGGCACGACACTGTGTCCCGTGTTGTGAGAATCTCGCTTGGTTCGTCTAATTCTTTCTCAAACACCAAAGAAGAAAAAGAAGAAGATATTCTTGAGCTCCCGTAGGATCGGTTGGATTTCGTAACATCCAGGACCGATGGCTTATAGTCCTACTCTAATATTTCTATGCTCCGCCGCAAAGGCTGTCATTCTTTATGTGAAGCTGAACTCAAATGAGGTTTGTAAAAATTTGGCTTTCACGAGGGGTACTATGAAAGTGCCGTCTTGATGGAAACAGATTATCGAATAAAACGGCGCATATTTGAATTAAATCCGATCACTCGGAAGAAAGTAAGTGGGTTGTGGGCATCAGGTTGTCTTCTTTCTACCATTCCGTGCTGAGCAAGGGCCAGGAGGACACTCCAGCTGACAGGTTCTCGATGCCCCATTTTTGGACACCAGATTGTCCGAAATTCGTCTCCACTAGCGTGCGCCGCATAGATAGGAGCGTATTCTGTTACACAGTCCCAATGCCGCGCTTTTTAGAGGGGAAGATGGTTTTTTCTTCATTCTGACTGCATGTCTCCACAAAACCTGTTCCAGATCTTCATTACATTTGATTCTGTGTCCGCAGGACACGAAGACTTATTAACGCCTTCGCATTAGCACGAAATTTAAGAGAATCAACGCGGTCTGAGTCCACGCATCTACTGACAAGAGGATGTACAGTGGCGAACACAAATGTTCGAATGCTCATTTTTTTCGTACCTATCTGTCCACAAAATCTGTATTTCCAAATGAAAAGCAACCAATTTTTTTGTGTAAATAGCGTCATTTGCCCGGTTCACAAAAAAGGAGACCCCTTTGACTACGCCAACTACCGAGGGATTAGTCTCCAGAACATCTGTCTGAAACCGTTTGTCCATGACCTGATGGGTCCCTATCAGTGCGGTTTCGGACCAGGGAAGTTCATAATAGACCAGATCTTCACATTATGGTAGATCCTGGAAAAGACCCAAGAAATGCAAATTGACACTCACCACTCATTCGTCGATTTCAAGGCCCCATATGGCACTGTGCACAGAGGCGAGCTATACAGTGCCATGTCTAGTTTTTGCATTCCTACCTAACTCGTAAGATTGTGTAGGATGACGAGAAGAGAGAACTTTTGCCGCTCCGTCAAAGTCATCGAGACCTTCAATGTCAAAAAGGTTTTAGACAAGGCGACGCACTATCGTGTGACTTCTTCAACATCATCCTTGAGAAGATCCTGCGTAACTCACAAGTCAACACCAGAGGCAGTCATTTCATTTCATTTTTCCAGAAGTCAGTTCAATTGCTAGCATACGCTGATGACATTGACGTGATTGGACGAACACAGCGAGCCGTCAATGAGGCATTAGCAGCATTGAAGCGGAAGCGGCTAAAGTGGGATTGGCGGTAAACGCGAGCAAAACGAAGTACATGCTGTCATCAAGGACAGAGCGTCACACTAGGCAGCAGAAACTTCGAGGTAGTCAAGGATTTCGTCTACCTCGGCTGTGCTGTAAGCGAGGACAACAACATCAGTACCGAAATCAAATGCAGAATCACGCTTGCCAATCGGTGTTTCTTTGGGCTCAAGAGGCAATTGAGTAATAAAGCCCTCTCCCGTACGACCAAAGTGACTTTGTACAACACCTTGATCATCCCAGTCCTGCTCTACGGCGCAGAAACCTGGACGCTACTTAATGCGGATGAGGAAGCCCTTAGTCTCTTCGAGAGAAAAGTTTTGCGTGCGATTTTTGGTCCTGTTTGCGTTGATGGCATCTGGAGAAGAAGATTAAACGACGAACTTTATGGGCTATGAAACGACATGCGCCTGGTCAAGCATCTACGGGTACAACGCTTAAGATGGCTATGCCATATAGAGCGTATGGACACCACTGTTCCGCCTCGAAAAGCCCTTGAATCCGCGTCATTGGGACAACGCAACAGAGGACGACCAAGACTAATGTGGCGCACACAAGTGGAGAAGGACCTCAACCAACTTGGAGTGGGCAACTGGAGACGGCTAGCATATTGGTTGATGCCCAGGTCCACCCCGACTGTAGCATCACAACAAGGAAAAGAAGGAGAACCTGTCTTTTTCTTCATCTTTGTTCAGCGCAGTCAGATGGGCATTGGTTTCAACAAACACTCCTCTCTAACCGTCGTGTTTTCCAGCTGGCTGGCTTCAGTTTATATCAGCACGTTGTGTAATTTTCTCCTTGGCTTGTGTGAACCTCTTAGACGTCCTCTGTTGCATTTGGACTCGAAGGCTCATTGAGCATGAGCTGAGTCTTCTCTAATTCTATACTCAGGTGTGGACGAAGAGAGCCCGAAGTCATTTGCATAATTTTGGATCAAATCATAGACCTTCTTTCTTTAGATTATTTTTGACTTACACCACCCACCAATTTTGTCCAATTCTTGTTCCCCATTTGTGCTTTTGAAGAAAATCCACTTTCACGCGAAATTTGCCCAAGACCAGGTGACACACATGACGCCTTAGACAAGCCTTCCTTAAATTTTGAATCATCTGTAGGCAATTTTTTTTTTGTGTTTCTCTGTGTGTAACTTTCTTGTCCCACAGTGTTTGCATATATTGTGATTGGCGCTGAGCTGTCAAGAAGCCATCAAAAAAGCTGCAACTGCTGGGTTTCAAGTCACCACTCAGAAGGAGCCCTTGGTTTGACGACGGGTTAAGGCGAGCGCATGCAGCCAAACAAGACGCCTATAGGGCAATGCTGCATGGAACCATAGGAGCTGTTCGTAAGCCCCACGAGCAGAGAAGAAAGGCAGAGCATCGGATTCTCAGAAAAAAGAAACATCAGAAGCGCATTGTCGAAGAAATGGAAAGGTGTTATGATTGGAATGCGGTCCGAAAACTTAACCGAAAGGTAAAATAGCTATCCGGGGGTGCAAGGTTCGTACCGAAGCCTGCCGGGGTCAAAACGGAGTACAAGTGGTAGAGTCGCAGTCTGTGTTGAGAGTTTGGAAAGATAATTTCCACAGAAATTTCTACTCAATTTGGACGAAGCTAGACAAGAATTCCGTCCCCCCGACTTGGACGAATTGAATTTAGCAACATCGAAGCTGAAGTCGAACACAGCTGCTGAAGTGGGCGGACTATGCGCAGAATTATTCAAAGCAGCTGAGGACGACCTGGTTGGGCCCATACAACAGCTCACCTGTAGGATATGGTCGGAGAAAAGCATGCCACAAGAAAGGAGACCCCTTTGACTGCGCCAACTATTCTGGGATCAGCCTTCCTAACATTGCCTACAAGATCTTCTCTACCGTATTGTGTGAGCGTTTGAAACAGTATCTCCACCACCTGATAGGTCCCTCTCAGTGTAGTTTGAGGATTGGAAAATCCACGACAGACCAGATCTTCACATTACGGCAGATCCGGAGGAAGACACAAGAAGTACAAATCGAAACTCACCACTCATTCGTCGATTTGCAAGCCTCATATGACAGTGTGCATAGAGACGATCTATACTGTGCCATGTCTAGTTTTAACATTCCTACCAAACTCGTCAGATTGTGTAGGATGACGATGGAGAACTCTCGCTGCTCCGTCAAGGTCGGTAACGATCTCACCGAGACCTTCAATGTCAAAAAAGGTTTTAGACAAGGCGACACACAGTCATGTGATCTCTTCAACATCATCCTCGACAAGATCGGGCGTAACTCACAAGTCAAGATCAGAGGCACGATCTTCCAGAGGTCAGTTCAATTGCTAGCTTACGCTGATGTCATTGCCGTGATTGTACGAACAGAGGGAGCCGTCAATGAGGCGTTTGTTGAAGCCGAAGTGGCTAAAACGGGTCTGGCGGTTAATGAGGGTAAAGCGAAGTACAATCTGTCATCAAGGAAGAACACACAAAATCGACGTCTGGTACAGAGCGTCATACTAGGCAGGAGAAACTTCAAAGTAGAAGAGGACTACGTCTACCTGCGTCATCGGCTTCTGGAACAGAGCATCTCACTAAGTAACATAAACTTTGAGAGACTTCGTCTTCCTCAGCTCCGCGGTAAACAGAGACAACAACATCAGTACCTAAATCAACAGCAGAATCACTCTTGCCAATCGCTGTTTCTTTGGGCTCAAGAGGTATAAAGTAATAAAGCCATCTCTCGAAGGACTAAGCTCGCTTTATATAACAACTTGATCATCCCCGTCCTACTTTATGGCGCGGAAACCTGAATTTTATCAAAAGCAGATGAGAAAGCCGTTTGTTCTGCGTGCGATTTGTAGTTCTATTTGCGTTAATGACATCTGAAGGAGAAGTTTCAGCGATGAAATTTATGGGCTGTAGGGCGACATGCGCATTTGTCAAGCGTTTTCGGATTCAACGATTAAGGTGGCTAGGCCATGCAGAACGTATAGACACCACTGCTCGAAAAGTCTTTGAACCAAAGACATTGGGACAACGCAAAAAAGGACAGCCTAGGCTAAGGTGTCGTAAAGAAGTGCAGAAGGACCTCAACAAACTAGGAGGCAGCTAGCTGGCTAGGGTGGCGCACACATGTGAAAAATGACCTCAACCATCTTGGAGTGCGCAACTGGAGGCAGCTAGCAGGAGAGGCATGTTGTTGGAGGCCCAGGTTCACCCCAGACTGTAGCGCCACAAGTAGAAGAAGATAAGTTTTCTATGGGCTAGTGGGTGACGCCGTTAAAACAGTGTCAACAACTAGCCGTATGATGGCACCAAAAACTGTCCATTTACGTTTGCATAAGAATGTCCATCCAAATCCGAAATCGATTACTTCAATAAACTCTCCGTTACTTCACCACTAGGGGAAGCTGTCAGTGTTTCTCAGAACCCCCTCACATGTTGTCCACATTCCACACCGAAATCATCGCGTTTCCACGCGAAAGTTTCACAAATGTTGAACAAATTTATGGAAAGTTTGATCAAGGACTCAAATTTTCACTGTTTTCTACGCATTCCACCTTTTTTTTCAGGGCCTGCCTGTTGTGCTCAAAACTTTGATGGCTTCTAGTTACGTGAAATTTCATTAAATTTTGAAATCTCATCAAAATACCGTTAACTCAAAGGACATTGATTTTTCTCTGTGTTGCTTTAATTTCATCTCAAATCAAGGACAATGCACCATCCCCCAAAAAGACACACAAATTGAAACAAACATCCTTCACAGCCGCGGATCGTTAAAGGACACACTGTGTTAACACCTAATCGCTATGCAGACCTCAGTATCCTTATTTGGATCGTAAAATTCGGTGCCGAAAAGAAGAACAGAACGCATGTTCTTAAAATTTAAATTAAACTCTAATTTATATTCAATGTCTGGTACACGTGTTCCAGGACGAAATAAGGAAAGGAAGGAAAAAGGACAAATTTTAAGACACTCCACTCTACGGAGAGATGGCGTATCTATTCGTTCTATCGGTGGTGGCGATACTTACACACACACACACACACACATGTACACACATATATATATATACGAATCCTTATGCAACCCGAATCATGCATTAAACATTTTCCCATTTGCGGCGCCTTGGCTCTCACGTGGAAAATTGCCCTTTTTGCGCAAATTGGAAAAAGGAACTCGACTCCCTTCGCCACATTGAACGTCCCAATTCCGGGGCCCCTTAGGAATGGGAAATAGACAAAATTGAGAATGCTGCCTATCCGCATCCGGTTCGGGGAATACTTATCGCACCTTCCGGTGTCACATGATAATCCTGACACGCCACACACACGCACACATCCCGTTATTTCCGATACAAGTTTCATGCAATGAAAATCAATAGATAATGCTGAGGCGGCAGGGAAGGCCAGGCCCACATCCTGCGACAAAATTTGCTGTTAATTAATAAATAACACTTTCGCACTCCATTCCGTGGCGTTGGATGAGCCCTTGTGTGGATTCCCCGGGCGGCGAGAGGATCATCCGCCAGATAAAGCAGCTAACTACACCTGGCTGTCGGGTGGGGGGCGGCGCGGCGCTGGCGGCTGCAGTGGTGGTAGAGGTCGCACTAATAAGATGCAAGGATTCATTGGGGCGAAAGAAACGGATGTGCTGCACGGCATGTGTTGTCTGAGGATAATTTATGTTAATCTCAGCGACAATATGGACGCAGATTTTGAGATAAAGTTTCTCTCCGTTTGGCCAGGACCCGGCGACGACACAGTTGCAGGTGAGTGCAAGTCTGGGGAAAATAGTTTATTAAGACTTCCATCTGTTTTTGTGCATGCATGCATTCGGGGAGTGTGATTTGGGCTGCTTATCATCTGGCACATTTTCTTGGGTTGTGTTTGGCTGACTTCTACAGACGGGAGTGGGCACATTTCTCACGGATGGAGGAGAACTTAAGGTGCCAGGTTGAGTTATGGGGACTTCGCAAGAAGGTGAACGCCTTCTCTGTCGGCAGGTTGTGCGCTCTGGGGTGGGAAGGTGTGGGAATGGGAAACAAGTGGCGAAAAAGTTCTTTGCAGAAGCAGACGCCATCTATCTGTACACTCATCAATACAGGGAGGCACCGCTTGGGTGATGTATGAAATCATTTTGAGACACGCCAGCAATAATTTCAGGTGCAAGAGAGGCGATGACGATTTAGCCCAGTTCCCCTGGAAGCGAAATCATTAAATCAAAGTGATAAGTTTGTCACCTCTGTTCGGAGATATGGTTCCTAGAAAACTGATTTCTAACTAACCCGCAATACAGAGCCCCATGTACATTTCCTGGAAGCCAAGCATATGAAGCAAGGGTTTGCGAAGGGCATAGTCTATTGCACATCCATACCGAACCAGCGAGGGCGGCAGACGTATTGGTTGCGATTCTGAGAATCTAAGTTATCGCTCTCCACTTGCAATTACATTCCGCGGAAGGCAAATAGCCCGAATGCAGAACTGCTGCATTTAAATTGCAGTCATTTCTGTGTATCGGGGCTTTTACTAGAAGGACCAATTAGGAGTACTTCATATCACAGAAATCTGACATTGATTTAAAGCAAATGTAAATTCCAATGAAGTGCTCACGTGCTTCTCTTCAAAATGAACACTGATTGTGGAAATCACGTCAATTGCAGCTTCAAGGCACCATCTCCAACCTGATCTGATTTGCTGCAACCATCTGGGTATTTAAGGTTTCCTTTTAAGAAGTACTAGATTTCCTCTGTTGACGAGACTTGCCATCGAGGGTGGACTATAATGACTCCAAGGGTAAAGTTGAACAAGCCAATGACGTAGGGAAAATAAAATCGAAAAGTCGGGTAGCGCTATAGGCAACTAGAAACCACCGACTAGAAACGAGCGAGTAGGAACCAGCGACTAGGAACCAGCGACTAGAAACCAGGGAGTAGGAACCAGCGACTAGGAACCAGCGAGTAGGAACCAGCGACTAGAAACCAGCGACTAGGACCCAGGGACTAGGAAAAAGGGAGTAGGAACCAGTGACTAGGAACCAGCGACTAGAAACCAGCGAGTAGGAACAAGTGACAAGGAACCAGCGGGTAGAACCCAGCGACTAAGGACCAGTGACTAGGAATTAGCGAGTAGGAACCAGCGAGTGGAAACCAGCGAGTAGGAACAAGTAACAAGGAACCAGCGGGTAGAACCCAGCGACTGGGGACCAGTGACTAAGAATTAGCGAGTAGGAAGCAGCGAGTGGGAACCAGCTAGTAGGATCCAGTGACTAGGAACCAGCGACTGGGAACCAGCGACTAGGAATTAGCGAGTAGGAACCAGCGAGTGGGAATCAATGACTAGGAACCAGCGACTAGAAACCAGCGAGTAGGAACAAGTGACAAGGAACCAGCAGGTAGAACCTATCGACTAGGGACCAGTGACTAGGAATTAGGGAGTAGGAATCAGAGAGTAGGATCTAGTGACAAGGAGCCAGCGACTGGGAACCAGAAACTAGGAACCAGCGACTGGGAACCAGCGACTAGGAATTAGCGAGTAGGAACCAGCGAGTGGAAACCAACGACTAGGAACCAGCGACTAGAAACCAGCGAGTAGGAACAAGTAACAAGGAACCAGCGGGTAGAACCCAGCGACTGGGGACCAGTGACTAAGAATTAGCGAGTAGGAAGCAGCGAGTGGGAACCAGCTAGTAGGATCCAGTGACTAGGAACCAGCGACTGGGAACCAGCGACTAGGAATTAGCGAGTAGGAACCAGCGAGTGGGAATCAATGACTAGGAACCAGCGACTAGAAACCAGCGAGTAGGAACAAGTGACAAGGAACCAGCAGGTAGAACCTATCGACTAGGGACCAGTGACTAGGAATTAGGGAGTAGGAATCAGAGAGTAGGATCTAGTGACAAGGAGCCAGCGACTGGGAACCAGAAACTAGGAACCAGCGACTGGGAACCAGCGACTAGGAATTAGCGAGTAGGAACCAGCGAGTGGAAACCAACGACTAGGAACCAGCGACTAGAAACCAGCGAGTAGGAACAAGTAACAAGGAACCAGCGGGTAGAACCCAGCGACTGGGGACCAGTGACTAAGAATTAGCGAGTAGGAAGCAGCGAGTGGGAACCAGCTAGTAGGATCCAGTGACTAGGAACCAGCGACTGGGAACCAGCGACTAGGAATTAGCGAGTAGGAACCAGCGAGTGGGAATCAATGACTAGGAACCAGCGACTAGAAACCAGCGAGTAGGAACAAGTGACAAGGAACCAGCAGGTAGAACCTATCGACTAGGGACCAGTGACTAGGAATTAGGGAGTAGGAATCAGAGAGTAGGATCTAGTGACAAGGAGCCAGCGACTGGGAACCAGAAACTAGGAACCAGCGACTGGGAACCAGCAGTTAGGGGGCAGTGAAATGACTGCTCGAATTGTTCGCGGCATTTTCCTATCATGAGCAGCGCGTGCGAGTTTTCTTGTATACTCTGAGGTATTTGAAAAAATCCGATTTGCAGGCAACTCAATAGAGGTGGAAAGCGCAAACTCCTTTTGTTTTGGAATTCAGTCTGGAACAACCGGCATATTGATCGAGTACATCATGGCGGCCATAAAAAACTGGCGACTTCAGACTTTAGAGGTAATTGTCTTCTTCTTGAAGTGTGGGCTGAAAGTTAAGCCTCAGCAGGCTCAGTTGGTCTTGTTTTTAAATCATTTTCTTTCATTTTCTTATCTGCTAGACAAAAATACTTAAACTAGTTTATAAGTATAATCAAATGATCTTAACTCTAACTTACTGACTCTTCATGAGTAATCTAAGCTAATCTAGATTTTTCGCCTTATGCCTTTCGACTTCTGATATTTTTTTAAGTTTAGCATTTAAAATTTTATAAATTTTTCATTTCATCCAAGAAACTTAACAAAAAACTTGGGTTTCAAAAATGTATTATTTTTAACCTAACTTAACCGTTATATCCTAACAATACTACCTTAAAACTTAACAAAAACTTAACTCAAATATATACAATAATATAACTTATAACTTAAATCTATGTACCTATTTACAGTAATGTAACTAACTATGTCCGTACAACGTAACGGACGCGTGCCCCAGGGCGCATATGTTAATTATATGCTGAACGTATATATCCAATACGCCGTGGTGCACCTTTTTTTTGAGTTTTTTATTGTTTTTTTTGTATTTATGTATTTTTTGTGTTTTTGTTGTTTTTTTTTTGTATTTTTTATTTTTTATTTTTTATTTTTTTGTATATTTTTTTTTTTGTCTATAAAATGCCTTAGATTTAACTTAACCTACATGAGTTGGCCCTGCTGGCTCAACTACCTCGTCTTTTATTTTAAGAAGTTAACGACTCCGAAGGCTGGTTCTGGTGCAACCGCCAATAAAATAGCCGTTCCTTTGCAGAGACTGCCCTGTCGCGGGCATAAATCGCTCTACTGAACCGTAGGAGTTCCTCGTGGCTGCGAGCGACGCCCAGCTCGTATTGAAGTCGCCTTTTCACTGTTCGGCGTACGACATGGAAGATGATAGGGCAGCCTTCCCTATCTTGAATCAGGCCTTTAGTGTCCAAGTAGAGGAAAGCTTCAGGTGGAATAAAGCCGTTAAGACGCACTCGTTCATGATACATTTCATTTGGGTAGTAAGCTCCAAAGATCAGACTGTTGGTTGAAGCCATGGCTCGAGCAGTGTGACTACGAATCAACTTAATAATACAATTTTCTATCCCTACCTTATGCCTCGTTGTACATAACCTCGTTGGGGTAGAATTTTTTGTACAGCGATTCTGGTCTTCGATATAAACGAAGACAGGTTCGAAGGCACCGCCTCTCGAATATCCTCATCTTTTCCATTTGGGAAGGACACACGTTGAACCACACAGGACAACCGTATACTATGATCAGCCGGATGAGGGCCGTGTAGCAGATTAACTTCACTCTGGTGTCAAGTTGGCTGCTGCAAAACAGCCCCTCTTGCCATAGCGAAGGCATTCTTAGCTCTGGTCAGAGCTGTATTCACATGGATACCACCATGTAGATACTGGTCCAACCAGATGTCTAGATATGTTACTACATTCTTCACGGTCAATGGCTGTCCCAGTGCGTCAACTATGCCGAACTTCCGCCAGTTCATTTTCGTGTCCCTTGAGGCTCTGGACAGCGGGGTTCTGAAAACGACAGTTTCACACTTCTGGTAGTTGATTTTCAGCTTCCAGTCGTTGCAAAATCGTTGAATTGCATCGAAGTTATTCTGCAACAAACCACTTATTTGTTCTACCTTTGGACCTGATCTGTCTGCGATAAGATCATCGGTAATAGCGTTGGGCATAGAACCAATAAGATCACTAGTGAATATAGTGAACAAGATTAGCGAACCAAACGCCCTTTGTTGCAACCCATTTTTTTATGGAACACAATTGTGGAAATTTCGTTGCCATTTTTCATAACGAACTTCCTACCTATAACCATGTCATAGATCATATATAGCAATGTCTTATGAATGCAAAGTCTGACTCACTTGAGGAAAATACCTTCTAGCCATACGATGTCGAATGCTTTTTCCATGTCAATCAGGCAGGCTCCTGTGCACTGTGCTTTGTTTCTATTCCACTGAATGTCGGAAACCAATTTAGACGCGGCATGAATGATCTCGTGCCCCGCCCTGAAGCCAAATTGGTTTTCCGATATTAATTGTTTTTCCTCAACCCATTCTTACAGAGCTCTAATGACTATCTTTTCAAATACCTTGCTTATGCACGGAAGAAGACCTATAAAACAGAGATTCGTCGGGATGGAGTTTTGTTTTAGTCTTGTCTTGTCGCATGCACCCTTTTGCTGAAAGTGACAATTTCTCTAGCCCAACATAACTTCTTTGCCTTCTCTCTATGATTTTAGTCTCAAAATCCCAAGTTGTACAAGCTTTTCAAAAAGGCCGCGAAAATGTGAATGACGACGCTCGGCATGGACGCCCCAGCATGTCAACAACCGAGAAAATGTTGAGAAAATGAAGAAAATTGTTATGAAGAATCGTCGAATCGCTATTAAAAAAGGTGGTGAAATATTGGCACATTGGCTGCATCTTGCCATATAATGTTTTCTGGAATTTGAGGCAAGAAACCAGTGTTCCAAAATTTTGACCAGCAAAAAAGGAGCATGAGCATTACTAAGGAATTTTTAAGTGTCATTAGCGGCGATCCACATTTTCTTAAAAGGATCAGAGTTTTTGTCCAAATGTTTTTACAAATTTCAAAACTTATTTCGAAGGGGGCATGGGTCTATGCACGTCGTTGATTGCGCTCAACATGTCGAGCTGCCAAGGCAATCCTCGTTAGTGCACAGGTCAAGTTGACATACAGCCTCCACGTGGCGGCCCCTGGATAGCCATCACAACACCCGTTTTATGGTGAACTAATGTATGCAGCGACCCCCACTGCCCGAGGATTTAAATAATGGGAATTGCCCACCAGTCTGTGGGTTGTGCTTGAGGGTAACTTCCTTACCACGTAAAAACCAGAAGTTCAGAGACAACAACATGTCTCGGATAAGGACGGATCAACTGTTGACGACCCCAGCAAACGTTTTAAGGACAATGATTTTCGGTTTTGCACGTAGAATGTGAGGTCCCTTAACAGGCCACGTGCAGCCGAACAACTTGCGGAGGCCCTTGACAGCTACAAAGCTGACATAACTGCCATCCAGGAAGTGCGATGGGATGGGCCTGGCATAAAAGCGATGAAGAACTGCGATATCTACTACAGCAATTACTATAGAGAGAGAAGGCAGCGCTTATTCGGATGCGGATTTGTTGTTCGAGGCAGACTTAGGTAAAAAGTCTTGAGCTACGACCCCGTCAGCGAACGCCTTATGACAATCCGCATCAAGGCTAAATTCGGGAAAATCAGCCTAATAGACGCTCACGCCCCGACAGAGGAGAAGGATGACAACATCAAAGATGACTTCTATGATCTCCTAGAAAGAACATATGATCGATGCCCCAGCTATGACACCAAGACTGTTCTAGGAGATTTCAACGCTCAGCTGGGAAAAAAGGACATCTTTGCAGGAGTCATCGGTAAACACAGCCTGCACGACAACACATCCGGTAACGGACGTTGAAAAGCTACAATCGCAGCTGATTGCTGGGAACATTGCCGACCGAGTCTCCCGGAAACTCGCCCAGAGTTCGACGCTTCCTGCACTAAGCATAGAAGAAGAATGGAAACGTTGTCAAGAAGCCATCAAAGATGCTGCCACTAATGTGCTGGATTTCAACTCACCACCCGGAAGGAACCCATAATTTTACGACGAGTGCAGGCAAGCGCACGCAGCTAAACAAGAAGCATAAAAGGCAACGCTGCATCGAACAACGAGGACTGTTCGTGAGCTCTACGAACAGATAGGAAGGGAAGAGCACCGGCTTCTCAGACGGAAGAAGAAGGAGCATGATAACCTCGCGGTCGAGGAAATGGAAAGGTGCTTTGGCAGGAATGAAGTCCGAAAGTTCTACCGAAAGGTGAAACAGCTATCCGGAGGATACAAGGTTCGGACCAAGGCCTGCCGGGACCAAAATGGACAACGATGGGTAGAGTCGCAGTCTGTGCTGAGAATCTGGAAGGATCATTTCTGCAGACTCCTAAACGGCGATGACGACCCAAATCCCGCTGTTAGGCAGAATGTTCCACTCAATTTCGACGATGATAGACAAGCATTCCGTCCCCCCGACTTAGACGAGGTGAAGATAGCAATATCCAAGCTAAAGTCGAACAAAGCTGCTGGAGCGGACGGACTGTCCGCAGAACTATTTAAAGCAGCTGGTGATGACCTGGTTGGGCGCATGCACCAGCTCATCTGTAAGATATGGTCGGAGGAAAGCATGCCCGATGAGTGAAATGTCAGCGTCGTTTGCCCGGTCCACAAAAAAGGAGACCCCTTTGACTGCGCCAACTACAGAGGGATAAGTCTCCTGAACATCGCATACAAGATCCTCTCTGCCGTATTGTGTGAGCGTCTGAAACCATTTGTCCATGATCTGATATGTCCCAATCAGTGTGGTTTCAGACCAGGGAAGTCCACAATAGACCAGATCTTCACATTACGGCAGATCCTGGAAAAGACCCAAGAAATGCAAATTGACACTCACCACCTATTCGTCGATTTCAAGGCTGCATATGACAGTGTGCATAGAGACGAGCTATACAGTGCCATGTCTAGTTTTGGCATTCCTACCAAACTCGTCAGATTGTGTACGATGACGATGGAGAACTCTCGCTGCTCCGTCAAGGTCGGTACCGAACTCACCGAGACCTTTAATGTCAAAAAAGGTTTTAGACAAGGCGACGCACTGTCATGTGACATCATCCTCGAGAAGATCGTGCGTAACTCACAAGTCAACACAAGAGGCACGATCTTCCAGAAGTCAGTTCAATTGTTAGCTTACGCTGATGACATTGACGTGATTGGACGAACACAGCGAGCCGTCAATGAGGCGTTTGCTGGCATTGAAGCGGAAGCGGCTAAAATGGGTCTTGCGGTAAATGAGGGCAAAACGAAGTACATGCTGCCATCAAGGAAGGACACACAACATCGACGTCTCGGACGGAGCGTCACACTAGGCAGCAGAAACTTCGAGGTAGTTAAAGACTTCGTCTACATCGGCTCCACGGTAAACAGGGACAACAACATCAGTACCGAAATCAAACGCAGAATCACTCTTGCCAACCGCTGTTTCTTTGGGCTCAAGAGGCAATTGAGTAATAAAGCCCTCTCTCGAAGGACTAAACTCGCTTTATATAACAGCGTGATCATCCCCGTCCTACTCTTAGCCCTTAGTCTTTTCGAGAGAAAAGTTTTGCGTGCGAATTTTGGTCCTGTTTGCGTTGATGGCATCTGGAGGAGAAGATTTAAAGACGAACTCTATAGGCTGTACAGCGACATGCGGCTGGTTAAGCGTCTACGGATACAATTCTTAAGATGGCTAGGCCATGTAGAGCGTATGGACACCACTGCTCCTGCCCGAAAAGTCTTTGAATCCAAGCCAGTGGGACAACGCTACAGAGGACGACCTAGACTGAAGTGGCGCACACAAGTGGAGAAGGACCTCAACCAACTTGGAGTGCGCAACTGGAGACAGCTGGCGAAAGATCGTGCTGGCTGAGGAGGCATGTTTGTTGAGGCCCAGGTCCACCCCGGACTGTAGCGCCACAAGAAAAAGAAGAAGAAGTTCGAAGGCAGTTTTTGTTCAAAAAATTTTATAAATTTTTCAAATCCTCGAATCAAGGACGATATCACAGAGAAGTTGTGCCCTGTCTTCACTCCATGCGTTCAGATCGATTTCTTGGGTGTACCGGTGGGCCCTGCTTTATGCTGCAAGTTTTGGGAGACCAATAGAACACGAGCAATTTCCTTGCACTTTCAAGCTCTGTTTTCTTAGTGGTAAAGCTCTCTTACCTCCTTCGTAGTAAATTGCATCTATTTCTTAGATTTTGAAAAAAACGTCCGTCTAATTCGAAATATGAGGTTTTGCGCTTTATTTCGTTATTGTGAAAGTTAGCGGCCAAATTCCGCAAGCGTTTGTTCTATTGTGTACAAAGTAAAATGCAAATATTATGCTTTTACATGCAGTTAGGGTGAAAGTCAACATCTAAATTTGTTAACACCAGGGAAACGCAAACGTTTGGGTACACGAAATAATTAAATTGATCTTACATCGTATAGAAACGAATGCGTAGAAAGTGGCGCCCAACGCTTGCTCTTAAATAGAAAACTCTAAGCCACCAGACTAAATTCTGTGGAAAAAGTGATGTCTTCGTATCCCATTTGAATCTTCTCCCTTTCCCGTACCAGCTCTTCAATGATATCTTGAAATGAGTAACGGGTTTCATTCCAATTCTCCTCCTTAATTAAGCGATGGGTCGTCGTAAGTCAAATTAAACACTTAGCCCACACCCGGCGAACAACAAAATCGCATTGAAAGCCACTTCAACCTCCGGTCCGAATGAATGACAAATGACTGAGGACATCCATCTTCCCAGTTAACTCTGTTTACCCGCATTTGCTCGTCCACTCTCCGCACACATGCGGTTCACACCGAGTGCACAGTTGATTCCCTCGCCACTGCATCGGAGCGAAACCAAAACGAACCGAAAAGTCATTCCTCTGGCAATCGCTCTTCGTCCGCTGCCACTGCCAGTGGCTGTAATTGGCTGCTCCAAGCCCATTCTAATCCAATTCGAACCTCAATAAATATTAAAGTCCCCAACTACCCTAATCCTATTCATGTCCCCGTAGCGTAACAACTCAATTCTCCATTGGAAGGGACAGAAGAAAAAACACACACTCTCCTCAATTTTCGCGCTCTCTGTCAGAGGACAATAAATCCACGTTGACATAAACAATTATCTCGCCTCTTGAACTTTGCGCCGAAAAATACACACACGGAGGGGTCCATCGGAGCCAAACAAACCCATGCAGCATCCCCCTCTGGCCGAACAGACGGTGGGGATGGAGCACAAAAGGTATTCCTCTTATGCGCCTCGTCCTTTGGCATTTTGGCAGCGGCCAGCCGAGGTGGGCGCACTCAGGTGACTCGTTGTTGTTCCAGAAAAATTGCAATTCGTCCTTAGGAGGGCGCAACGGAACGCTCGTCACACATTCAAATCGGCGAGTGTACACTCGAAAAAGAGAAACACAAGATTCTCCCCGGTCGGACTGACGGTGGCTGCGGAGCCTTATAAACATTTCATACGCTGACTTGGAACCGAAGTTTAAATTAATTTTGGCCAAGTTCCAGCTTAAATTATGCATCGCAGTGCACATGTAACTCGCCAGTGTCCCGCCGCCGTTCCATGGCCACCAAGGACCGGCCTCATCTTATTCATCTGTGGGACCACCGCTCTGCGAAGTGGTAAAAGTTAAATCACAGCACCAACCCAGAAACCAAACGCGACAAAAAAACTGAGCTGCCCGCCGTCGTTGCTCCCTCATTGAATGTCCCGAACCGGGGACCGGCAGTTGGTCGGGCCGCCAAATTGATGCAATGCCTGTGTGCATCCTGTTTGGCAAGGCATTCGGATGCTCTCCGGCGCGACTGACGTTGCCGTGCCTTCACCCAAATTCTTTTTTTCGTGCACGCTCGACGCTCTGTCGTATGTTCGGTAGGAGGCAGCATCTAGATATCCTATACTTTGCTGAATGGCGATGGAAATGGATGCGACGACGAACGAGCACAAAACGAACAAAACAGAAAAAAACTGGAAAAAATACACACAACACAAAGGAATCACAACGAATCTGAAGCATGTCAAGCAATATTTGAATTGGAATTGCATTGGAATCGGATGCCTGCGGTGGGGTGGTGTTCGATTACAATAAGAGTTACAATTACTGGCATCGGGTCTGGCGCAAGATTTGGCAAAGGGACTCGGTGGTTAGGCGAAAGACGATATATCGGGTATTCCCTTGGATCGTAGTCCTTATCGAAATGTCTGAAATGCATGCAATCAGGAGCGGTGGGCGGCATTGGCGCCTGGGGTAGGTGATTGCTTTCGGGCTGCTTCTGAATGAGTGAACATTTTTAATTGGACCCGGGGAGGCTGTGCTAAGCTGGCTTTTTAAAGCCGGTGGATTCGCAATGAGGTCTTTAAGACGGGGGCGAGTGGTAGAATTTGAAATTTGAAGAAAAGACTCAGACAAAACAAGACCGCGCCAAAAAAAAAGTTTTCCTACTTGAAGTTAATAGAGGACGAAGTCACGGTAAATAGGGACATCAACATCAGTATCGAAACAAACGCAGAATAACTGTTGCCAATTGCAGTTGCAAGAGTCTACTGAGTAATAAAGCCCTCCTTTGAAGGACGAAGCTTGCTTTATGTAACAGCTTACCAACCAGTCCTACTTTATGGCGCATAAACATGGACGTTACTAAGGTCGGATGAGGAAGCGCTTAGTCTTTTCGAGGAAAATGTTTTGTGTGGGATTTTGAATCTTGTTTGCGTTGGTAGCATTCAAATTCAAATACGACTTCTACAGGCTCTTCAGCGACATGCTCCTGGTCAAGCATCTTCTAATACAACCCGTAGGATGACTAGGCCATTTTAAGCGTATAGACACCACTGCCCCGGCTCGAAAAGTCTTTGATTCTGAGCCATGGGGGCAAGACAATAAAGGAAAGCCTGGCAGGTGATCGTACGAGATGGAAGGGCAAGTTGGTTGAGGTTCACATATACCCCAGACTAAAGCGCCACACGAAAAAGAGGAAGAAGTCGCAGCTGACAATACAATGAAACATCGAGATTCTCAAATTGTTTACTGAATTATAGGTACCACCTGGGCGTCATGACTAGGTGGGGGAGTACGCAGGCTGCTGATCCCAGATTCGATTCCTACCCTTTACAGCTCACGAAAAGCTACCCGGACTAAAGCGCCACATGAAAAAGAGGAGGAAGTCCCAGCTAACGATGCAATGAAACGTCAAGATTCTTAAATTGTTTACTGAATTGTAGGTACCACCTGCCCGTCATGACTAATTGGGTGAGTACACAGGCTGCTGATCCCAGATTCGATTCCGATACCCTCCACAGCTCACATGGCATCACTTCTCTCATACTAACAAATAACGCTCAAAACGTACATGATTGACGGAATACTTGCCTAACGACAGATTGATCTGAGACTATCCTCTGGCGTTATTCGGCTTCGAGGCCGCAATGGCGTGGTACGTGGAGTGCGACCTTCACACCCCTAGGGTCCATATTCGATCCCCGGCTAAACACATCGAATTTGTTCACGGCACGACCTCTTTCGAGCTGTTGACAACACTCAAAGAGTAATAAATGTCTACGAATAAGATTCTCGAAACTTCACCATTCGGAGTTGGAAATAAAATGTAGGTCCTTTCAACTCGTGAGGGAACAGTATCGCGCTCAACACCAGTTGTGCAGTGGGTAAGATAGGCCCTGGTCCCCTGTGGACTGTTGCGCCATACAATTATTATTATTATTCGGCTTCATACTCGGCCCCTTCAACCCATTGACTAGAAGCGATGGATTTTTGACTGTTAATGGCAACCTGACTTGAGATTATATTCTGACGTCAGGACATTCAGTGGTAGCCTGACCGTGCGATAGGTCCCTCTGTGAGTTTTATGTGTCGTCTGTGGCTCAGATCATGATCACAGCAGATATGCGTGTACTATGCTGACTGATCTGATTGCGACTGCTAACTCAATTGATTCAGGTTGATATATCTGCCAGAGATCTCTGTTCCCTAATAAAGTGATCGACGATAAATCGTGAACAAACGTGAACGTGATACTTGATGCTTTCAACTTTTGAGAAAATGGGCTCCGTGTTTGATCAAAGTTCCCCATTAGTCACCGACGGCAGGTGGCCTTTCCTTAATGTCAACTAAGACAAGATTTTGAGGAGCCCACACTATTTTTGTCAGTGGTCGCCGTGGCGTAGTGGGTAGAGTGCGACGCTCACACGCCGAAGGGTCTAGGTTCGACTCCCAGTTCAACACCAATTTTTCTAATATTTCACGGCACCACCTCTTTCGAGCTGCTGACAACACTCAAAGAGTAATAACTGTCTAAGAAAGCTTCTCAAATTTCGCCGTTCGGAGTCGGCAAAAAACTGTAGGTCCCGTGAGAGAACAGTAGCGCGCACAACATGAGTAGTTGATGAGCAAGCTAGGCCCTGGTCCCTCTTTGGACTGTAGGGCCAACAATTATTATTATTACACTATTTTTGTCGCATCATGCTGTCATTTAGAAGTACCAGGTATACCCGTATGAAATGAGCGTCAAGATACAAATGTCTCGATAGGGAACATTTGTTGTGAACGAGCCATTATTTTGTTTTTGTTTGTTTGCTATGACAACTGTGAAAAATATTAAGTATACATCAAGTCATTGAACAGACAACATTATATTTGTTCGTGGTGTTGAAAATGTCGAATTGCGTACCAGAAATTAATGATTTGCGGAAAGCATTAAGTTTTTGTTTTCATTTGAAGAAAAGTACTGAAGAGTCACATTGAATGCCTGTCGAGGCATATGGTGATCATGCTCTGTCAGAAGCAACATGCAAAAGATGGCTTCAACGGTTCAAAAATAATGATTTTGATGTGAGAAATGAAAAACGTGGAAGACCACCAAAAAAGTTTGATATTGGATGGAGATGACACTTTGAGTCAAAAGCAAATGGCAGCAATGTTAAATGTTGCACAACAAACAATTTCTGACCGTTTAAAAGCTATGGGAAAGATCCAAAAGTGTGCAAAATGGCTGAATTGAATGAAAGACAGATGGAAAACCGAAAAAACACTTGTGAAGTTTTGCTTCATAGACACGAAAGAAAATCGGGTTTGCTTCGGATTGTTACTGGCGATTAAAAATGGAGTTATTGTAAGAATCCTAAATGGAAAAAATCATGCGCTAATCTGGGACAACCATCAACATCGACTGCAAAACCAGATCGATTTGGCAAGAAGACAATGCTGTGTGTTTGGTGGGACCAGAAAGGTGTGCTGTACCACGAGCTCCCTAAACCTAGTGAAATCGTTAATACTGATCGCTACCGACAGCATATATCAATGTTAACCACGCATAGATCGAGAAACGACCAAAATGGGCCAGAAGACACGGCAAGGTAATTTTGCTCCATGATTATGCACCTGTACACAAAGCAAAACCGGTTCAGGATACAATCAAAACACTTGGCTGGGAGCAGCTACTCTACCCGCCGTATTCAACAGACTTGGCTCTTTCCGACGATCATTTGTTTTCATCGATGGGACACGCATTGGCTGAGCAGCACTTTGATTCCTACGAGGAGTTCGAAAATTGGGTGTCTGATTGGTTTGCTTTAAAAGACGAACAATGTTATTGGCGTGGTATTCTCAAATTTTTAGAAAGGTGGTCAAAATGTGTAGAAAACTAGGGCCAATACTTTGAATAAAATGTTTATATTTTCCCATTAATAATTAGTGTTTTATTTTCAAAGATATCTGTAAGATATTGTCGGAGAAAAGCATGCTCACCGAGTGGAATGTCAGCATCGTTTGCCCGGTTCACAAAAAAGGAGAAATCTTGGACTGCGCCAACTACCGAGAGATACGTCTCCTCAACATCGCATACAACGTTCTCTCTGCCGTATTGTGTGAGCGTCTGAAACCGCTTGTCCATGATCTGATAGGTCCTTATAATATATATGGTTTCAGATTAGGGAAGTCCACAATAGACCAGATCTTCACTTTACGGCAAATCCTGGAAGAGACCCAAGAAATGCAAATCGACACTCACTTATTCGTCAATTTTAAGGCCGCATATGACACTGTGCATAGAGACGAGCTATTCAGTGCCATGTCTAGTTTTGGCATTTCTACAAAACTCGTCAGATTGTGTAAGATGATGATGGAAAACTTCCGCTGCTCCTTCAAGGTCTATAAGGAACTCACCGAAACCTTCAATGTCAAAAAATGTTTAGACAAAGCGACGCACTATCGTTTGACTTCTTTGACATCATCCTTGAGAAGATCTTGCGTAACTCACAACTCAACACCAGAGGCACGATCTTCCGGAATTCAGTTCAATTGTTAGCTTACGCTGATAACATTGGCGCGATTGGGCGAAAACAGCGAGCCGTCAATGAGGCGCTTGCTGGCATTGGAGTGGAAGCGGCTAAAATGGGCCTGGTGGTAAATGAGGGCAAAGTACAAGCTGTCATCAAGGAAGGACACACAATATCGACGTCTCGGACAGAGCGTCACACTAGGCAGCAGGAACTTCAAGGTAGAAGAGGGCTACGTCTACCTGCGTCATCGGCTTCTGGAACAGAGCATCTCACTTAGTAATATAAAGTTTGAGAGACTTTGTCTTCCTCGGTTCCGCGGTAAAAACGGCCACCAACATTGGTACCGAAATCAAACGCAGAATCGCTCTTGCCAATCCCTGTTTCTTTGAGCTCAAGAGGCAATTGAGTAATAAAGCCATCTTTCGAAGGTATAAGCTCGCTTTATATAACAGCTTGATCATGCCAGCCCTACTCTATGGCGCTGAAATCTGGACGTTATCAAAGGCGGATGAAGAATCCCTTAGTTTTTTTCGAGGGAAAAGTTTTGCGTGCGATTTTTGCCCTGTTTGCGTTGGATTAAACGACGAACTCTATGGGCTGTACAGCGACATGCGTCTGGTCAAGCGTCTACGGATACAACGCTTAAGATGGCTGGGCCATGTAGAGCGTATGGATACCACTGCTCTGGTTAGAAAAGTTTTTCAATCCGAGCCATTGGGACAACGCAACAGAGGACAATCTAGACTAAGGTGGCGCACACAAGTGGGGAAGGACCTCTACAAACTTGGAGTGCGCAACTGGAGACAGCTGGCGAAAGTTCGTGCTGGCTATAGAGGCATATTGGTTAAGGCCCAGGTCCACCTCTGACTGTAGCGCCACAACAAGAAGAAGACTGAAAGCGATAAGACTTATCCGGGTCCTATGAGATTATGAAAACGAGATATCCTCATAGACACTCATTTGCCCTGAGTCCACCTTGGCACTGCCCGCGCTTTCGGGCTTCCGTCGATAGTTGGGTCTCTCAACAGATCAACCAGAGTTGGCTTTACTCTCCAAGATGCAGGCTGACCAATTGCAAACTACTTAGTGTTAGTAAGAAGTCTTTAGCACGTCTGTTATCTCTAAACGAAGAGTCTACACCGGACTGTATAGCCACAAGACGAAGAAAAAGAAGAAGAGCAGGGTTGAAGTTCCCCCACAGTTTTTTGACTTTTGAAAGTCACCCTGAGCTGACGAATCCAGTAAAGGATGAGAAAAAGCAGGAGACTGTGCTGAGCTGTCTTCCATGTTAAAGACCTCATTGCTGGCAAATTTGCAAGAAGGTCTTTAAGTGGGAACAGTGGGTGTGTTCTCAAATTTGAAATTTGAAGAAATGACTGAACCAAAACAAAAACGCACCAAACTAGATGTTAATTGCTCCCCTAACAAGCTTTCCTAAGTCCCCGTTAACAATAGAACAAAATAGAACGGTTAACAAATTTTAAGAATCAGAAATCCGAGTCCAAGTAGCCATCCAAGTCTAAGTGCTCCGACTATGTGGTCTGGCACACAGGCCGCTGATGCCAGGTTCAAATGCTGGACCTCACAACTCACATTTTTCCAGAGCATCACCTCTCTCAAGCTAACAAATAACACTCTGAAAGTACAATTGTCAATAGAAAGCTTTTCAAATTTTGCTTATGGAAGTTCGTCCGTCATGCACTGCACGTTTGCCTTCTAAAGAAACTAGGTCTCTGAGTACTGGCCACTTATGATTGTGTTGGCGTTCACCGAAGAGGAAAACTGTTCATCAACAGCAATCACAAGCATTCCCAATCACCAGATGAAATCTGTCAGCTGAACTAAAATGGCGCCCTAACAAAGTTCATCAGGCACAAAAATCTCATCTTACCCGTGCTTTACAATTGGCTTACCAAGGACCACCTTCGCACACATGCCACAATCCCTCGATCTATTTTGGTTCCGAAAAGCATCCGAATCCATTGTCCCAGGTCAGTTTGCTAGACAAGGCAGCCCCACACTTCAACTGTCGCCCTGTCACACAAATTTAATTAACTGTCGCCGGCAACACCCCACTCACCAGAAACAAGGTCACCTCACCCAACCGACCAGGCAGCGTCGCATCGCATCGATTAAGCATCCATGCCTGGCATCCGTAAGACCCGAAAATCATTACGTAATCCCAATAACTTTCGAAAACTCATTCGGCAGCCTTATCTTCGAGTAATATTCACTTCCCATCCAGCAGAGCGCCTGCCACTGCCACCGCAGGAGCACAATCCCGCCCGAGTCCCGGCCAGATCGCAAAGAAAGCGGGCACGAGCAAGAAAAAAAAAATCACAAGTGCTACAGAGCAGGGCTCCTCCGAGCAGCTTCCATTAGGAAAACAGACACGAACTTTCGATGATGGCATGAATATTCATGAAAATGTGAATTTCAATAACAATCGAAAACGGAAATTATTCCTTTCTGTTTCCTTTCATATCCAGAAGTTCCCGCCGCCCTACCACCGTCGCCGCTGCCAGTCTAACTTTGAATGAATAATTACTGCGTTCGTGGAGAGTGGGTGGCGGTGGCGGGAGCCTCCTCGGAAACGAGTGGAGTCTATGATAACCAGGAAGAGACTCATCATCGGCATTAGGAGCACCTAGGCAAACCTGGTCCCGACACTCTTTGGGCGCCTTGTGCAATAAAAATCTGAAGCGAACTAACTAGACGGAGTGGTGGAGGGTGTTGATGTAAATTTTATTCTAATATCCCCCGAAGCTTGAGTGGCTCAGCGACGAAGGAGCAATGGACAACAAAAAAAGAAATGAATTGATATACTTCAGGAGTGGGTGGCTGGCTGGACTTCGGGGAAGACGATTCCTTAAGTCGCACGAGCACGCTCTCTCGGCCCAGTGGCATTGTTTGCATGAAAATTAATTATTTCGACGGAAGACGAGTGCATTGCTGTACAGCGGCACTCATTCCTGTGTTGGATGCAGCTCAAAGAGATCGTGCTCCGGCTTGAACTTAATTCATTCGCCTTCTGTGACGCGTCTCTTCCTTGGGCTCGTCCGTCTGTTAATTAGTTTCCTACGCAGGCGATGAATGGTGATAGTGCCAATTCTTTGCGACTCATTCAACTGAGAAGTGTCGCGGGGTGGATTGGGGGTGGGGGCTAGTTGGAGTGGAAACGTCTGCTAATTACGTAATTGCTTTTGCATTTAGAAGATCCGCTTTGTTTCAGATTCTTAGGCCCGGGCATGAAACCTTCCGCCAATGAGGGGAAGTCATATCCTTTTGCGAGTGCGAGAAGTGAAGAAGATGGATATTTGATTTTTTTCCTCCCCGTCCTATAAAAGGAGTCACTCCACGTCTGAAATTGACTGTTGTGTGGAGTTTGTTGCTTTTTGAAGTGTAAAGGCTTTGTTTGGTGCATCTTCAAGTTGCGGAGCGGATTCTGTGAAGTCCCCAATTTGACTGCTGAAATCTTGGAGGCTCAGAGGCGAAATCTTTAGCTTTTCATGTTTGAAAGTTCTGAAACAAAGGCAATCCTACTGAGTACGCAATTTCTCACAGCCATAAGTTCAGAAAAGGAGTTGCATGCACTTGAGTATAAATCAACCTTGATCAATTTTGAAAGCCGAAGCTTATGTTCTCAAAGCACGGTTTTTTAGTCTTCGAACGTGAGTGAACTACACTCACCTTCGAATTCAAAGAAAGTGTGAAAGCAGCAAAAGTCACTTTTTATCAAAAGAGCAGTGGATGGGCAACGGCGAATGGTGGACGGCGGATGGCGGATGGCGGATGACGAATGGCGGATGACGAATGGCGGATGGCGGATGGCGGATGGCGGATGGCGGATGGCGGATGGCGGATGGCGGATGGCGGATGGCGGATGGCAGATGGCGGATGGCGGAAGGCGGAAGGCGGATGGCGGATGGCGGATGGCGGATGGCGGATGGCGGATGGCGGATGGCGGATGGCGGATGGCGGATGGCGGATGGCGGATGGCGGATGGCGGATGGCGGATGGCGGATGGCGGATGGCGGATGGCGGATGGCGGATGGCGGATGGCGGATGGCGGATGGCGGATGGCGGATGGCGGATGGCGGATGGCGGATGGCGGATGGCGGATGGCGGATGGCGGATGGCGGATGGCGGATGGCGGATGGCGGATGGCGGATGGCGGATGGCGGATGGCGGATGGCGGATGGCGGATGGCGGATGGCGGATGGCGGATGGCGGATGGCGGATGGCGGATAGCGGATGGCGGATAGCTGATGGCGGATGGCGGATGGCGGATGGCGGTTTGCGGATGGCGGATGGCGGATCGCGGATGGCGGATGGCGGATGGCGGATGGCGGTTGGCGGATGGCGGATGGCGGATGGCGGATGGCCTAAGGCGGATGGCGGATGGCGAGTGGCGGATGTCGGATGGCTAATGGCGGATGGCGGATGGCGGATGGCTAATGGCGGATGGCGGATGGCGGATGGCGGATGGCGGATGGCGGATGGCGGATGGCGGATGGCGGATGGCCGATGGCCGATGGCGGATGGCGGATGGCGGATGGCGGATGGCGGATGGCTAATGGCGGATGGCGGATGGCGGATGGCGGATGGCGGATGGCGGATGGCTAATGGCGGATGGCGGATTTAGGATGGCGGATGGCGGATGGCGGATGGCGGATGGCGGATGGCGGATCGCGGATGGCGGATGGCGGATGGCGGATGGCGGTTGGCGGATGGCGGATGGCGGATGGCGGATGGCGGATGGCCTATGGCGGATGGCGGATGTCGGATGGCGGATGGCGGATGTCGGATGGCGGATGGCGGATGGCGGATGGCGGATGGCGGATGGCGGATGGCGGATGGCGGATGGCGGATGGCGGATGGCGGATGGCGGATGGCGGATGGCGGATGGCGGATGGCGGATGGCGGATGGCGGATGGCGGATGGCGGATGGCGGATGGCGGATGGCGGATGGCGGATGGCGGATGGCGGATGGCGGATGGCGGAAGGTGCCACTTCCCGATGTTTACAAAAGTTCCACTGTCACCCTGTTCCACCGGCATCTGCAAGTAGATGCATAGGTATGTGGTTGGTTGAGAGTTTGAGATCCTCACGATCATCTCGAAAAGTGGGAAAAAATATATCATAGTGAATCAAGGGCATGACTAAGTCCCAAGGATATTCTTGATGACGTTGACCTGACATGTTTCTAACATATAGTTTGAGGCCCTCCCACGGAATTCTGCAATAATCCGCTTCTTCGTGTAGCGTCTCAGTCTAAAGTGAACCTGGTTTTACTCAGAACGATATCTCACACACTGCCTTCAATTGCGTATTCCAAGTCCGATCCTTTGACGGCGGGAAGTCTCTACCTCCAAATGCCACCATACTATGAATCTTTCTTTCGAAACAACTTAAAGCTTCTTCATCGGCTTTTAGCAACTTTCAGGCTTCCGTGGCATAAAGCAGAGCTAGCATTGTGAAGTTGCTATGAAGAGTCTTTTGATAGGAGGCCCTATTGATCAATTGTCTCTTAAGCCCAAAGAAACTGCGATTGGCAAGACTGATTTCGATTTGAGTTTGATATCGGCACTTGTGTTGTTGTCCCTATTTAACACTGAGCGGAGGTAGATGTAGTCCTTTTCTACCTTGGCATGTCTGCTGCCTTGTGTGACCCTCTGTCCGAGACATCCATGTTGTGTGTCCTTCCTTGATGACAGCATTTATTTCATTTTGCCCCCATTAACCACCAGACCCTTTCTAACCACTTCCTCTTCAACGCCAACAAACGACCCATTGACGATTCGCCGTGTTTGTCCAATCACATCAACAATTGAGTTGATTTTTGGAATATCGTGCCTCTGGTGTTTACTTGAGAGTAATCCAACATCTTCTCGAGAAGGCACATGACAGGGTACACCGCCTTGTCTAGCACTATTTCTGGCATTGACGGTCTCGGTGGGTTCGTTACTGACCTCGACGAAGCAGCGAGAGCTTTCCATCGTCATCCTACAAAATCTGACGAGTTTGGTAGGAATTCCAAAACTAGATATGGCACTGTTGAGCTAGTCTCTATGCATAATATCATATGCGGCTTTAAAATTGGTGAATAGGTTTTGAGTGTCGATTTGCTCTTCGTTGTTCTTTTCCAGGATCTGTCGTAAAATGAAGATCTGGTCTACGTGGACTTCCCTGATCTGAAACCACACTTATAGGGACCTATCAGGTCATGGACAAGCGGTTTCAGACGCCCACATAATACGGCAGAGACGATCTTGTATGCGATCCTGAGGAGACTAAACCCTCGGTAGTTGGCGCAGTCATGGTTCTTGTGAACCGGGCAAACGACACTGAGATTCCACTCATCGGGCATGCTTCCCTTCGACCATATCTTACAGATGAGCTGGTGCATCCGCCCGACCAACTCATCTCCAGCTGCCTTAAATAGTTCTACTTATAGTCCGTCCTCTCCAGCAGCTTTGTTCGACTTCAGCTCGTCTAAGTCGGGGGGACAAGATTCTTGTCTATCATCGTCCAAATCGAGTAGAACATTCTGCTTAACAGCGGGAATTGGTGCCATCATCGCCGTTGACGAGTCTGGAGAAATGATTCTTCCAAATTCTCAGCAAAGACTGCAACTCTACTACAAGCTACCCGTTTCGGTCCCGGCAGGCTTCAGTTCGAACTTTGTATCCTCCGGATAGTTGTTTTACCCTTCGGTAAAACTTTCGGAATTCGTTTCTGACATAACATCTTTCCATTTCCTCGACCGCGCGCTTCTCATGCTCTTTCTTTTTTCATCTGAGAAGCCGGTGCTCTTCTCCTATTCTCAGTTCGTAGGGCTCACGGACAGCTCCCGTTGTTCCATGCAGCGTCGCCTTATAGACGTCTTGTTTGGCTACATGCGATCGAATGAACTCGTCGTCAAACTTTGAGTTCTTTCTCGGTGGTGACGTGAAATCTAGCACATCAGTGGTAGCTTCCTTGGTGGCTTCTTGGTAACGCTTCTAGTCTGCTTCTGTGGTTAGTGCAAGCAGCTTCGAACTCTGAGCGAGTTTCAGGGAGACTCGGACGACAAATTTCTCAGCGATCAGTTGCGATTTTAGCTCTCCAACCTCAAACCATATTGGCCTATCTCTCTTCTTCTCTCTCGATATCCGGGTTCTTAACTTGGCTACAAGTCGATGTTGGCACCTCTGAAGGTTCGGACATCGAGAATATTGAAGGAGTGTCTGACGTCGATTGTGGCCGCCGTGGCGTAGTGGATAGGGTGCGACTCTTACACGCCAAAAGGTCTAGGTTCGATTTCCGGCTGAATACATCGAATTTTTCACGGCACCACCTCTTTCGAGCTGCTGACAATAGTCAAAGAGTAATAACTGCCTAAGAAAGCTTCTCAAACTTCACCGTTCGGTGTCGGAAAAAACCTGTAGGTGCCTTCTACTCATGAGAGAATATTAGCAAGCACAAGACGAGAAGTTGATGAGCAAGCTTGGCTCTGGTCTCCCTGTGGACTGCCGCGCCAACAATTATTATTATTATTATATCTGAAGTCGATTGTAACGTGATCAATTTTAAATAACCGGAAACCTCGAATATTCAAATTCTTTGGCTCTTGAGAATTCAATAATTCGGAGCTTGCTTTGAGTCCCACTGTCCCATTAGTAAAAAATTCAAAGGTGCAGCTTTCCCCGATCACATAATTTATTCAGTATTTTGTCATTCCGTCAAATGTGCGAAATAATCCCTTGATGCCAAGTTGTCCAGTCGGCGACAGTTCTTCACATTTTCGTTTGTTAAAGTGTTCAGCGTGGCAGCTCAAAATTTTGTCACTTTTGACAGTTCTTTGTTTTGGCAAGTTAGTTAGTTTGAAAGTTCTATGACTTATATGATTGACCATAAACCCAGACACAGAGAGACAGATCAACAGGTTGTACAGGCCTCTTTGATCTACTGAGTGGTTCCCTGCCTATTAGTAGTTCCATAGATCCGAACTGAAAAACTGTACAAGGACATATCACAAAGGCTGAAGAAATTGCATGATCCACCACTCAGATAGGAACTTTAAAATAAAAAACACAAATTTGACAAGGCGGTGCACATTTTGTGTTCACCTGAGCATTCTAGAGCTTGCAACTCACATCAAATTTTTTAATGATAATGCAAAAATGTTGCATTAGCATTGAATCAATGCTAAACAACAATTAAAGTGAATTTCTTTTTAAATTCCTCATGTTTAATCAAAATTCCGCCTATAAGATGAAATAAGGCACTGCATGGGACTTAAATAGTTCTTCTAACACTGCAAGCAAGTGACGGGTTTGTTGACTTCAAAATGACTAAAATCGCTGATTGATGGGTGACTCAAGGTACTCACTGGTCGTTTCAACGGCCAACAAAAATTTAGTCTATCCAGAATATCCAAACATTTCAACAGCTGCGAATTGAGTCCTCTGCCAAGGAAAGGATATTCGAGTGTTGTGGAAGCTGGCCTTTAAGTGGGATTTCACTTGCCAATTCTCACTTTAATCCACACAACAGGAGGAATGAAGCAGCACTGAAGCAGTAGAGCAAGCGAGAGATCCAGCACAAGTTCATTTTTCATTTTTGTCTGTCATGGCGTCGAATTTCTTTGCTCGAAAGGGAAATGAAGTGCTCCGTTTCCACAGCCAACCCCACTTGAAGCACTCCGCTAAGAAATAATCAATTTTTAAGGACCTCACTCAAGGATCCTCTGGGTGAAGCGCTCAGAATGCCGAAATTATTCCTCCTTGTCTTCCCCTCACCCCGACTGAAATCCATCAACCAAACCTCATTCTGTCGCTCAGACAATCACATGTGCGGAATCCAATTAACCGCCCGACATGCCGGCAAGGGGCACACTCACACACACGAACAGTCCCCACTCTCGGAGCTCATAAATCACAATCCTGACCGAGCGAGCCAATAGCTGTGGGCTGTACTGTGTGCGTACTGGCGGTTTTTGGGTGACGGCAGCGGGCGGGGAATTATTAGTTTATTATCTCCGCCAAAGTCGATTGTTGCCCTTAAGGATACCGTTATGAAAACTGATTGTATATTAATTAAGTTACTAATTAGTTGCAGAGCGTATGAGAACACGAGTCCCTGCAAGGACTCGCTGAGGATGGGTAGATGGGGGGGGATATCGTCAAAGCTGCGGCGGGGACCCGAAAGGAAGGAAAAACACGAAAAACATAAGACTCGGAAAACAAGACGAATGTACCTCGACGGGACTCTTCCTATGTGGCAGGACAAAGACTACCGATCCTCGACAGCTGGCCGACGACGACGATGACGATAGAGAGGGAATGTGAAATGGATAAAGTTGAGAAACCATGGAACGTCTCCACGTCGCCGTTGCCGTCACCGTCATCAGCGTTGTCGTCGTCGACGATGTCGTTCTTCATGTCGTTGTCGTTGTCGTTGCCATCGTTGTCATGTGATGTAATGTTGCCAAGCATGACTGTTGTAATTATTGCCCTCGGGGATAATGTGAGGATGCTTGGTCGGGTGAGGGCGACCAGACGAGCGGCATAGGCCGCTTCACTATTCAAAGACAGCCTTTTCGTACTCTATGTTGACTCTCCTGGCTTACTCCCCACATTTGGTGCCCGCGCACATATGTAACGGTGTGTGTGTGTGTGTGTAGAAAGTCAGTGCAAACAGAAGCCCATTGCCATGGCTGCCACCACAGCTGCCATCAAACCTGCTGTAGCCACCCGGGCAGGGACAAAAACCATGCCTGTAATGAATACACACACGTTACCGGGTGTAAGCCCCCGCCCACCTCACATTCAACTCCCAGCCAGTGTGCAGCAGCGCTGCTCCTGTCGATTGTGTTTACTTCAGGACCGGAGATAATAACTTAAATCACTTTTGGCGCGAAACGTGAGGCGGGGGTACACAACGTGGCTGTGGCTCAAGGCGTACATCCTTTCTCATTCATCGCATATGTGAGTGTGCGTGTATGCGAGCAGAGGTCTACGATATGAGAGGGTGAATAGGACGGTTTGCGTTTTCCATTCAAAGGAAGAAAATTGAATTTTAATTCACAAAGGAGTTTGCCTAACGTTATCATTGTTTACCAACTGCGCTTTTCCTTCTAAGGATATTTGTAAGTCGGGCTGTTCTATGCTGCCGCTTGGCGACGACGACAGCGACTGCGATATGACGGTCTGTGTGCGGTGTTTTGGGGATTGTCTGTGGGTTGGGATGGGGGTGTGCTGTTTTTTGTTCCCTGCCGTCGTCTTTTGGTTTTTATGCAGCGCGAGATCCTTGTTGTACATGTCGGCCGGTCCCAAGTAGCATGCTCGGTTTTATTGTTTGTAATTTCGTAACAATGTGTAGCAATGGCAGAAAAATTCGCAGATGCAACAAGGGAGCGATTCCTTTTTATTAAAAAGGACGAAAATATGGGTGGTCCCTTGGCTCCGCGAGGCTCGTAAGTGGGCATCGGGTGGCTGGCGGTGGGTAGCTTTGACGGGAAGTTTACTTGTATACGGGGACTGGGAATGTAATGAACACTGACGGAGTAATTTATAATCCACTCTGTCCAGTGGGTGGGGTGCATATGCAACAGATATGGGCCAACGGAGGTGGGGGGTAGTAATTTGTTTTCGGGACGACAGGAATTCTTGGAATATTCGTGAAGAGATTGCTGGAATAATTTACTCGAATGAGTTTGTCCACAACTGGCGTCTGTCCACAACTGGCGTCTGTCCACAACTGGCGTCTGTCCATAACTGGCGTCTGTCCACAACTGGCCTCTGTCCACAACTGGCGTCTGTTCACAACTGGCGTCTGTCCACAACTGGCGTCTGTCCACAACTGGCGTCTGTCCACAGCTGGCGTCTGTCCACAGCTGGCGTTTGTCCACAGCTGGTGTCTGTCCACAACTGGCGTCTGTCCACAACTGGCGTCTGTCCACAACTGGTGTCTGTCCACAACTGGCGTCTGTCTGCAACTGGCGTCTGTCCACAGCTGGCATCTGTCCACAACTGGCGTCTGTCCAAAACTGGCGTCTTTCCGCAACTGGTGTCTGTCCACAACTGGTGTCTGTCCACTACTGGCGTCTGTCCACAACTGGTGTCTGTCCACTACTGGCGTCTGTCCACAACTGGCGTCTGTCCACAGCTGGCGTCTGTCCACAACTGGCGCCTGTCGGCAACTGGCGTCTGTCGGCAACTGGCGTCTGTCCACAGCTGGCGTTTGTCCACAGCTGGTGTCTGTCCACAACTGGCGTCTGTCCACAACTGGCGTCTGTCCACAACTGGTGTCTGTCCACAACTGGCGTCTGTCTGCAACTGGCGTCTGTCCACAGCTGGCATCTGTCCACAACTGGCGTCTGTCCAAAACTGGCGTCTTTCCGCAACTGGCGTCTGTCCACAACTGGCGTCTGTCCACAATTGGCGTCTGTCCACAACTGGCGTCTGTCCACAACTGGCGTCTGTCCACAACTGGCGTCTGACGACAACTGTCGTCTGTCCAAAACTGGCGTCTTTCCGTAACTGGCGTCTGTCCACAACTGGCGTCTGTCCACAACTGACAGTCATATGTTGCATGGGGCACTTCGAATTTTGTACCATTCAGGGCCATTCGAATGGATGGATGGATCTGAAAATAGAGAGCGGTGTAACTTAGAAATTTGAAATCGGATGAAAATGGAAGAAGAGGCTTGGTTCGATAGAGAATTTATCAAAATTTCGTCGTTGTCCTTTTGCCATTTGAGGGGCAACATTGGAAAGACTAAGGGCTTAACTTCTTCCTCAGATGCTGTTGTGTCTTCCTATCTGCCTCTAAATAACTGCAAAATATTGGCTAACGTTCTTTTCTCGCACGCTCGTGTCATCTCAGATGAGGATGATCTCTGATGGGGATGGTCTCAATTTTTTACAGCATTAGTGTGATAGGCTGAATTCAAAGGCTTTCAGAAGGCTGCGGTGTCCATGCACTCAATACATTCCAATCATATGTTGCTGGACCATTGCGTCAGTTTAAAATAAGCGAGCACAGCCATACAGCATTTACCGTTTGATTCCAGGTGCTATGCAAATGCAAACCGATCCGAACCTCTGTCTCAGTAAGGATCCCTACCGAATCCCAAAAGTTCCCCGTCGTCATCCAACACAGCATGACGAGCTTGCTAGGAATATCAAAAAACGTGGCACAGCATAAGTGATCTTTATGCACGAAGTCAAAACTGAATAGATGGATGGGAGGAAGCCATTTTGGCAGGACGTCTCTGAGTTTGCCAGGAGTGAAGCCGCACTTGTCACATTTTCCCCGACAAAGATTCAACCGTTCAAAATCCTCAGAAAGGTTCCTGGGTCTGGGTTGTCAGAGAGACTTGCCCCTCGCTCGCTGGTGCGGTCGTGGGAATCTTTTCGGTCGGTGGATAGGACTAACGATTTTCAATTCATTCAACCAGACGAAGGAACCTCCATCGAGACAAGTACCTTTGATTGAGTAAGGTAAAGTCTTGTCGACTCACTTGTTTATTTTGCTTGACAATATTTCTGGTTCATTATCAACTTAAATCACTCTGAATTTAGGACTTTAACCTCTCCACCTTTTTTGCGGTCCTGAGGTTTGTGGCATTTCGTGGCCGCCATGGCGTAACGGGTAGAGCTTATAACAGCTTGATCATCCCAGTCCTACTGTATGGCGCGAAAACTGGACATTACCAAAGGCGGATGAAGAAGCCCTTAGTCTTTTCGAGAGAAAAGTTTTGCGTGCGATTTTTGGTTCTGTTTGGTTGCTGGCATCTAGAGGGGAAGATTAAACGACGAAGTCTATGGGCTGTACAGCGACATGCGCCTGATCAAGCGCCTTGGGATACAACGATTAAGGTGGCTAGGCCATGTAGAGCGTATGGACACCACTGCTCCGGCCCGAAAAGTTTTTGAATCCGTGCAATTGGGACAACGCAACAGAGGACGGCCTGGGCTAAGGTGGCGCACACAAGTGGAGAAGGACCTCAATCAATGTGGAGTGCGCAACTGGAGACAGATGTCGAAAGGTTGTGCTGGCTATAGAGGCACCCCAGACTATAGCGTCACAAGAAGAAGAAGAAGAACTAAATTTACAAAGCATTTTTTAATTTTTTTTTTTCGTTATAAACTTTATCCGTTTCCAATTTATTCTACTATGAAGTAAATGCATGTTGTCCGTTGGGGGACCAATATCTGCTTCAGGTTCCGGCAGGTGGTCGCTATAGCCACCAGTAAAAGTGCCTATCACTTAATAATTAAAAATTGTATGGTGCGACAGTCCACAGGGGGACTAGGGCCTAGCTTGCTCATCAACTACTCGTGTTGTGCGCGCTGCTGTTCTCTCACGAGAAGAAGGCACCTACAGTTTTTTGCCGACTCCGAATGGCGAAGTTTGAGAAGCTTTCTCAGACAGTTATTACTCTTTGAGTGTTGTCAGCAGCTTGAAAGAGGTGAAAGATCCGTGAAAAATTCGAGGTGTTCAGCCGGGAATCGAACCTAAACCCTTCGGCGTGTGAGCGTCGCACTCTACCCACTACGCCACAGCGGCCACGATGTCGAACTTACGCCATTTTATTTGTATCCCTTGAAGGCCTGTACAACGGAGTTTTGAAGAGTGTGGTTTCACACTTCTGGTAGTTGATTTTCAACTTCCAGTCGTTGGAAAATCGCCCGATTGCCTCGAAGTCACGCTGCAAGAGAATATTGATAAATACAATCCCCGGCACTGTACTGTACACGATAGAAGAACACACCGTCCTCAACGTGCTAAACATCGAGTTCTATAAAGGGGTCAGTCAGGCATGCAGACAGAAAGTAACCACAATCTCCAGCAGAACACAATCCTTAAAAGACATAAATCACGAAAATAAAAAAACAAATTTCCGCAAGGCAAAACGAGCAGTTAAGTGTAGCGAAGTTGTATGCGGAAGGGGCCTTGCAACTCACTCACCCTGCTGAGCAGTCTTTCAAAGATTATCGACCCCCCGACTTTTAGGAACTTTTGAGATTTCAACCCTCCTGGAATTTTAGTCTCTAGGAAAGGTTTGTCTTTTTGCGATTTTGGGCTTCGTTTTGGGGTATGACCTTGCTAAAATGGTGGTCTTTTCAAAATTGTGACATTTCCAATATTTAGTCTTTCAAGAACATTCGGGTTTTCAGGACTTAGACCTTTCCTAGAATTGTTCTCGGGACTCGAGCGATTTCGGACCTGAAAATGTTGGAACTTGTCTGTCTGTAACTAATCTCCTTTGGGAAATCGGAGTGTTAAAGTATTACTCGCGCCCATCCTAAAGGTACCTCCTTCTTAAGAAGCGGCAATATTTGCTTTATAGCACTTTACGCCCTTGTTTATTATATTGGACGCAGTGGCTGTTTTCATTTTCAGGATAATTCCTGATGCGATCGTATGCTCTCTTCTCGTTCTAAATATAAAAAAGAAGTTGAATTAGTATCAATTGACCAAAGTGACGTATAATCTAAGGACCTTCGCAGCTTTACGTTGTGGTATATCATATTCAAAACTCCTCCAGCATCCTTCCATAGTTAAGCAAGTGCTGTTGCGCTTCACTTTTTTCAAATCTTGGTTGTAGGCTCCACCTACCCTTTTCCTTCTCTTTTGCACCCTACCCTATAAACGCAACTTATCGGAAATCCAGTCACCGGCATTCAGTGCCCCAAGTCATTGACCAAGCATCACTGAGTAGAGTCTTATCCAAAAGCATTTACAAAATGTCCCCAGTCTGCCATTTACGACTCCACATATCTGCCCGTCATTGCTAACCGATCTCACAATCCTTCACTGATAACCTCGTAAAGTTGGAAACTTTATATTCACGGCCATTCCGATCAGACAGGCGTCGTTTTTACACGACAATCTCGCCCCAAACATTACTAGTGTCCTCTGGCAAACACGGGTTGGTTTACGGATCGTTCCGGTAATCGCGACCAATAAAAGCGTTAAGACTTACGACGTCACAGCATCGGAGGAGGGAAACAAAAATCACGCTCTTCCGTCCCGTCCGTTCAGCAAGTGCAATGCAATTTTAACGTCAGCACAAAAGGATTAAAATTAATTTCCCACCCCGTTGCGGAGCAGCCAGTCCACACTGTGACGGCCCCAGGAGAAATTTAAGAAAGTCGCAACGTTTCAGATGTCCCCAACCGCTGCCGTGGCGCGCCGCCCTGTCCTCGTCCGCATTTCGTTTTCTTCATCTTGGCGGTCGTTGTTATCCTTTTTGGTACTCAGATTCACTTTGAACGTGTTATCTCGGTGTCGGCTGTCGTAACTCTCTCGCACTCGGCGAGTCTTCTGCCACTCTGGTGCATTTGCCCAATTGGTATCCAACGCTCAGGCTCAACGCAGGGCACACAAGAGCAGCGTCGCCACCATTGAAAATTGCACCCTGAAGGACAATTTAACGGGAGTATTTATATCCAAAGGAAATTTCGCTGCTTCCGCTGCTTGTAGCTGTGTTCTTCTGTGTTTACTTCCGCCCGCCTTGGACCGGCAGCGGCGGCGGAGGGACCATTCGTCTTCTTCTGCACTTCTCGCCACCGAGTGCGTGGCACTGCTGCAGCGCGAGGGTGTACACCAGTTGGCCGAGCGATGAAGATGAAAGGAGCCGACGTTGAGGGCTACAGCGGGACAGCAGCAAGCAATCGCTTATATTATGCAGAAGTCAGCAGTAAATTTTATTGTCAGTCCGTGCCGTGCTAAATTATGTAGAGCGCCAGAATGCAGGACGGTTTGTTACATTGCTACGCCGCCGCGCCCTGCACTGTGGCAGTGGAGCTGCTTGTCGGAACTTATGTTCGTCTTCGTGTAACGAAATAATTAACAACACTCGAGTAAATCGTCACAAACACCAGAAATGAGTGCTGCTGCGCTCCGTGTGAGGTTGGGATGGGGATACGACGGGGGCAGTGCAGCGCAGTGCTGGTGGTGCTGATTTTGAACCTCGTTCTGGCGCTTTTGCTTTTACGACTTTCGCGACAGAGATAACCTTTTTACAACATTTCATGCTTCGCCGTCTCCGCTGGGCGTCGAGTTAAGATGTTCGCGTAGAATTGTCCTCAGCTGGTTCCGGTGCTTGAAAGTGTCCTTTTTCGGGTTTGATTTGTAGATGACAGTAAGACTGATGCGCTTTTTTCGCGGGGAGTTTTTAGTGTAACAACAGTCTGTTGAATCGGTAGGGGAACAGGTCCAGAAGGGTTTACAATTACAATCAAGGTATTATTGGCAGTGGGAGGCGGAATTTTGGACTGAGTGTTGACCACCTGAACTGAACATGTGTGATTATGGCGGCCTAAGTTCGCAATCCATCCGAAACCAGAATGGCGCCTGGTATGAGAAGGGTATCCTTGGCGATGTTTGAGTTATACAAGGAAGGAGCACTTTCCGTGAAGACAAGGTCCTTCACAAAAATGGCGCCCAACATGAAAACGGCTAGATGCGTCCCACAAAATAACGGTGTCCTACATATGCATGGCGGCCTACCTGAGGTTAAAGACTTGGTGAATTTAGAGCACTTGGATGGCAGCTTAATATTTTACTGCTTATTTTGTTCAAATTTCATTGAATACATCGCTGAATGTATTGATGAATAAATTGATAGATATTTCACTGAATATTTCGCTTAATTATCCGCTCACTATTTCACTTAATATAGTAATGAAATTTTCTCTAAATATTTTGCTCAAAATTTCACTCAATATTTGACTGAATATATTGATGAAAAGTTCGCTGGATACCTCGCTGAATATTTCGCTCAAAATTTTGTTCAATATTTCGCTGAATATTTCGCTTAATACTTCGCTGAATATTTCTTTGAATATTTCGTTCAATATTTGACTGAATATATTGATGAAAAGTTCGCTGGATACCTCGCTGAATATTTCGCTCAAAATTTTGCTCAATATTTGACTGAATATATTGATGAATAATTCGCTGGATATTTCGCTGAATATTTCGCTAAAAATTTTGCTCAATATTTCGCTGAATATTTCGCTAAATACTTCGTTGAATATTTCTTTGAATATTTCGCTCAATATTTGACTGAATATATTAATAAATAGTTAGCTGGATACTTCGCTGAATATTTCGCTCAAAATGTTGCTCGATATTTCGCTGAATATTTCGCTAAATACTTCGTTGAATATTTCTTTGAATATTTCGTTCAATATTTGACTGAATATATTGACGAAAAGTTCGCTGTATACCTCGCTGAATATTTCGCTCAAAATTTTGCTCAATATTTCGCTGAATATTTCGCTAAGTATTTCATTGGATATTTCTTTGAATATTTCGCTCAATATTTGACTGAATATATTGATGAATAGTTCGTGGTCGCCGTGGCGTAGTGGGTAGAGTGCGACGCTCACACGCCGAAGGGTCTAGGTTCGACTCCCAGCTCAACACCAATTTTTCTAATTTTTCATGGCACCACCTCTTTCGAGCTGCAGACAACACTCAGAGTAATAACTGTCTAAGAAAGCTTCTCAAATTTCGCCGTTCGAAGTCGGCAAAAAACTTTAGGTCCCTTCTACTCGTGCGAGAACAATAGCGAGCACAACACGAGTAGTTGATGAGAAAACAAGGCCCTGGTCGCCCTATGGACTGTAGCGCCAACAATTATTATTATAGTTCGCTGGATATTTCGCTGAATATTTCGCTAACTACTTCGCTGAATATTTTGTTGAATATTTCGCTAGATATATCGTTGAGTATTTCGATTCGTATTTCGCTGAATATTTCGCTGAATTTTTCTCTAAATATTTCGCTCAAAATTTCACTCAATATTTGACTGAATATATTGATGAATAGTTCGCTGGGTACTTCGCTGAATATTTCGCTAAATACTTCGCTGAATATTTCGCTAAATACTTCGCTGAATATTTCGCTTAATACTTCGCTGAATATTTCGTTGAATATTTCGCTAAATATATCGTTGAATATTTCGCTTCGTATTTCGCTGAATTTTTCGCTGAATATTTCGTTCAATATTTCACTAAATGTTCCACTGAATATTTCACTGATTATTTCGCTAAATATTTCTTTCAATATTTCGCTGACTATTTCACTCAATATTTTGCCGAATATTTTGTTCACTATTTCGCTGAATATTTTGTTAAATATGTCGATGAATATTTCTCTTAATATTTCGCAGAATACTTCCCTCAGTATTTCCCTCAATGTTTTTTGCTGAATTTTCGTTGAGGTAAACAGAGCGTCCTACATGTGGACAGCGTCTTTCGGAAAAATGACTCTGTCTGACATAAAGATGGCGCACTCTGTACAAATGACGTCCAAGGGGTAGTAGAGTTATACATGGAAGTAGTAGTCCTTGTTGAGGCGGCGTCTAACTCGAGTTTAAGGCCTAAAGGGACCTACATGCAGATAACGTCAAGTATAAGTATGAAGTAAGATAAACGTCGCACTTGGGACCCGCCTCTACAGGAGGCGGATGCTTTTACAAACATAGTTAGTTTAGAACCAGACCAAAAATTCATCAAAGGTTACGCTTTTTATTCTGGAGTATGCCTTTTCTAATCTTCTAATAGATTGGAAGATCTGGCTAAGGCTCGCAACAAAACCAACCACCCTACAAAACCAAAGGTCGCATTTCCATCTCATTGTCCACCTCACCTGTGCCCCAGACTGTTGGTACTTGAATTTTTAAAGCGTCCATCATCGTTATGCACGTCCATCGATTGCGCATCGTTATCATTCATATATCCTTGGATATCGGTTACGGGATACGCTGCAATAAAACAAATGGGCCATTTAGCCATCGCCGGCTTACTCTGAGTTTCTCCATGTCTGTTCACCCGCCTCTGCCCTGCCCAACACATCGGGTCGGTGGCGGCTTCACTACTTAACGATGTTCCTAACGATATTTTTCCGTCCTTCTGATTTCGTTTCTCCTTTTGCTCGGCTGAGGTTCTTTCTAGATTTGTGTGTCTTTCTTTTTTATTCGTGCTCATCCTTATCGGGGGAGGCTGTCGTTTATGGGGGAATCATGTCTCCCCGGGAGAAGGCTCTTAGAGCGCAACTTCTGCCGACTCTCACGACACACACAGCCACGTCGGAGTTACTTCCCATAAGTTGCGGTTGCTTTGGTCTGTGGAAGATCCTGGCGATGTAACGTCCCAACAGCATTGTCATTTTTAGCGATTCCATTTTTCCACTCCTAACCACAGCGCTGGGGAGTGGCAGCGGGGAGCAAAAACATACAGAAGTCTTAGCACGTAATTTTTAATGGTCGCGTCAGAGAGCGCACATGGCTAGATTGCACTTGGTTGCATGAATTATGTGCGCAATATGCTCTTTGTCATCCCAGTGAAATAGTTTTAGCGATTTTTTTCCTTGTTTTCCAGCGCAACTAGCTCCTGTGGGTGTCTGCACATTAGGCGGTGGCGTGGATTTGCATATTTAAACGGGCTCTCTGACGTTGCTGGTCAATGCGATGCGTGGGTGATCGAGAGGAGAGTGATGTACAAGTGATGAAAATGAATGGCGTCGAATATGCAAACAGAAATTTACTTTCCTAATCATGTTTGTTATCAGCGTTCTGCAGGTCTTACAGCGGTATCCAGTTGATGGATTTGCAGTGGAGGAGGCGGCCAAGGATTTAAGTCTTTTAACGAAACATTAGAACTAGAGAAATCGGCGGCAAAGAAATTTACACACATTTTCTCGTTTTATCAATAAAAGAAGTTGAAGTCTTAAGAATTTTGGTCAATGAGGTACATTCTCTTCACGTGTGTCCATATCGATTAGGGTTGTTTGATGGAAGCGAGCAGCTCGTTGGTGCTAGCTGGCAGCTGTTCATTGATGCTCGCTGACAGATGCGAGCTACTGCTCGCTGCTAGATGCGCACTTCTGCTCACTGATAGACGTGTGCTTCTGCTCGCTGACAGATGCCCGCTCGTGCTCATTGACAGCTGCACGCTCGAGCTCGCTGGCTGTTGTTCGCTGGCGGTTACTCGCTGACTCTTGCTCGCTGTTTCTCGCTGACTTTTGCTTTCTGGTGCTTGCTGGCAACTACTCACACTACTCGTTGGCTGCCGCTCGCTAGTGCTCGCTAACTTTTTATCGGTGGTCCTCGCTGGCTATTGCCGGTTGGCAATTGCTTGCTGATTGTTATGGACAGGCTGTTACTCGCTGGAAGCTGTTCGCTGGCTGTTGCTCGCTGGCTGTTGCTCGCTGGCAGTTGCTCACTGGAGTTGCTCGCTGGCTGTTACTCGCTAGTGCTAGCGAAGTGGAGTCAAGAGAGAGTAGAGTCAACAATTCGAATTTTGAGGCTCATTTCTGCAAAGACGAAAAATGTTATACAATTTTGTTCTTTTCCTTAAAGCCAAATTCGAAAATATTCTTCAACAGGTAACGCAAAATTCCCTCTCATCACAACCATCGATCAGAACAGCAGATTGACTTGCAGCCTCAATGTATCGCAGGGATTTCACACAACTTTTATGAGTAAAGATAAATCTCAAGGAGTATTCCCCAAAATGAACTGCAGAATGAGTGTATCTCAGACCTTAACCTCCTCTTTTCTGAGGACCTTCCGCACTCCCAATTAATACGAGACATGCTTCAGAGCCAGCATCACGGCCTGTCCAACTCCATCCACCATCTTGAGAGTGAAATGTAATTTCCCGCACTTGACTGCTGCTACACACAAAACTCCATTCACACGACCATAAAAAAGGCAGCAAATTTTAGTTGTTTTTTCTTCCAGTCAAAAAGGGATTACAAACTATTTTCAGTGTTACTCCAGAGCAGAAAGCTCCTTCAGACACCTTCACTGGAGTGTCCTTTCCAGTGACATGCCACCACCATTTGACACGAATCCTGTGTGTAACATGACAACTTACCTGCATTCGTGTGTACACACACGCAGATAGTTAGCACACATTACTCACACCTCCCCTAGCCAGAGAGGGACTTACCCTGTGGATAGTGTCATTATGTCACAACTCGGTTCCTCTGTGACGGTTGTTGTAATTTTGAGAAAATCCACAAAGCCGTTAACTGGAGAGCTTATCTGATTTAACATCAGTCCGTGTTTGTATCTGCGTCGTCCTTGCCTGACTCAGATTACTTAGCGAACGGTGTCATGGTGGAGTTGGGGGTGAGAAACAGTGAAGCCCACCACGCCACGAAAACGGATAACAACTTTGCTCTCTAAGTAAGTGGGCTCTAATGACTTTATTTGGTTACATTGTGTGTGACAGGTGTTGAGGTTTTTCATCCGGATGCGCCTCTGCAGGCGACATGGCTTCTCGAAGACTCTCTCTGTGGGCTTAAATTTGACATGAGACGAAACGGATGAGGGTAAGTGGACGCATGCAAGCTTCATTTTAACGCATCTCCTTCTTGACTGCACTCTTTGTGGATCGTAGTTCGAGCAGATTGAAAGGCCAGTGGACAGGAAGTCACACCGTAGCTCATCATAAAAATCGTCACAGTGGCAAATGGAGAGTGGGCGGGAGAGCTGGGCCAGCAAAACTTCAAAATTTGATGCCGCCGAATTTTATTGCTAGACGAAGTTTTATCTAAATAGGTGCTTTGTAAAGGTACTGTCGAAACCTGACGATAATTCGACAGTTAAGGGGAGAGATTGGACGTCATGGAGGACAATGAAATGGAAGCTGGTACTAATATAAACATTAAAAATGAGCCGCATCATTCAGAGGAGCGAGTAAATTTTAGTCGAGTATAGGCGCGATAAATGGCCGTCATGGGGTAGTGGGTAGAGTGCGATTCTCACATCCCGAAGGGTATAGGTTCGATTACCGGCTAAACAACTTGAATTTTTCAAGGCACCACCTCTTTCGAGCTGCAGTCAAAGAGTAATAACTGTTCAAGAAAGCTTCTCAATCTTCGTCGTCCGTAGTCGGCAAAAAACTGAAGGTCCCTTCTACTCGTGAGAGAACAGTAGCGCGAACAACACGAGTAGTTGATGAGCAAGCTAGGCTCTGGTCCCCTGTGGAATGTCGCACCATACAATTATTATTATAGACGCGATAAGTGAAGGGTACTTTTTATATGTTGTAACGCGTGTCTGCAAACTTAAAGGGAAAACAGAACTGGTTTATTGTTCTATTCTTGTTTTTGGAGGGTTATCGCACTTGCAAGCTTTCTACGGCGACGGTCGAACTGCAGTTTCTAGTGAGCCAAGCTCGGTTGCATCGTAAACTTCCACAGCAGAGGATTACGTGATACAAGTCCAGGAGGCCGTATCGGCAGCATATTGATGATAGGTGGATAGGTGGCAGGTGGGTGGGAAAGTGGAGACAGGGCTCATTTCATTTCATTTTCTAGAGCGCACAACAAAAGTAGTTGATGAGTCCTGGCCCTCCAGTGGACTGTCGCGCCAACAATTATTATTATTAATATTATATAAGAAAAACTATACAACGTTTTTTTAGTAGCAATCATTTATAAGCCAGACATACTTAACAAAATTGGCATCATCAAAACACTGTTATCTAAACTCAACTTGTGAATTTAAGTCTAAATGAAGAAATGAATGAATAAATTAATGAATGAATGGTGATAGAGACGCAACATTTCGTCGATGTTAAAGCAAGTCGATTCACTTTGGAGAATCATTATCACCAATAAGTTTTATCGTTCGCTGATGGATTCTATCTAATAGGTGTAGAGAGGTTTTAAGAGCAGTAGACCATTTAAACGCGTTATACTCACGCTTTGGGTAGATGTACGTCTTATATTTTTTTGCCAAGTCAGAAGGGGTGAAATATTTCTTGCATCGCTTCAAGAAACCTAGACATTTCGCTGCATTTTTGACGATCTCGAATATGTGATCTTTCCAACTAAGAGTTAACGCACGTACCGTGGATGGAAAGTCGTTCAGTTTCAACACTGCAGGAGCCATTCACAGATAATGCTCGGTTATTTTGAGATCGCTTGAGTGACAGTAGACAGCTCTGAGTTTTGGAAGCGTTAAATTCCACTCTATTCCTTTTACCCCAATCAATTATGCTGTCAAGATCGGAATTTAATGAGCTTAACATACGCTGCCGTTCTAAGTCGAGCCGAAGAGGAGGGACGATAGCCGAGGAAAGAATATGAAAAGCTGAGGTTACTGTCATCAGCGAAGAAGCGAATTGGATTAGAAGTGACAGACAGGAGCTCATATATCAAAATGAGGAACAGTGTCGGAGACAAAACGGAGCCCTGGGGGACACCAGCGATAATATGGCTAATTTCAGACTTGAACCCACCCAATACAACTTGTACTGAACGGTTCGAAAGGTAATTTCTAGTCCATTGAAGAAGAGATTCATCGACGCCAAAAGCATGCATTTTCGACAAGAGAGCCTGATGAGACTCTGTCAAATGCTTCTGAAATATCAAGTGCAACAATCTTGCTTTCTCCTACATTGTGCAAGGATTGGTTTCATTTTGCTATGAGATAAACCATTCAATCACCAGTGCACCTTTTGCTATAGAAGTCGTATTGCCGGTCATTAGTCCGGGTTTCAAGATATTTCATAAACTGACGATTCATCAGCTTTTCCATGACCTCGGAGAGTAGGGACGTAAGTGCTATGGGTCGGTAGGAGGTGGGCGATGACGGTTCGCCCATTTAAGAGACGGGCTATACAAAAGCTGTTTTCCACTTACTCGGAAAGAGCCTTAAAGAGTAGGACAAATGCAAAAGCTTACGCACTGGTTTTGCCAGCATAGCAGAACACCTCTTCAGAAGAACGGGGGGATACCATCCGGGGCAGCGGACTTGTGCACGTTTAAGCCTTTAAGTACTCTTGCAACTATACGAGTGCTAAAATGGACTTGTTTTATGGAAAAATTGACGCTCTCGAGTACATGCACGGACAGAGCGCAATCTGGAAGCGTAGAGCTGGCTGCAAAATGTTTAGCTAACAGATTTGCTTTGTCTAAAGAGCTGACAGTTGGAATGTCATTGTATTTATCATTTTTGGAACTGAAGACGAGGAGGAATTCTTTACGTTTTTTACAAATGACCAAAATTTGTTGCTGCCCCTGGGACAATGCAGCACTTTTTGCCTCAGCTTTTCATAGGAGAATTTATAACATAATAATTGTTGGCGCTACAGTCCACAGGGGGACCAGGGCCTAGCTTGCTCATTAACTACTCGTGTTGTGCGCGCTACTGTTCTCTCACGTGTAGATGGGACCTACAATCATTTGCCGACCTTGAGCGGCGAAGTTTGAGAAGCATTTTTAGACAGTTATTACTCTTTGGGTGTTGCAAGCAGCTCGAAAAGAGGTGGTGCCGTGAAAAATTCGAGGTGTTCAGCCGGGAATCGAACCTAGACCTTTCGGCGTGTGAGCCTGGCACTATACCTACTACCCCATGGAGGCTACATGGGAGAACTTAACACGTCTTATTAATGGACTGCAATCATTTCGGGCCCTTTTCAATTTGTCCGCTTTTCCTCAGAAGGGTTGGCTTTGAGAGTCCGGAAGCTTATTTCTCTCAACCTGATAACCTCTATACAGCTAGAGTCCTACCACGCGTTTGTCTTCGTTTTCATACTCTTCACCCTGTAAGGAATGAAAGATTTCGTAACTGCCAAAATTATTTTTGTAATCATGTCAGCTGCGGCATTATAGTGCCATCTTGATTCCATCAAAAGGAACTATGGTAAGGGTATTCTTAAAACTGATGCTGATGAGCATCGGCTAGAACCTAAGTCTGCACTGTGAGCTGTCTTGTTCCGACCTAAGTTAGATTATTGCGAAGTGAATCCATTTCTATTTGCTGACAGATTCCATTCATCAACTTTCTGTCGAAAGCCTTCCAAAGCTGCCACCAACGATTCCAGCACTTTCGATAATATGGAATTCAATATGGTGGCCGCTGTGACGTAGTGGGAAGAATGCGAAGCTCACACGCCGAAGTCCCAGATAAGAATTTCCGGCTGAACATCTCGAATTTTTCACGGCACCACCTCTTGTGAGTTGCTGACAGCACTCGAAGAGCAATAAATGTCTAAGAATAAGCTTCTCAAACATCGCCTTTCGGAGTCGGCAAAAAACTGTAGGTCCCTTCTACTGGTTATAGAACAGTTGCGCGCACAACAAGTGATTGATTAGCAAGCTAGGCCCTGGTTCCCCTGTGTACTGTCGCGCCACCCGCGCATTCCCTCTTGGGAATATCATCAGATTTCGATATAGATAGATAGATAGATAGATAGATAGAAATAGATAGATATCAACAGATGTGTACTTGAAAATCTCGCTTGCAAGGCTACACTTATGAATTTCGTCTGATACAGGCTGCATTCACTTCTTTTCTCTTCGTCTAGTTGGTAGTTATAATTCCCTGCACTCGCAAGTGAATAACAGCTCTCATAACAGAAGTGTTAAAGGAGTTTTTCCCAAGTCTTTGTGGGCATTGATTTCCTTTGACAATATTCACACTTCAAATCCTTTCCGATTTTTCGAAAAATTAATCACGGGAATGTAAAAACAAGGTTTTTTTTTGCACCGGTAGAGACAACAAATGGTGTCTTACTCTTCGTTACTTGCTCGTTAAACCACATATCCAAACAAGTTGCACCCGTAATTGCACTGAATTGAAAGGACGTTCGATACCTAGTCACGAATCAGCTTACAAGCAGCGCATTGCCCCCTAAAATTAAGTCGAACAGTGTGGAATTGTTTTATGGCGCGAACTACTTACGGCCAACTACCACTAATCTAAGAGTGACGATCTGCTGAACTACAGAAAAGTGCCATAAACTGGAATCCCCCCTGAGGGCGGAGAGGTGGTTGGAAAAGGAGAAATTATAACACGCCAACAAGGACACATCCGAATGAGAATCGGATGTGTGTGCCCAGAGATACCCAGGCCGAGTCCTGCCGAAGCATAGATGGCATCGGAGGAAATTGGGCTACCTGATGGAATTTATTTATTCAACCTCGTATCCAGTTCAAACACCACCACCGCCAGGAGCAGTATCACCGGGACCACCACCACCGCCATTACCACCATCACCGTCAACGACAGGACAAGCAGCCCAAACCGGTTGTCGGTCCCAGAGGTGGACCGAGTTGACTGGTAAATGCGCCACGGATGTCGGTCGCTTGGTCGGTGTACGTACCGGCTGGTGGTCGCGCGGTGTGGCGACAAATTCGTAGCTTCGGTTTTTTTTTTGTTGGTGTGTTCGTGAGGGCACCCACGTCATCCCGCAGTTAAGGATCTCTTTGCGTCTCCGGCACTGGCCGTCGTTTAATTATGTAAAATGTGAGATGGTGGTGGCGACGGCAGTAACGACCGAATTGGCGAAACCTGCAGATAGTTCTGTCCCACCGGAGTGGCAGAGGGTGTGAGAGAGGGAAAGAAAAGCATGACTCCTGCAGACCTCGAGCCAGTTGGGCGCCAATGAATTGCATTGATGACGGCGACGGCGACGGTGGCGACGGAAGCAAATCTCCGAAAGGACAACGCGAAAGCAGTCTGCAACTGCGAGGTTTATTATACGTTAGGGGTCATGTAATCATCGAATTGGGACTGGTCGTTGGTTAAATATTTGCGCTGGCCATTCAGATTTTTTGTCCAAGTCTCCTGTTCTGGTCCCCTCCTTCTGGCATTCCCCTTAAATCCGTTTTTCTGCCCGGGAAATGTGTGCGATTTTGTTCTCTTTCCAAAGATTCGATTACGATTCATGCATGATGATGTAATTAAATTTTAATTTAGGTTAAAAGGACTGCCGTGATTCAATCGATAAATTTGTTAAAAATAGTGAACTGCACTCGGTTGGGATGAGGTGGACACAGTTCAGGGTGAATGAGCATTAATTGAGCCGAATGCAGATCGAAATGTGTGTCTGGCTTTGAAATCTGGTCTTTATTTTATTCAGAAAATTAATTGAGTTACATGGAGTGGAAGAGATGCCCTTTATGGGTGGAAATTCGCTTTGCATTCAATGCGACGAGCAGTGGACGTCATTTACGAAAGCGTGTAGCATTTCTTGTGTTGTTCCGATGAATGCTTAATGACGGGCGAGGATCGTGTAGCGCTTGTTAAGGACAAACGGCTAATGACATTACGGGCCATCGTATCGTTTCTGTAAACAGAAATCATCAATTGCCGCATCCACCATTCACTTTTTCTTCCCTTTGTTCATGGAGACGCAGCCATATGGGCGGTCAGTTGGCTGTTTTGTGCTTTATGAAAACGATAAAGAGTGGAAATCTCATTACAGCTCAATAACATGAATTTGGAAAACATAACTTTTGAGAGCAAGCACTAAAAAAGTGCCTATGAAATGGTGTAAGGATGTGAAGTGTTACGAAGGTTGCCTTTTATATTTCAGGATTGGGCAATCCTAGTGTTGCAATCTGGCAACTGACAGCTCTATCGTAAGGTTTGACATTTTTGAGGTTATACGTACTTAGAACGGTTTGCAAACGAGCGCTATTTGTGTTGTTTACAGTAACTTAATAGATGCATCTCGCCCAAAAAATGGAATTAAATCGTGAACATTTTCGTGCGATTATTTTTTACAACTTTCGACGTGGATTAACTCAACAACAGTGCATCGATGAACTTTATTCAATTTTTGGAGATGAAGCTCCATCGAGGACGAGTGTTTATCGATGGTATGGTGAGTTCAGCCCAGGTCGTAGTTCACTCCAAGACGAATTTCGTGAAGGTCGTCCAAATAAGTTGTTGTTCCGGAAACCATTGATGCTGTGCGCCAACTGATATTGCAAGATCGTCATGTGACCTGTCGTGAGATTGAGACAACGTAAGGCCCACAAATGCCTTACGTTGTCTCAATCTCTCTATGGGCATACAGCCTATCATTCAATATTGCATGAACATTTGACCGTCAAACAAATTTGTTCGCGTTGGATCCCACACAATTTGTCAATTGCTTAAAAAAAGGCTCGTGTCGATTGGTCGAAAGAAATGCTCCAAAAATACGATCGCGGTGCTTCGAGACACGTCTCTGACATCGTTGCAGGTGGTGAATCGTGGATTTACGCGTTTGCGACCGAAAGTAAACAGCAGTCGACTGTATGGGTGTTTCAAATTGAGCCAATTCCAACAAAAGTTGCTCGCGAACGAATCACTTCCAAGCATATGGTCGCCTGTTTTTTTCGGAATAACTGGGCATGTCGCAACTGTACCACTAGAACAACGCAGAAAAGTCAATTTTGAGTGGTACACATCCTTTTGTTTGCCAAGAAATTAGGAAAACCAACCGCCGAAGACGGATCACTCTTCACCACGACAATGGGAGCTCTCACACATCGGCTCAAACAACTGCATTTTTGGGCACTCAAAACATCGATTTGATGAGTCATCCGCCGTGTAGTCCTGACTTGGCACCGAATGACTTCTTTTTATTCCCGTACGTGAAAAATTAAATTAGAGGTCAACGTTTTTCGACACCTGAAGAAGCGGTAGATACGTTCAGAATGCATGTTTTGGAGATACCTCAATCAGAGTGGCAAAAGTGCTTCGACAATTGGTTCAAACGCATGCAAAAGTGTAAAGACATAAATGGGGAATATTTTGAATATTTTGAATATATTCCCAATGATTAATATTTGTTCTTGTTCTCTAATCTCGAATTATAAAATGCAACCCTCGTCTATGCCGTTATTGCGACAATTGTAAATATCGAGCGAGTCTTCAAGCAAAACGTAGTTTGCGTGGATCTCTAGAATCTCAAAGTGCGTGGAAAAGGAATTCAAATAAGGGCAATTGGAGTTAAGTTCGGTAGACGAAAACAACAAGAATGAAATATACTGACTTAATAAATACACCCCCTCCACATGACATGGGCCCTAACAAGCATATACCACCTTAGGAGGACACGTGTCTTAAAAAGCAAACAAGCATATTGGCGGGAAATATTTCACGCACACTAACTCATGCAGTGCAATTCAATCAGTAGTTTAAATTTGCCCATGGAAGTCCCTAATCAAGGGCTTAGAACATAGAGCAAAGAGGCCACCGTAGAGCAGTGGGCAGAGTGCAATATTTAGTCCAGGTCCAACCAAGTCCAGGTTGGATTTCCAGACTGAACATCAACGAACTCGTAAATAAGAGGCCTGTTGAAAGATTTAGGTTTTCATCAATTTCTATTTTGCCACCTCAAGCAACCCCTTCGGAAAAACAACTCTTGTGCTAGCGTTTCTTTCAATCCAGGAAGCAGTTCTGATATTCGCTTTTTGGTGTGACCGTGAGCTCTATCAGCGATTCTCTTTGAATATCCTCAATCGTCGCAAGACGACGTCTTGTCATGGGTCTTTGGGAACAGGAAAAAGTCGCAGAGGGCTAAATCTGGTAAGACATGACTACTGTGTCGTTTTTTGGTCAAAAAATTACTAACAAGCAACGACGAGGGAGAGGGGCATTGTCGTGATATAAAAGCCATGAATTCTTCATCCTCTTCTTGTGGTGCTACAGTCTAGGGTGAGCCTGGGCCTTATCCAACATGCCTCTCCAGCCAGCACGGTCTTTCGCCAGCTGCCTCCAGTTGCACGCTCCAAGATGGTTGAGATCCTTCTCCACTTGGGTGCGCCACCTTAGTCTAAGCCGGCGTCTGTTGCGTTGTCCCAATAGCTCTGATTTGAAATTTTTTCGGGTCGGAGCAGTGGTGTTCATAAAAGCCATGAACTGTTTTCCCTAAACGGAAGGATTTGGTATTGCTTCCTGTAAGTGGCGTATAACTTCAAGATAATACTTCTGCTTGACCGTACGACCATGTGGTAAGAACTCCTTCATTACAACAAGGCTATCGAAAGAAATAGCCAGCAAAACTTGGCTAAGATCTGCTTCTGCTAGAATGAACGAGGATTGCCTTTTATAATTCGGGATTACAGAACAAAAACAAATATTTATCATCGAAAATAGCTTCATTGTTTTTCAAAATATTCCCCATTAAGATCTATACACCTTTGCATGTGTTTGAACCAATTGTCGAAGCACTTTTGCCACTCTGATTGAGGTATCTCATTCATGCATTCTGAACGTATCTACCGCTTCTTCAGGTGTCGAAAAACGTTGACCTCTAATTTAATTTTTCACGTACGGGAATAAAAAGAAGTCATTCGGTGCCAGGTCAGGACTGTACGGCGGATGACTCATCAAATCGATGTTTTGAGTGCCCAAAAATGCAGTTGTTTGAGCCGATGTGTGAGAGCTCCCATTGTCGTGGTGAAGAGTGATCCGTCTTCGGCGGTTGGTTTTCCTAATTTCTTGGCAAACAAAAGGATGTGTACCACTCAAAATTGACTTTTCTGCGTTGTTCTAGTGGTACAGTTGCGACATGCCCAGTTATTCCGAAAAAAACAGGCGACCATATGCTTGGAAGTGATTCGTTCGCGAGCAACTTTTGTTGGAATTGGCTCAATTTGAAACACCCATACAGTCGACTGCTGTTTACTTTCGGGCGCAAACGCGTAAATCCACGATTCACCACCTGTTACGATGCCATAGACGTGTTTCGAAGCACCGCGATCGTATTTTTGGAGCATTTCTTTCGACCAATCGACAGGAGCCTTTTTTTGAGTGATAGACAAATTGTGTGGGATCCAACGCGAAAAAATTTGTTTGACGGTCAAATATTCATGCAATATTGAATGTTTGCTGATCCCACTAATGCCTAAGGTTGTCTCAATCTCCCGATAGGTCACATGACGATCTTGCAATATCAGTTGGCTCACAGCATCAAATGTTTCCGGAACGATAGCTGATTTTGGACGACCTTCACGAAATTCGTCTTGGAGTGAAGTGCGATCTCGGTTGAATTCACCACGCCATTGATGCACTGTTGTTGAGTTAATCCGCGTCGAAAGTTGTGAAAAATAGTCACAAGAAACTTTTCACGATTTATTTCCATTTGTTCTGCGAGATGAATCTTTTAAGTTACTGTTAACAACACAAATAGAGCTTGTCTGTCAAAGCGTTCTGAGTACGCACATATATGGTAACTTCAAGAATGTCAAACTTTACGATAGAGCTGTCAGTTGCCAGATTGCAACACTAGGTTTACTCACTTCCGAAATATAAAAGGTAACCTTCGTAGGACAGCACTCATACATTTCCCCATTTCTAGTCTCTGAATTACGTTTGACATTTAAGATAGGTGTAGAAGTAAGCCCAGCCTACGGAGACCATCCAATTTTCCAGCAAGAGTCTCCTTCTACGCTCTGTAACTGGATGTACAAAACTGTAAGTAGCATTTGTTTCACTGACCAAATCCTGATTAATTTCGGCCCGAGCACCCGACTGTCATGCGACATGGTGTTAAACAAAAAGGTTGTACTCATGTAAGAAGAAGCTGTCAGCAAGATTAAGAATTCAGTCGAATACGGTACGCTTAAGAAACCAGGCTTTAATTCGAGTTTTTTCTATTCTGAATATTCCACCCCACAAATTCTTTCTTTAAAATCTAATGAAAGGACACACCTCACCTTGGAACAGTTCTGCCATCGGTAATTTGTTTGCACACAAAATGGTTTTGAGAGATTTATTCTCACAGGTAGTCGATGGGAAAGGGAAAATGATCAAATCAGATTGTTTTCAAATAAGTTCAATGAATGACCTAGGCTTTGGTCCTGCCGAATTCGAAAAATTCAATCGCTATGGTTAAGGAAGCTGCTTCCTGCTTACTTTCTTGGAGACTTGTTGGTGAAGCACAGATTTCTGTTGAATCACCACAAATTCTCCTTGCAAACGAAAGCGAATAACTTCTCTCTAAAATAATGAACAGATAAGACATCACTTAGGTCCTTTCGGAAAGTGCACAACTGGTCAACCAACACTAATGGGCTCCTCCCTCCTCTGGTCGCATCCTTTCTCTGGGGTCCTTCCTCTTCTGGTCTCCTCCCTCCTCTGGTCGCATCCTTTCTCTGGTCTCCTTCCTCTTCTGGTCTCCTCCTTCCTCTGGTCTCATCCTTTCTCTGGTCTCCTTCCTCTTCTGGTCTCCTCCCTCTTCTGGTCTCCTTCCTCCCCCTCCAACGGACATCCAAACACATTTTGAAGTGGTTTCAGAAAGTGTGAACTTCCCCCACAAGGGGGAAAGGGACATTTATTAACCGCAAGACTGCAGGATGATCCAAAGCTAAAAGCCTCACTCAGAAACAAGTCTTGTTTCGGACGCGCTGCAGGAAGCCGAACAGGGTGCCGGAGTGTGCCTTCGTGCCGACTATCTGTATCTGCAGAATGTTACTCTATGCAGATACGTGCTCGGAACGAAGTAATGAGTTTATCTGACGACATACTCGCCTCCACTCTCGGCCACTCCATGTCAATCGTGCGGCACATGCTCGAGTTCTTTAGCGGTGGCAGGCAATTTCTTGAACCGGGGACTGAGTAGGCGATAAATTCTTAATGCGTTCCAACCCATCGGAGAGGAGAAACCTCCGTCTCGAGAGAGCCCAGCGGATATCTGATTTAGAAAACGTTTCATTTTTGTGTGTGTTGCTTTTTTTGCGTGTTTCCCTTGGTCCTGGCGTACATGGTCTGTGAACCATGTCTCATGCGTCGGCATCTTGTGGCAGATGTAGTTTCCTTAGATTATGGTAACGCATTCGTGGCAGAGGTCTCCATCATCCCTGGTGATGATTCGCTGATGGTCGTGTTGATTTTGGTTTCGGGGGCGATATCCACATCCACTTACATCTGATTGCCTTACGTTTTCATTAGGTTTGGCCTGCGTCGACACTGATCACGAATTGACGTCGACTAATGGACGGGATGCTCTTTGCCTTCGCTCTTTCTGACGTAGGAAGCTATGTACGGCTAGTGAAACGTGACGGCTGTGGGTCGATGCTGTAGTTATGGAATGTGAGCGGTTGAATGGAGACAGTGGGAAAAATTTACGACAAATGGTGTCCATGTCAGGCAGCAGTGTGGGTCAGCCCAGTGACTGGGAATTTTTGAACTGCTCGACTGCAGAATTTGATTAGTTTGCCGTAAGTCTGCAGTCTAGAGTGGGAGTAATGCTTTGGATTGAAGTCAAAGCCGGTGTAACCAACCAAACCGCTTTATGTGTCTTTCCAGCCGACGCGGCGTGAGTTTCACATTTTGTGTGAATGCTTGAAGTTCACGCCCATCAATAGATGTCAGATTATGGAGTCAACGCATTACGTAGATGTTTTCTGTTAGAATCGCAATGATCACACGGGACTTCCTGTGTTAGAGTTTATTAAGCTTGGACCTGTTACACGACCTAGTGAAGGAGTTTCTTTATTGACAATAAGTAGGAGCAGTCAACGAAATGACACTTTTATTTTCACTGCAAAAGGCAGCAGGTACAAGTCTGCAGGTACAAGGCTGCAGGTACAAGGACGCAGGTACAAGGCTGCAGATACAAGGCAGCAGGTACAAGGCAGCAGGTACAAGGCTGCAGGTACAAGGCTGCAGGTACAAGGCAGCAAGTACAAGGCTGCAGGTACAAGGCTGCAGGTACAAGGCTGCAAGTACAAGGCATCAGGTACAAGGCTGCAGATACAAGGCTGCAGGTACAAGGCAGCAGGTACAAGGCTGCAGGTACAAGGCTGCAAGTACAAGGCATCAGGTACAAGGCTGCAGATACAAGGCAGCAGGTACAAGGCAGCAGGTACAAGGCTGCAGGTGCAAGGCTGCAGATACAAGGCAGCAGGTACAAGGCATCAGGTACAAGGCTGCAGGTACAAGGACGCAGGTGCAAGGCTGCAGATACAAGGCAGCAGGTACAAGGCAGCAGGTAAAAGGCTGCAAGGCTGCAAGTACAAGGACGCAGGTGCAAGGCTGCAGATACAAGGCTGCAGGTACAAGGCAGCAGGTACAAGGCTGCAGGTACAAGGCTGCAGGTACAAGGCAGCAGGTACAAGGCAGCAGGTACAAGGCAGCAGGTACAAGGCAGCAGCTAAAAGGCTGCAGGTACAAGGCTGCAGGTACAAGGCTGCAGGTACAAGGCAGCAGGTACAAGGCAGCAGGTACAAGGCAGCAGCTACAAGGCTGCAGGTACAAGGCAGCAGGTACAAGGCTGCAGGTACAAGGACGCAGGTACGAGCCTGCAGGTACAAGGCTGCAGGTACAAGGCAGCAGGTACAAGGCTCCAGGTACAAGGCTCCAGGTACAAGGCAGCAGGTACAAGGCAGCAGGTACAAGGCTGCAGGTACAAGGACGCAGGTGCAAGGCTGCAGATACAAGGCAGCAGGTACAAGGCAGCAGGTACAAGGCAGCAGGTACAAGGCAGCAGGTACAAGGCAGCAGCTAAAAGGCTGCAGGTACAAGGCTGCAGGTACAAGGCTGCAGGTACAAGGCAGCAGGTACAAGGCAGCAGGTACAAGGCAGCAGGTACAAGGCAGCAGGTACAAGGCAGCAGGTACAAGGCTGCAGGTACAAGGCAGTAGGTACAAGGCTGCAGGTTCAAGGCTGCAGGTACAAGGCAGCAGGAAGCACGCCTGAAGATGTCCAAACTGTCAAAGTTAAAAAATATATCTTGTTTTGCTGGGAACCAGAACAGAAACCGCAAGGAGTGGGTTCACAGTATGCGAGCCATCATGCTTCCCTAAAGACTGTAAGGTAACGTATATCATGGTCATTCACAAGCATGTCATACAAGCATATGACAATTTAGAGACAGAAAAGCCTACTGTTTAAGCCTATTGTATAAGCTTTCTGGAAAAATTTTTGATCGACTGAAATCTGAATCGCCATTCAATCTGACTCGTCAGTAGCTATGCCGCGACTGAGTCATTTTTTTTTCGAAATAAAAAGCTATGTCTCCGTATCAAATGACTGTCAAAATCGCATGAAAGCGGGGCCGGAAAGTGGCGCTGATGGGGCACTCCAACCACCAAAGCTGTTTGAACACATAGACAAGCAGTTGGAATTCTTTGAGCACTGTTCTGTTGCAGCAGAGCAGACCGCGAAGAAATATGAAATTGTTCCTCTTTTCTGTATGTATGTGTGCAAACTTGTATCTTTAATGCATCGCGCGTTTTCAGATCGGAAACCCTCACTAGACAGCCACACACGACACATCTCTTTTCTAGGAGGAAAATTTATACATCAAAGGTTCTTCGTTATTGATGCTTAAACTTTTATCTTCTTCTTCTTTTTCTTCTTCTTCTTCTTCTACTTCTTCTTCTTCTTCTTCTTCTTCATCTTCTTCTTCTTCTTCTTCCTTTTCTTCTTTTTCTTCTTCTTCTTCTTCTTCTCCTTTTTCTTCTTCTTCTTCTTCTTCTTCTTCTTCCTTTTCTTCTTTTTCTTCTTCTTTTTTTTCTTCTTGCGCTACAGTCCGGGTTGGATCTGGGCCCCATCGAACATGCCCCCCCAGCCAGCACAGTCTTTCGCCAGCTGCCTCCAGTTGCGCACTCCAAGTGGATTGAGGTCCTTCTCCACCTGTATGCGCCGTGTTAGCCGAGGCCGTCTTTTTTTTTGCGTATGATATGAAGACTTTTCGGGCCAGAGTAGTGGTGTCCATACGCTCTACATAGCCTAGCCATCTTAAGCGTTGTATCCGAAAACGCTTGCTCGGGCGCATGTCGCCGTACAGCCCATTAAGCTCATCGTTAAATCTTTTTCTCACGATGCCATCAACGCAAACAGGACCAAAATTCGCACGCAAAACTTTTCTCTCGAAAAGACTAGGGGTTTTCTCATCCACCTTCCAGCTTTCCACGACATAAAGTAGGACAGGGATGATCAAGCTGTTATATGAATCAAGCTTGGTTCTTCGAGAAAGGGCTTTATTACTCAATTGCCTCCTGAGCGCAAAGAAAAAGCGATTGGCAAGAGTGATACCGCGTTTTCTAGATCAAGCAGTTTCAAGATATTATGGTGCATCATGAGGAACGTATGGAATGCCGCTTGCCCAATAAGGTCTATCTGGTTTGTAAAAAGACCCATTCAAGGCTCGCTGGAATGAGCCACGTCACTAAAAGTTTTGCATCAGCTCGCCTTACAAATTGGCCACGCATAAGATGTACCAACTTGATTCAAAATGGATGTAAGGCGAAGTTATTAAACAAAATTCTTCATAATAACAACACAGTGATGCGCAAATCCTAAGAACGTCGTGTGAGTGATTGATTTGGGGAATCGTGAATGGCGGCAGCAATGTCTTCGTCATTGTCTACGACTCTTAGAAAATTGGTCCCCGTGGTAAAAGCTGTACCAGCAACAAAATTTTAATTTTTCCTCATTGTTATCAAGACTGCTGGAAATGTATTTGCACAACCGTGTCCAAAAGGTGATTACAGACATTTTTGTCTCTCACCCATTTAACAGCAGTTTGGAAGTGCCACAAGGTTCTGTGCTACGACCTCTATTGTTTTCAATGTTCAACAATGACCTTCCGTGTACGCAGATGATGTATCAATTTATTTGGCACTACCGATAGGTTTAAGTGATGACTGTATTGCAAGAATCAATGAAGATCTTCGTAATATTGGAGAGTGGGCGGCAATCAATAAATTGAAACTCAACCCACTGAAATCTGCAAGTCTCATATGCGCACGAAGTACTGTTGATATAGGTGAACTTTCGCCTATAGTTTTGAATGGAAATATCATTTCTACTGAAATAAGTGTTAAATATCTTGGATATTATATCAACTCCACTCTTACGTGTTGTGATGCTGATGAGTCAGAAACACATCAGAAACATTTACGATGGCCTGCGATACCTGCGACAGTCGTCCTACTTTTTAACGAAAGCAACTGAAAATTCGGGTGGGCATGGGCCTATGCACGCGAGGTAGCGTCGTTGATTGCGCTCAACATGGCGAGCTGCCGAGGTCAAGTTGACATACAGCCTCCAAGTGGCGCCCCCTGGATAGCCATCACAACACCCGTTGTATGGTGAACTAATGTATGCAGCGACCCCCTCTGCCCGAGGATTTAAATAATGGGCCTGGCCTACCAGTCCGTGGGTTGTGCGTGAGGGTAACTTCCTCACCACGTCAAAAATGGAAGTTCAGAGACAACAACATGCCTCGGATAAGGATGGATCAACTGTTGACGACCCCAGCAAACGTTTTAAGGACAAAGATTTTCGGTTTTGCACGTGGAATGTGAGGTCCCTTAACAGGCCACGTGCAGCCGAACAACTTGCGGAGGCCCTTGACAGCTACAAAGCTGACATAACCGCCATCCAGGAAGTGCGATGGGATGGGCCTGGCATAAAAACGATGAAGAACTGCGATATCTACTACAGCAATTGTTATAGAGAGAGAAAGCAGCGCTTATTCGGATGCGGATTTGTTGTTCGAGGCAGACTTAGGCAAAAAGTCTTGAGCTACGACCCAGTCAGCGAACGCCTCATGACAATCCGCATTAAGCCTAAATTCGGGAACATCAGCCTAATTTGCGCTCACGCCCTGACAGAGGAGAAGGATGACAACATCAAAGATGACTTCTATGATCTCCTGGAAAGAACATACGATCGATGCCCTAGCTATGACACCAAGATCGTTCTAGGAGATTTCAACGCTCAGCTAGGAAAGGAGGACATCTTTGTAGGAGTCATCGGTAAACATAGCCTGCACGACAACACATCCGGAAACGGACTCAGGCTGTTGGACTTCGTCTCGGGCGGAACTTCTCTGTGGCTAGAATGCGGTTCCCACACCTGGATATTCACAAAGGAACCTGGCGATCTCCTGATCAATCAACCGTCAACCAGATTGATCACGTTGCGATCGACGTCAGACACTCCTCCAGTATTCTCGATGTCCGAACCTTCCGAGGTGCAAACATTGACTCGGATCATCACCTTGTTGTAGCCAAGGTAAGAACCCGGATATCGAGAGAGCAACGGAGTCGAGAAAGGCCAAAACGGTTTGACGTCGAAAAGCTACAATCGCAGCTGATTGCTGGGAACTTTGCCGACCGAGTCTCCCGGAAACTCGCCCAGAGTTCGACGCTTCCTGCACTAAGCATAGAAGAAGAATGGAAACGTTGTCAAGAAGCCATCAAAGAAGCTGCCACTGATGTGCTGGGTTTCACGTCATCACCCAGAAGGAACCCATGGTTTGACGACGAGTGCAGGCAAGCGCACGCAGCTAAACAAGACGCCTATAAAGCGACGCTGCATCGAACAACGCGAGCTGTTCGTGAACTCTACGAACAGAGAAGAAGGGAAGAGCACCGGCTTCTCAGAAGGAAGAAGAAGGAGCATGAGAAGCGCGCGGTCGAGGAAATGGAAAGGTGCTTTGGCAGGAATGAAGTCCGAAAGTTTTACCGAAAGGTAAAACAGCTATCCGGAGTATACAAGGTTCGGACCAAGGCCTGCCGGGACCAAAATGGACAACTAGTAGTAGAGTCGCAGTCTGTGCTGAGAATCTGGAAGGATCATTTCTGCAGACTCCTAAACGGCGATGACGACCCAAATCCCGCTGTTAGGCAGAATGTTCCACTCACTTTGGACGATGATAGACACGCATTCCGTCCCCCCGACTTAGACGAGGTGAAGATAGCAATATCCAAGCTAAAGTCGAACAAAGCTGCTGGAGCGGACGGACTGTCCGCAGAACTATTTAAAGCAGCTGGTGATGACCTGGTTGGGCGCATGCACCAGCTCATCTGTAAGATATGGTCGGAGGAAAGCATGCCCGATGAGTGGAATCTCAGCGTCGTTTGCCCGGTCCACAAAAAAGGAGACCCCTTTGACTGCGCCAACTACAGAGGGATAAGTCTCCTGAACATCGCATACAAGATACTCTCTGCCGTATTGTGTGAGCGTCTGAAACCATTTGTCCATGATCTGATAGGTCCCTATCAGTGTGGTTTCAGACCAGGGAAGTCCACAATAGACCAGATCTTCACATTACGGCAGATCCGGGAAAAGACCCAAGAAATGCAAATTGACACTCACCACCTATTCGTCGATTTCAAGGCTGCATATGACAGTGTGCATAGAGACGAGCTATACAGTGCCATGTCTAGTTTTGGCATTCCTACCAAACTCGTCAGATTGTGTAGGATGACGATGGAGAACTCTCGCTGCTCCGTCAAGGTCGGTACCGAACTCACCGAGACCTTCAATGTCAAAAAAGGTTTTAGACAAGGCGATGCATAGTCATGTGACTTCTTCAACACCATCTTCGAGAAGATCGTGCGTAACTCACAAGTCAACACCAGAGGCACGATCTTCCAGAAGTCAGTTCAATTGTTAGCTTACGCTGATGACATTGACGTGATTGGACGAACACAGCGAGCCGTCAATGAAGCGTTTGCTGGCATTGAAGCGGAAGCGGCTAAAATGCGTCTTGCGGTAAATGAAGGCAAAACGAAGTACATGCTGTCATCAAGGAAGGACACACAACATCGACGTCTCGGACGGAGCGTCACACTAGGCAGCAGAAACTTCGAGGTAGTTAAGGACTTCGTCTACCTCGGCTTCGCGGTAAGCAGGGCCAACAACGTCAGTACCGAAATGAAAGGCAGAATCACTCTTGCCAACCGCTGTTTCTTTGGGATCAAGAGGCAATTGAGTAATAAAGCCCTTTCTCGAAGGACTAAGAACGCTTTATATAACAGCTTGATCATCCACGTCCTACTATATGGCGCAGAATCTTGGACGTTAGCAAAGGCGGATGAGGAAGCCCTTAGTCTTTTCGAGAGAAAAATTTTGCGTGCGATTTTTGGTTCTTGTTGATGGCATCTGGAGGAGAAGATTCAATGACGAACTCTATAGGCTGCACAGCGACATGCGCCTGGTCAAGCGTCTACGGATACAACGCTTAAGATGGCTAGGCCATGTAGAGCGTATGGACACCACTGCTCCGGCCCGAAAAGTCTTTGAATCCGAGCCATTGGGACAACGCAACAGAGGACGACCTAGACTGAAGTGGCGTACACAAGTGGAGAAGGACATCAACCAACTTGGAGTGCGCAACTGGAGACAGCTGGCGAAAGGTCGTGCTGGCTGGAGAGGCATGTTGGTTGAGGCCCAGGTCCACCCCGGACTGTAGTGCCACAAGAAGAAGAAGAAGAACTGAAAATTCGTCTTTTTAAAAGTCTGTTAATGCCATTTTTAACTTACAATTGTTCGGTGTATCCTTGTGTTGACTATGAGTGTAATAGAAGGTTGAATGTAGCGTTTAATGACTGTGTTCGTTTTACCTTTAATGTTCCCAGATATTGTAGTGTTACTCATTTAAAAACGAATGTGCTTGGTGTAAATCTGGAAGATTTTCTGAAATATCGTAAAGTTTTGAATTTATACAAAATTATTCATCATAAACGTCCTAATTATCTACGAGACTTTCTAACATTTGCACATTCTTCACGTGGCCTGAAATTAATTTTACCTCGTTTCACACATTGTGTTGGAGAAGAATTCTTTTTTGTTTCTGTTGTTCGCATGTGGAACTGTCTTCCGCATGAATTGCAGACGATTAATTCAATGATCGAATTCGACAGAAAACTGTTTTCATATATAACTAATAACAATATCACAAGATAAGTAAACGTTTACCTTTCGATCTCATTATACTTTATTTTATAACTTATGTTCCTCCCTGTAACTGTAAATTGAATTTAATTATGTATGTAACTCTTTTTTTATGTTATCTCTTTTCTATGCTTCTTAAAGATATATATATATATCTTGTAGCTTTATGTTAAAAATATAACTTAATAAATGAAATGAAATGAAAAATGAAACACACCCGACTCGAAGGACTATAATGCTCTAAAAGACACTAATCTTATCCGTGCTCTTCAACACAGGCGAGTGCTGGCCGATAAGCAACATTGCAGAGCAGATCCTTGGTTCCTTTAAAAGAAAAATTCTGCAACGAATACATGGTCCTGTCTGCGAGGAAGGCGAATGGACGAGGACACAACCGTGATATCTATATGCTGTACCAAGATGTGGATGTAGTTCGAAAGGCATAAATCCGTCCACTACAGTGGCTCCGCCACATCGAGCGAATGGACAACAACGCTCCAACTAAAAAAATCCTCGAACCCCAGCCCTCGAGTTCGAGAAGGTGAGGAAGACCGAGCTTTCGTTAGACGAAGTGATTGCGGAGGCTAGGGAGCTTGGCTTTGACAAATGGAACCGTCAAAAATGGAAAGCAGCGACAGCTCAGGCTGAGAGCCTTCATGGGTTGCAGGCCGTATAAGAAAGTTGTATGAGTAAAAAACCACATAAAACAAATACGGTTTCGTTTGCAATTCCAATAAAAACAAACTTTGAGCGTCCCTATTGGAAAGCCCTTTATGTTAAATTTGTGGCCTGTAGGAATTTGAATCTCCATAAAGCATTACAAAAGTAGACGTTCTTAAAAGAGCCACCTTCTTTTCTTTTGACAGCCGCACAAGTCTTGGAAGTGCCTGCTTTCAACTCACGCCTCTCTCTATCTAGTACGGTCTTGTTGAAGTTTCTTCCAGAAACGTACTCTGACGGACTGGCGGAGTCATAAGCTTTCCAGGCCAGAGTGCTGGTGTCCAATCGCTCTGCATGTCCTAACCATCCGAGAATCAAGATCCTTTGTCCAGATCGTCTTAAAAAACGAGACTACTCCCAGAAGACACAATCCCGTCAGCACGTTGCAACATCCTGTAACGAGATGCAATTCCAGTGGTGTCCAGTGCCGAATAAAAGGACGTTTCAGCCTTTATTGGCCTGCACAACAGAATGGCTCGCTACCTAGGACCTCAGTTTTCCCATTCCCCTGTCGAACAGCTTTCCTCAAAACAACAAAACCGCCGAGTGCCGTCATTCTTGAGGGTCTTTCCAAGCCTTTAAGCAAAGCTCGTCTCGTTGCACTTCAGGTAGGACACAACTTTTTCCTTTCCTCCAACCGTCATATAATCCTGTTTAGAGACGAAGCACGGAAATGAGCAATGTAAGAACATCGATTATGTCACAGGCGATTAGCCAGCCAAAGGCTAAGCAGTCACACACTAACCCACAGAGTCAGCAGTCTTCCGATCAAGGCTCGGAGATTTCTAATCGAATCAAATTGAACTTTCCGCAGCGTTTCTACCTGCAGAGCGGTGTGAGACAAAACCTCTACTCGAGCGGCAAACTCGTTTCCGTCCGTGCATCGGAGGAGCACCCGTAAATCTCCTTGTTGACAAAGTGCACCCTTCATGCAGGTTGGCCAAGACAATCTTCACACTCTCCCCCCTCAGGATATGAGGGCACGTATCTCGCATCCGTTCGGGATGTGTTCGCCCCGCAACACACTCGCTCTCATAGAAGATAAGGCTGAAAATTACATGATCAACCGTTGTACCAACATCAAGCCACATTGTCGAAGCAAGCCCTTCCCCGCCACATGCGATACCGGGAGGCACCTTCAAAGTTCCTATCTGCACACAACGAGCAGGCCACAGTTGACTAAACACGGGAGATATCCTTTTACTTGACCTGAGCGTTTTCAATATACGAAACTCAGTGAGCTGTGGCAAGACGCCGCACAGCCAACCGACCAGCATCGGAGGAGGAGTGCCATATTGCAGCGCACAAAGTCGGCACTTGGGGGGCGCTCTGTTGGGGGTGGTGGTGCAGTTTTAACGGCAAACGTTAGTTCTCGGTGAGGCGAACTAAATAAATCACGAAAATTACCATCCATCCAGGGCAGGTTATGTCCTGTGTGCATAATTCCTTGGAATTGACTTTCGTTTGTGTAAAATTATGCAAAGTTTCACTCCCTGCCCGTTCCTTCGTTCTTGTGACAAGGTCCCTTCACGGGCGGGCTAGTGGTGTACACCCGCTCAAAGCGGCATTACTAATTGTGTGTAACGAAGTTATGAGATGGCGGGTCCCTTCTTGTTGTCCTGTGTGTGTGTAGATGGATAGGGGTTGGCTCCGATTGAGAAAGCCGAGCAGGCGACAAGACGACTCCGTCTTAGAAGCGGCAAGGCCAACATCCGGAGTCGGGTGGTGGTTCGCTGCAACGAGGACAGCGTTTTGCTGCTTCTTTCATGGCTGAAGGAATTCCTGTTTGCTCCGATATGGGATATCTCCTGTTTTGTCCTGCAGTAACTTGATAATGACAGAGGGAATATGCTGTGTCGAGAATGGCAACAAGGCACCACTGCTGCTCAACGCGACGCCGGCAAGTGGAGTGCGGGTTGCGCATGCAGAGACGAAGAAAAATTAAGAAAACATGAATAATGTTAATTGGCTGAGAAGTTTCAAGAGACTTTAAGTGCCTTATGGTCAATTTGAGTCAGTCCCCGAACATGAAAGCGGGACGAGTTTGTTATCTGAGAGCGCTCGCAAGTGCGGCTCCTCGACAACGACACGCCTCATCCCTTTCACTGGATTATGCATGAGTGCAATTAATTTTTGGCGAGATTCTTGTCAAAATGTTAACATTTGACATTATGAGCAGGAGTGCTAGGGGCTGGGCATCGAGAAAAACCGAAAAAGAGCTCCACGAAATGCGCAAAGCCATTCATCCTGCTAGAAATCTCATCATCCTTCCCTTGCACTCACATGTCACATCCTTCACGTGTAAGTAATGATGCCGTGTAACTGTAAATAATAACCAAACCACAGGCATAAAGCTGCAGAACAAAGTTTCATAGAAGGACGCTGCAATTTTATTTCACAAAGGATCTCTGTAGAAATTCCTCAGTAAATTGAAGTTTGTCCAGGAGAAACAGTTTGAAAAGGCGGTGGTGGAAGGGGGATGGGGTGAAGGGCATTTACGACATCATTTCGAGAATGAGAAAAGGCACGCTGTTATGAAACATCCCAGAGAAAGGGCTTAGGATCCACCTAACCTCATGCCAGAAACCGAGGAGGACAAGCGTTTATGAGATGCCTTCGTAGCCAAAGATTGTGTCATCCCCTGGCTCTGGTTAATGAGATACACGCCGAAGTAAATAATGTTCTCAAAGTTTTCAGTATTTTATCGCCAAAGAATTTCCTGTTGTTGGCTAGTGCTGTCATTCCCTTCGTTGGCGTCCTTTCGTTTGACGGTCTGCTTTGTGACGGAGTTTCAAGTTGAGCGAATGCACTCTGGAATGTGGGACGATGCCCGACTACGTTGCTCTCCACATATGAACTGCCGAAGGAGGTGCCCCCAAGCCATTCAAAGTTGATGGAATGCGTTTGATGTTTGAACAGTTGGTCGCTGTGAATGTGATCTAATTCTCGGTTGTTTCCACAGGAAGTACTCAGATAGCTGAGGCTACAGAAGCGAAAGTTCGATTTCCATATTCTGAAGCTTATGATTTCTGGCTTTGCTTTATCAATGACAATTAATGTGGTTATGATTCCTAATAGCAAAGTGGCTAGGCCATGTCGAGCGTATGGGCACCACTGCTCCGGCAGAATCTAAGCTATTGGGCCAACGCTAAAGAAGACGGCCTAGGCAAAGTAGGCGCACACAAGTGGAGAAGGACCTCAACCAAGTTGGAGTGCCGAACTTTAGGCAGCTAGCAAAAGACCGTGGTGGCTGGAAAGGAATATACGTTGAAGCCCAGGTCCACCCCGGCTGTAGCGCCACACGAAGAAGAAGAAGAATGGCAAAGTCCGGATTCCTCGAAGGATGAAAACATTCAAAAAAAATGTATAGCAAGTGTATTTGCTGGATTTTTACTTTAATAATAATAATTGTTGGCGCTACAGTCCACAGGGGGACCAGGGCCTAGCCTCATGAACTGCTCGTGTTGTGCGCGCTACTGTTCTCTCACGAGTAGAAGGCCAACCGTTTTTTTGCCGACTCCGAACCGCGGAATTTGAGAAGCTTTTTTCGACAGTCTTTGAGTGTTGTCAGTAACTCGAAAGAGGTGGTCCCGTGAAAAATTCGAAAATTAGTGGTGAGCAGGGAGTCGAACCTACACCCTTCGGCGTGTGAGGGTCGCACTCTACCCACTACGCCACGACGGCCACAGGGAGTCTTACTTTACAAGCTCCAAAATGAATAATCCTGTATTCAGCTTTGTTTTCGTTTATCGCTATTGGTCGATGATGGATTTTGGGGGGAAACAAGAAACGGTGTCACAGTGAAACTAATATTAATGTCCCTTAAAACCTAATCTCTCACTGGGGCTTCAAAGAAATATATTAACCTCTGATTACGAGTATTTCGCTCAGATTCGGAGCGGTGGGAAGCCTTTGCAAAAGCCGGACGAGGAAGCCCTTAGTCCTTTCGAGAGAAAAGTTTTGCATGCGATTTTTGGTCCTATCTGCGTTGATAGCATCTGGAGGAGAAGATTAACGACGAACTCTATGGGCTGTACGGCGACATGCGCCTGGTCAAGCGTCTACGGATACAACGCTTAAGATGGCTAGGCCAGGTAGAGCGTATGGACACCACCCGAAAATTCTTTGAATCCGAGCCATTGGGAAAACGCAACAGAAGACGGCCTAGACTAAGGTAACGCACACAAGTGGAGAAGGACTTCTACTTGGAGTGCGCAACTCGAGACAGCTGGCGAAAGATCGTGTTGGCTGGAAACTCATGTTGGTTGAGGCCTAAGTCCACTCCAAACTGTAGCGCCATATGAAGAAAACGCAGAAGTGATACGTAGGTTTGCTTCTAGAAGTTAATCAAAGCTTTCATTGATTTTGAAACAGACTTTGGTTAGGTTGTGTTGTTTTGCACTGTTTTATGTTCTTTGTTTCGAGTACGGGAACACACTTTATATGACGAAGTTTGTTTTTTGTCAAGCCATGTCTATTTGTCAAGCCATGTCTGTCAAACCTTGTCTGAGCGCATAAGCCTCAGCTTTGAAAGGGTTTCAAGTCAGCATTGCCATTTTCATTTTCAGTTCAAAATTCAAGCCCAAATTGCAAGGAAAATTCTTTGAAATATCCCTGGGAAGAGTCAATCACACTTAATGGCAAGAACCGCAGTCCTCATGAAGGGTGATTTTTTAGCCATTATTTATGTGGCAACACTGGTTTAAACTGCTGACGCACGTTTCGTGTTTTGTTTCACTGTCAAACATCTTCAGTTTGGTCTATAATTTAACCATGAATCGTCTTACAAACGTAACGCGTGCAAATTATAGAATTTTATTGCCAAACTGCGTGCTCTGCTAAGAAAATTCATCTCGCCCTTCTTTCATTTTATGTTCAAAAATGGACGAATCTCATTTTTGGCTCAATGGGTACGTTAATAAGCAGATTTGTCGATTTCGGAGTGAATATCAGCCAGAAGCATTGCAAGAGCTACCAATGCATCCAGAAAAAGTCACAATTTGGTGCGGTTTATGGGATGGTAGCCATCATTGGACCATACTTCTTCAAAGATGATGCGCATTGTAACGCAACTGTGAATGGTGAGCGCTACCGTGAGATTATATCCAACTTGCAAGAGCTTGACTTGCAAGAGCTTGACTCGCAAGAGCTTGACTTGCATGTGGTTTCAACAAGACGGTTCCACATGCCACGCAACACACGAGTTATTGAGAGGCGAGTTCGGTAAAATTTTTTTTTTCACTTTCTGGACCGGTCAATTGGCCGTCTAGATCGTGCTATTTAACGCCCTTAGACTATTTTTTGTGGGGCTATGTTAAAGGTCATGTCTATACAGACAAGCCCGCTTCAATTGACGCATTGGAAGACAACATTGAAGCATTTATTCATGAGATGCCAGCCGAAATATTTTACAAAATTGGACTAAGCGGATGGACCATTTGAGGCGTAATCAAGGTCAACATTTGCAAGAAATAATCTTCAAACAATAGATTATATGGACCGTACTATTGTAGTAGAATAGTTTCAGAGAAGAAAGGAAACGAGAATCGAAGAGAGAACAGTAGTATAAATCAAGACAGAAGGGAGGACTGCCGGTTAGGTCAGGGAAATATTATTGTAAGAGACACAGTCGATAGAGGAGCGTTGCAATATTCGGATCAACAATAAAGTGTACAAAGAAAAAGTAAAAATTCATGTTTCCTTTTTATATAATAATCCCTTAAACTATCGATCCACAGAAAGATTTCATGCATTTTTCTAAGTTTTATGTGTTTCTATTTTTTAAACTTTCTTAAAGCTTTTAAAAAAATCACCCTTTAGAATCAAAATGTTCATCAAAAATGTATCGCTTTATGCATAGGCTTCGGCTTCACTTTCAAAACTGAAAAATTAATGAGCCTGTACTTCGTCGTAGTTTCCAATGATTGGCCGTTTTTTTGCAGTGTTAACAAACGACTCATTGATGACAATGAAGTCGTTGACGACAGGACTTCGCAGCTGAGATGCGGGCATTTCATAATTCCTCTGTAGCAGTCCTCAAGGGAAACAAGGCGTAGCTTCTTGAAGAACTGCTGATGTTCGGTGTACATTTCTTCCCTCACGAGTGGAAGGAACTTACAGTTTTTCCCGTTTTCGAAAACTGAAGTTTGAGAAGCTTTTCAATAGACAGTCAGCTTGGTCAGCAGCTCGAAAGAGGTGGTGTTCAGGTAAGGAATCGAACTTAGAACCTTCGGTGCGTGAGTATCACACGTAAATCAGCATTGTATTCCTGCTATAGAAATAGATCTCCAGCCACAACCGACATGAACTGAAACAAACCCAAAGTTGAAAAGCCAATCCCAAACCAGTTTCGGAACTCAATAGAGAAATCATTCTCGCGGTTCCTTGCATTCACCAAGGTATAAAATCTTCATCCGACGGTTTAATGAAAAGCAAGCCGCCACAGGTTCAGTGGGCTCATGTGCTCACTTGCATTTGTTTCACAACTCCGCCGCATCACAGGCGATAAACAAACTTTCCTGTCTCTTAATTACTTAGTCCTGGCATCAGTCGCTACACTTTCAAGCACAACGCAGAGTGCGAGCGCCGCCGCAGCCCCCTTCCCCCGGCAAATGCAAGCGAAATTTCACCGGACACTTCCGCTCCACGTGTGTGACACATTAATTACTGGGATATCATTTAACACCGTCGAAAGTTGTGTCCTTCGGCTGGCGGCCGCGCCAGCCTGGTCCCAGCTCATACTGTACGGATTTCAGGTGAATTTGTGTTCGACTTCCACAGCGTCGCGCAGGGTAATAGAATAACAACGTCGCCCAACGCGCCCGCCCCGCCAGAATGTGTTTACTGTTCAAAGTGCCGCAGAGCTTGTTATTGAGTGCATCATAGTCGGTTGCTGGCCAAGGCTCCACGACCAACTTTGTTGGCAACTCAAATTACTGCGTCTCTAATTGGAATGCGAAGTTATCACAGTCATCGTCAGTTTGCATATTGTCGAGCTGTGCGCCTACTCCCTGTAGTAGTCGCCTACAAAAACCGAAACAAATCTGCCCTTTTCACTTTCGCAATGTGTACTTAATTGTTAATACAACTAATTCATGCAGATCGTCTTCAGGATAAGTGCACGACAGATGTTCACAGGTTTTGCTGCATTTTTGGGACGCCCTCTCGAAGCTCCGAGCCCTAGGGTGAACAGGCGCAACTCAGAATTACCTCGGAAAAGGAGAAAAATTTAATTGGATTTAATGAAAATGTTTTTCCAATTAAAAGTTTAAATTGATGCTGCAACGCAGCTTCTTGCCGACAACAGTCGACGACAGCCGACGGCTGATGTTGTTCTGTTGCTCTGAGTGGCAAATGACAGACGAGAGTTGACGTACGAATGTAAATATCGCAGATTATTGCTGGAGACGATGGTGGAGGGAACTCCTCCCTCCTTACCTCCCAGTAGCGTAATTAAGAATTAAGTGTGATTAAAAGTTGAGTCCTGAAAGGGAATGAATTGCGGTAGGTCGTGTAGCGAAGGGTGCATGGGTGCGGAATGGAGGGGAGCTCCTGTGAGGGACTCAATGTTGCTGTGTTCATTTCACCTTGACCCGAAATTGAAGTGCGATGACGTGTGGCTTGAAGACTCTAAGGCTGTCTTGCTTTTGTGTGATTTTCGGGCATTTTGTACCGTCGAATGGAATTACTGCTGAGTTTCTGTTGCAATACGAATGGGAAAGTGTCTGAAAGTTTAATGGATGTTCTGTGGGTTAGTTCAGGCATTGGCTTTATAAGAGGAATAAATGAATTTATCCGTGCGCAAGCAAAACCATAATTAAGTTTTGCTATAATTGTTTCTGTTCTGATGGTCGCCGTGGCGTAGTGGGTAGAGTGCGACGCTCACACGCTGAAGGGTCTAGGTTCGACTCCCAGCTCAACCCCAATTTTTCGAATTTTTCACGGCACCACCTCTTTCGAGCTGCTGACAACTCTCAAAGAGAAATAACTGTCTAAAAAAGCTTCTCAAATTTCGCCGTTCGGCGTCGGCAAGAAACTGTAGGTCCCTTCCATTCGTGAGAGAACAGTAGTGCGCACAACACGAGCAGTTGATGAGCAAGCTAGGCCCTGGTCCCCCTGTGGACTGTAGCGCCAACAATTATAATTAATTATTATTATAATTGTTTCTGTAAGTAATGCATCTGACCGCTGCAGTCTAAGTGAAGCATAAATGCTTGTCGAATCTTAATTTAGGAAAGCAATCAGCTATCTAAAATTATCAAATGTTTCCCTTCCGCCTTTTTGTCTTTGGAAATTTCCGGCCTTGTACAAAGCGCCACAGGGCTCATACCCCGCAATACTATACTTCATTTGAAAGCTCTTGACATAACCTACAAAATGGCGCTATGATTAGTTTCGGTATTGCGTTCAACAGTTATAGACGTGTAAACAAGGAGTTCACTAACGCCGAAATTCGCGCTATTTTAAAGTTTTCCATTGTTAAAGGCAAATCCGCTAGCGAAACATTCCTTGAGATAAATGGTGTTTTGGAGTATGGTCCTCTATCACTTCAAACCGTGGAGGTATGGTTTCGACGATTTAGAGCCGGTGAAAACGACACCATAGAGAAGCCAGCCGGCGGAAGACCTGTGACGAAGAATACCGATCGAATCATGGAAATCATCGAGATAGACCGGCATGTGGAATTCCGTGACATCGCCCAGGAGATGGGAGTTAGTCACCAGACAAAGGAGGCATGCTTTCCTCCGACCATATCTTATAGACGAGCTAGTGCATGTGCCCAACCAACTCATCTCCAGCTGCTTTAAAAAGTTCTGCGGGCAGCCCATCCGCTCCAGCAGCTTTGTTCGACTTCAGCTTTGAGATTGCTATCTTCAGCTCGTCTAAGTCGGGGGGACGGGGTTCTTGTCTATCATTGTCCAAACTGAGTGGAACATTCTGTCTTACAACGGAATTGGTGCCGTCATCGCCGTTAAGGAGTCTGCAGAAATGATTACTTCAGATTCTCAGCACAGACTTCTACTCCACTACTAGTTGTCCATAGTGGTCCCGGCAGGCATTGGTCCGAGCCTTGTATCCTCCGGATGGCTATCGGTAAAACTTTCGGACTTCATTCCTGCCATAACGCTTTTCGCGCGCTTCTCATTCTCCTTCATTTTCCTTCTGAGAAGCCGGTGCTCTTCACTTCTTCTCTGTTCGTATAACTAAGGAACAGCCCTCGTCGTTCGATGCAGCGTCACCTTATAGGCGTCGTGTTTGGCTGCATGCACTTACTTGCACTCGTCGTCAAACCATGGGTTCCTTCTGGTTGGTGACGTGAAACCCAGCACTTCAGTGGCAGTTTCTTTGATGGCTTTTTGACAATGTTTCCAGTCTTCTTGAATGGTCAGTGCAGGCAGCTTCGAGTTTTGACCGAGTTTCGAGGAGACTCGGTCAGCAAAGTTCCTAGCGATCGGCTGCGATTGTAGCTTTCCGGCTCCAAACCGTTTTGGGCTATTTCGACTCCGTAGCTCTCTCGATGTCCTGGTTCTTAACTTGGCTACCACATGGTGATGATCCGAGTCGATGCTTGTACCTCGGAAGGTTCGGACATCGAGAATACTGGAGGAGTGTCTGACGTCTATCGCAGCGTGATTGACGTGGTTGACGGTTGATTGATCAGGAGATCGCCAGGTTCCTTTGTGAATGTTCAGGTGTGGGAACCGCGTGCTAGTTACAGAGAGGTTTCGCCCCGAGGCGAAGTCCAACAGCCTGAGTCCGTTTCCGGATGTGTTGTCGTGCAGGCTGTGTTTACCGATGACTCCAGCAAAGATGTCCTCCTTTCCCAGCTGAGCTTTGAAATCTCCTAGAACGATCTTGGTGTCGTAGCTGGAGCATCGATCGTATGTTCTTTCTAGGCGATTTTAGAAGTCATCCTTGATGTTGTCATCCTTCTCCTCTGTCGGGGCGTGAGCGCCAATTAGGCTGATGTTCCCGAATTTAGCCTTGATGCGGATTGTCATGAGGCGTTCGCTGACGGGGTCGTAGCTGAAGACTTTTTGGCCAAGTCTGGCTCGACCAACAAATCCGCATCCGAATAAGCGCTGCCTTCTCTGGCTATAGCAATCTCTGTAGTAGATATCGCAGTTCTTCATCACTTTTATGCCAGGCCCATCCCATCGCAATTCCTGGGTGGCGGTAATGTCTGCCTTGTAGCAGTCAAGGGCATCCGCAAGTTGTTCGGCTGCACGTGGTCTGATAAGGGACCCTACATTCTACGTGCAAAACCGAAAATCATTGTCCTTATAACGCTAACTGGGTTCGTCAACAGTTCATCCTTCATTATCCGATCATTATCCGAGGCATTTCGATGTTTCTGAACTATTTACTTTTACGTGGTGAGAAACTTCACCTTACGCACAACCCACACCTGCTAGGTCAGGTTTATTATTTAAGTCTCTGCCCGAGGTGTTCGCTGCATAAGCTAATAAACGCGTTACCGTTTATTATAAAAAAAAACCGATCTTATTTGACCAGTCTACTTATTCAACTAAAACATTACAACAACTATCTTAACACTAAACCTTCGGACATTACGTGCATATTGCCGAATTGCAGATTTCGGCAAGGTGTCAATATCGGCGAGACGCAAGTCAGCAGCGGATGTCGTCGTCCGGTGGTGACCCGATTGCAGGTTGAGCAATGAGAGGTGCGATGTGCGGCATTTGCTCGTGGCGAATATTGCTGACGTATATGTTGTTGCTGTTGTCTAGACCGTGTAAGCCGTGGTTAACTCATACATACCACTTGAGTTGTGATGGCGATCCAGGGGGCGCCGCGAGGAGGCTATATGTCAACGTGACCTGTGAACTAACGACGATAGTGTTGGCAGCTCGCTTTGTTGAGCGCAATCAAGCGCCCATGACCCCCCCTTACCACAGTCTACAACACGGACAACAGTAGAAGGACTGACCGTGATCTTCTCGAGGGAACAATTCTGTGTGCTATCTTCGTCAAGTTTGAGCAGAGGACTTAACGAGTACATCCAGTCGTTGTGCTTAGTTTTATAATGTTACGAAATTCGTATGAGAATACAATTCCAACTCACATAAAATTTGAATCTTGGCCATTTGTAAAAAAACAAAACACAGGCGAGAAAGATGCATACAAGTGGACAAGGCTCAGGCTGATGTACTGCATTTCCAAACAATAAGCAGAAATTGGTGTTCTTGTGACTAATTTGACATGGGATGTAAGTCCATATAGCAGCTGCATGTGAATCTTCCGCTCCTGCTCTGCAGCATGCCAGGAAATGGTGAAAGGACACTTCGCTAACCATCAGTAGCTCTTGAAAATTCTACTCCTGAGAGAACAGTAGTGCGCACAATTCAAGTTGTTGACGAATTCCCCCTGCGGACCGTCGTGCAACCTTTTATGACACTTGTTCCCTTTCCATGCAGGGGACATTAGTTGCGTATTTTTGAATCTATCAAAACTTTGTTCACCTCGTTGCTAGGCAATTCAATAGTATTTGCCATCTTTGAAGCATACTCGTCGAATGAAGTCGTCTTGGGTCACAGTGGCTCCCTCAAAGTGGCGTAGAAACTCCTTTATCTGTCCAAACATATAATGAGCCAATTTTGTCTGTGTCGAATAAACGAAACCAACGTTTGCTGCAATTCTTATACTGCCGTGACACGAAACGAACAAAGCCCCAAAATCTCTTCTCAAGAGTATATCTGGTTGGCACTTTACTCATTTCAAATCCACCGCTGTAACAGCAGAAATTGGTGTTTTTGAGGCTCCTTTGACATGGGATGTAAGTCCATATGGCAGCTGCATGTGAATCTTCCGCTCCGGCTCCGAAGCATGCCAGGAAATGGTGACAACACACTTCGTTAGTAGCTCTTGAAAATTCTAATGCGTGTCATCGAAAATAGGTATCTAGCCCTATCCCGAATGTCGTTGTCTTCAACTCTCACTCTGCGTGCTACAATGAACAATCGAGCACACATGGAGCCTGATTCTTGGAATTCAAGAAGCGTCTGGGTTGCGGTACCATTACATCAACCATTTGCCAAAGGAAAACCACACGTAGTCAACAAGCAGTAGAGTCTTGACATCCCAGAATATCTCGAAAATGATACCCACAACCAAAGCGTCCCCTCTTTCAAAGAATACAAGAAACCTCACCCAGCTCCTGATACCATCCCCAAGACACTGAAAAAGAGAACACAGAAGATAAAAATGCATGCAACTCATTTGAATGTCATAACCCCCTCTAGCCACAGCCAACTAAACCGCATTTTCCCTTTAAAATTGAACAATCACCAGATCCTTTCAAAGCGCATCTCGCTGAAAATATGATTCCCTGTGGGAAATTGCAAGAATTCTTACCGCATGCAGTTGGCAATCTATTCATGTCAGTTGTGTCATACTTCCAGCAACATTGTGAACCGCAACATCACTCTCATAGACGGCTGTATGCATGCAACAGCAACAACAGTAATCCCTCCACACAGGACAATAGAATCAACAACAAATAGACGTCTTATTCGTTCTGATCCCATTATTATGAAGTTCTAGTGCTTTCACCCTCCTCAACATCCACCCCCGTCCATTGGCCAACAACAGCAGCGAACATATGGCGATGTCACTTGCACAACATTTTTTTGATTGCTGGTTTGTGCTTGAGACTGTGCAATGGGAACAGGTAATCAAGTCCGCAATGACGTTGGTTTTCTTCGTCTCTTTTTCTATTTGGTCTTGGAAGTGATTGGTTTTGTTTTCGCTTCAATATTTCATTTTCTTGCCAAGAGGAGATGGCATCAGGACTTACTGTGAACTGTCAGTAAATGCCATAAGCTCCAAGTGAAGTGAACTTTCCCCGTTACTTGAAGGTAGGTGATGGTAGGCGTTTGCCAAAATCGAAGGGGTTCCTTTTTTTTTTTGTCATCATTGTCCTTGTAGACGTTTGTCAATGTTTGCCGTGGACCAACTGAACTGCCAAGAGGTCAAGGTACAAACTTGGTGGCCCTAGAAACATTTCTTCAGCTTCGTTCCACAGAGCTGGTGAGCAGATAGAGCGGATTTTTGGATTCTGTCTGTATCCTAAACGAAGGCGATCGAAAGAGGGGAGCTTTAAGCTTAGACATAAAATGTCTTTAGTTGGCTGGTAGTATAATGTTCACAGGAATCACCAGGAAGCCCAAGGAAGTTGATGTAGGTCACACCGATCGAGTATCAAACTAGAATGGTCATGACCCTTCTGTTCGACAGGAAAGTCGTCAACTTCTTCGGAAGTTGACGACTTTCCTACTGGTCTGGAGAGTGTATAACTGGTCTGGAGAGTGTATAAAAAGATTCCTGATCACGAAACGAATTTCCCTGGAAGTCGATTTTACTGGTCTGGAGAGTGTATAAAAAGATTCCTGATCACAAAACGAATTTCCCTGGAAGTCGGTTTTACCAACTTTACACCGAGTTGGGGATTGGTCTAAAGTTTGCGCTTTTTATAGAGACTAGACAGAGGAGTCACCTAACGTGCAGACAGCTTGCAACACATTTCAAGCAGGATGTGACCCATGCATAACTGCTTCAGCTTTTCGCACTTTTTGTCACTTTATCCTCGGGAGTATTGTTTTCAGAGCCATTTTGGGGTGTCTCATGAAAGAAAGAAAAGAACCCACGTTTAAACCAAGTGTCGCTCACAATAAAGGAAAGAAAGGAAGCAGACTCTGAATGCAACCTTTGAGCCTTAAGGTTCTGCAAGCTGAGCCAAGCTCCTGTCCCATTTCTCAACGTCTGCTTCCACAGCTCTGTGAAAAGTAGGCTACAAATCTGAACAGTATTACAAAAGATGCTCATTCTCTCTTGGGTACAAGGGATCCAGCTTTTTATTGAGAACCGATAGAATTCTTCGAATCAGAGCCATTTGGACAACGCAACAGAGGACGGCCTATGCTAAGGTGACGCACACAAGTGGAGAAAAACCTCAACCAACTTGGAATGCGCAACTGGAGGAAGCTAGCGAAAGATCATGCTGGCTGGAGAGACATGTTGGTTGAGGCCCAGACCCACCCCGGACTGTAGAGCCACAGGAAGAAGAAGAAGAAGATAGAATTCTTCATGTCAGAGCCATTTGGACAACACAACAGAGGACGGCCTATGCTACGGTGGAGCACACAATTGGAGAAAGACCTCAACCAACTTGGAGTGCGCAACTGGAGGCAGCTGGCGGAAAATCATGCTGGCTGGAGAGGCATGTTGGTTGAGGCCCAGGTCCACCGCGAACTATAGCGCCACAAGAAGAAGAAGAACCGATAGAGTTCAGTTTTTTGCGTCTTTGGAAGGAGGTGACCAACAAGAAAGAAACGAACGAGGTACCAAGTCTTGGAGTCGAATTTGTACCATTAACAGTCTGAATCGACACTTTTCGTTAGAGTGACTGCATGCACAACACATACACACGTGTACCCCCAATATTTTGCGTAGATTGCGATAAGAAATGACTTTACTTTTCAAGTGAATCCTTCCCAACCAGATACCCCTTTCTAAATGAAAGTCTGTGTTAGGGGATCTCCAAAACGCTTCTTTTGAAGCGGATGTCCTTGCCGCATTTTGGTGGTTTTGCCTGTAATCCTAGCGACCTCTTATCACGTCCACAACTAACATTTCAGTGCACATCTTTGCAGCGTTTCCACTGCCCACCGCATGAGCCCTCACAAATGCAACACCCGCCCGCACAAAGAACAAAAGTCAACACAAAAGCTGAAAAGATTCGACCTGCCTACTGCATGTTTTTCCAAGACTCAAGCATGAAACTGTTGTTCAAACCCTCGACTATGGCAGCGGTAGCGTTTGCATTTATTTAACGCCATACATCTGTGAAACGAAAATTTCCATATTTTTCGGTGCTCCGTGAAAGCTCACTCAGGGTAGCCGCTCTGTCAACATGACAAAATCATGCCAGACAGACAGGAATAATTAAGCCACGTATTCGCAAGGACCTTCGCATGCCGTGTACCCCGGAGGCAATCAAAACATCCCGCAGCCCATGTGTTTGCACATCGGTCCTAAGCAAAAACTGAATTTCCACATTTGTCGGAGCGTCGCCGCGGGATGCGCTTCAGAATTATTCAAAAATATGCTCACGTCCGAACGAATCAAGATGGGGGCGGAGGCGCAAAGAAAAAAATACGATTAAAATTATTTGAACATGCCCTGACGTCCGCCTCTCCCTCTCTCCAAGGATATGCAAACAAGGGGAGGAAATTTCTCACGTACATCGGCTTCGTCTTTCGAATCGAAGACAAACAATCGTTTTTGGAAATTCATTTCGGCTGGTAGGGAGTCGTGTGAGGTAAAGCGCTGGAAAAACGTAGGAACACGACTACGGGCAAAGAAGTGGATGGGGTTCTGGCGAAGGCCGAGGTATAGGGCTACACGTGAGCGCCTATGCGATCACATCTGCAGTACGCACATAAATTTCGCATTTGGAATCCTAAAGGTACGTTTTTCGCGAGAGTAAGGAATTTTTAGAAAAAAAAAAAACAGGAATGAAAAAATAGTGTTTGAATTTTAAAAGGCCACGGAGGTGGAAATCTTTCTTCTCACGTCCCTTGTGTAGGGTGACATGTGGTTTGTGCGACTAGAATGCAGGTTGCTCTTCAGAAACTTTGCTTTTATCGGCACGATAAACCAATGTGGTATGGATATGAAAACGTTTTATTTTTGACGAGTGGATCAGTTGTTAAATTTACACTTCAAGACATTGACTTATATACATTTCAGAAAGAGTAAAACACTTTCCAAACCAAATGTAGAAAGGTCCAAAACCATTAATAGTCGAAAGCTAGTAAATGAAAGGAGAAAATTTTAGAAAAACCAAGGAATTTATAAAGGAACAGTCTTGCATGAGGTTAAATTTTCGAAAAAAAGTTGGGAAACCTCAAAATTATCTTGTAACAAGTTTCAGTGTAACTTCTTTTCTTAAGTCCGATATATGCGAAATGTATGATAGCCTGAAGTCAATTGGAGATACAATTTATAAAAGTTAACTGACAACTTGTCAGCTACACTCGCGCTGTTATGGTTTCGTTTTTAAATTTTATTAAAGGCAATGCGCATACAGTGGCTCAGAACAATACGGAGGTGGCCTTTTATATTTTGGGAGTGGGCAACCCTAGTGTTGCAATCTGGCAACTGCCAGCTCTATCGTAAAGTTTGACATTTTTGAGGTTATACGTACTCAGAACGGTTTGACAAACGAGCGCTATTTGTGTTGTTTACAGTAACGTAAGAGATTCATCTCGCAGAACAAATGGAATTAAATCGTGAAAAGTTTCGTGTGACTATTTTTTAACACTTTCGACGCTGATAAACTCAACAACAGTGATTCGATGAACCTAATTCAATTTTTGGAGATGAAGCTCCGTTAAGCACCAGTGTTTACCGATGGCACGGTGAATTCAACCGAGGTCGTACTTCACTCCAAGACGAATTTCGTGAAGGTCGTCCAAAATCAGTTATCGCTCTGGAAACCATTGATGCAGTGCACCAACTGAATTTGTTTTTTTATAATTGACGCGTGCAAATGAGTCACCCTTAAGTGACCGGATCAAGTCACAACACGGGCCGAAGGTATAGAGGAAGAGAGGGAGAGGAGGTACCGATGCACATTGGTTTTAAATGCCTGTGGATTGTAATGAGGAGGAAAAATCGAGCTGGGAAGAGGATTCCAGATTCGTGTAGTGCGGCTAAAGAACGAGCCTCTAAATTTGACTGTACGTCCGAAAGAAGGAATGGAGGGTGAATTGGTGGGCATTCCTAGCGAGGCGTGTATTGCAGGTGAATTCTTGAAGGGGGGAATGCAACTGGTAAATTCATCTGAACATTTCTTGTTAAAATAGCGATGAAAGAGTGACAACGACGCGACTTTACGTCGGTGCGCGCGCAATTATAAAACCAAAAACAAATATTGCAAGATCGTCATGTGACCTATTGTGAGATTGATACAACCTTAGGCATTATTGATACCAGCATTCATTCAATATTGCATGAAAATTTGAATGTCAAAAAAATTGTTCGCGTTGGATCCCACACAATTTGTCAATCGCTCAAAAAAAGGCACGTGTCGATTGGTCGAAAGAAATGCTCCAAAAATACGATCGCTGTGCTGCGAAACACGTCTATGATATAGTGACAGGTCATCACCTGTCACTTGGATTTACGCGCATGAGCCCGAAAGTAAACAGTAGTCGACTGTATGGGTGTTTCAAATTGAGCGAAATCCAACAAAAGCACTTCCAAGCAAATGTTCGCCTGTTTTTTCGAAAAATATGGACGTGTCGCAACCGTTCCACTAGAACAACGCAGAACAGCCAATTCTGAGTGGTACACAACCATTTGTTTGCCAGTTGTCTTCCAAGAAATCAGGAAAACCAACCGCCGAAGACGGATCACTCTTCACCACCACAATGCGAGCTCTCACACATCGGCTCAAACAACTGCATTTTTGAGCACTCAAAACATCGATTTGATGAGTCAGACGCCGTACAGACCTGACTTGGCACCAAATGACTTCTTTTTATTCCCGTAAGTGAAAAATTAAATGAGAGATCAACGTTTTTCGACACCTGAAGAAGCGGTTGATGCGTTCAGAATGCGTTCAGAATACGTTCAGAATACGTTCAGAATGCGCTCAGAATGCGTTCAGAATACATTCAGAATACGTTCAAAATGCGTTCAGAATGCATGTTTTCATGATACCTCAATCAGAGTGGCAAAAGTGCTTCGACATTGGTTCTAACGCATGCAAAAGTGTATAGATCTTAATGGGGAATATTTTGAAAAACAATGAAACTATTTTCGATGATTAATATTTGTTTTTGTTCTCTAATCCCGGAACATTAAACCAACCCCCATAAATTAAACTTCTTCGTACTTTTGAGTCTCACGAATAATCGGACACTTAGTGCTCAATACTTTGTTCCGTATCCAGTAGTCTTGATAACTGGTTGGGGGCATCGAGGCATTGAAGACACTAGTTTGGAACACACTTCTGATGCCACTCTTCTGGAAGTCTATATGCTATAAAAGCTCTTTTTTGCTACTCAATTTCCCAGTTCAACCCAAATATACTCGGTAGCATTTATATCTGGGGACTGTGCAAGCATTTCGGGCATCTTCGGAAAATAATGCAACAACCACGATCTTGCAGTGGAGGGCTTATGTTTAGGATCGTGGTCCTTGTAAAAAAAACAAAATTTTCTTAAAATCAAATTTCACTGAAACCTGGTCTTAAATGTTCTTTCAAAATGGCGATGCATGACTGTTGGTCCATTTTACCTTCCACGAAATGAAGGTTGCCCACACCAGAATTTTACATACATGTACCGTATGTCTGTAAGCACAGTTTATTCAACGATTTTCACAATATCAATCCGCATAATGATGTCTAACTGTTTTCGACAAAGGCTCTTGCTCTGTCTTAGCCAGATTATACGTAAAAAGTTACATTTTAGGACAAAGTTTTCCAGCCTTGCAACTATTCAGGCAAATTAGATCCAACGGCTGAACAGTATACATTAAAATTGAAATATTCGCCTCCTGTTGTATTGTATGATGAAGCACGATGAACTCACTTTGAGCATATGAAAGCTACTTCAGGTGTTCACCAATAGTAAATTTTCTCCGCTACAAGCTGCAGCTGGACGAACTGTTTATCATTTCAAAGCCCAAAGGCAATGCCGGCTAAGGGTCTAATTTTGGTCTCAACTCAAAACTCAAACTCTAATTTTGGTCGGTGTTGTAAGCATGTACATTGAAGCCGAAGAAGGTTAAAACTTCAGAAAACAAAAATGTGAAAAATTCTGCCCATGCTCAACATTTGAGGGACCCAACGCGAAATACGAAAAATTCAATTGCTCCTATTATAACTCTTTTGAAACTGTGAACAGTACCAAACGCAAGCTGGCACACACGGGAAATAGCGAATAGTGAGTTTTTGGACAATTCGTTGATAATCTGTCTAAGGCTCAAAGTGTCGCGATTATAAAAAAACGAAACGTTTCCAATCACCAGAGTTTTCGAACTGCTAAATTAAACGAAATCGGACCTCAACTTATATACAAATGTGCTAAAAAATGTCGAACATTCCAAAGTTCGACATTCATTGGCTTGGAATCCAACAAAGCTGAAGATTCTATAACCTGAATTCATTTTATTGCAAGCCATAACACTTTTCAGGCTCGCAGCCTTCAAATTAAGCAGCTCACTGGCTTAAAAATAATTTTAAATTTGATATCTAATGACAATAATTGTATGGACAGTCAACAGGGGGACCAGGGTCTAACTTTCTCATCAACTACGAGCACTCGTGTTGTGCTCGCTACTGTTCTCTCACCAGTAGAAGGGACCTACAGTTTTCCGCCGACTTCGAACGGCGAAGTTCCATAAGCTTTCTTTGACATTTATTATTCTTTGAGTGTTGGCAGCAGCTCGAAAGGGGTGGTGCAGTGAAAAATTGTAGGTGTTCAGCCGGGATTCGAACCCAGACCTTCGGCTTGTGAGTGTCGCACGTTACCCACGCCACGCCGGTCACAAATTGAATACACAAATTGAACATCACTCCAATTCGTATAAGGAGTCATTCGGAAATTTCATGTTTGTGGTCAGTTCTCAAAAGATGGCGACACCTGCAAGCTGTGGCTGATCTTGGAATAATTTACCTACTTCACTGGAAAGCTGTGGCAGTTGTCAGCAATAACGAGTGCTCACCAGCATCTGCTTGGTCATTAGCACTGGCTCCCTGAAAATTCCCAGATTTGTCTTAAATTAACAGTACTTGCGGAAAGTTTTGACTGTTTTTTTAATTGGAAGTAAATAACAGTTTAAGCCCTTCAAATAGCTGCAGAAGTTTAAGGTAAATCAAACCTGGTGTAATTTTAACACTTTAAATGTGATATTTTCAGCATCGACAACTATGAACGCCTCGTCAGGACCAAATATCTTGGAGATCGGGAATCGGAAGCTTTTCTGGATCAGAATCTGTGTTAAACTTTAAGTTTGTTTACTCGCAGAATAGATAGGCTAAGGGAATTCAGATTAATTAACATATAAGCAGGGAATAAGGATTCCTTTTAAGTTGAAACAGAAGACGCTAGGCGATTTTTCAGTTTAGAACTGCTTCTTCACAGACATTAAAGGAAGAGATTCTTGCACTGGGTGGTCGCCGTGGCGTAGTGCGTAGAGTGCGACGCTCACACGCCGAAGGATCTAGGTTCGATTCCCAGCTCAAGACTAATTTTTCGAATATTTCACGGCACCATCTCTTTCGAGCTGCTGACAACACTCAAAGAGTAATAACTGTCTAAGAAAGCTTCTCAAATTTCGCCGTTCGGAGTCGGCAAAAAACTGTAGGTCCCTTCTACTTGTGAGAAAACAATAGTTGATAAGCAAGCTAGGCCCTGGTCCCCCTCTGGACTGCAGCGCCAACAATAATAATAGGTTTTGCACTGGATGGTGACTGGATCTCCAGTCTGAATAAGCTACGAAAACCCCAAGAAGCTTTGTGAGCCTGTTTCATCTTCATCTATATCAAAGCCAAAGAAGTTTATGCTCTGCATATGGTGAGAACAAGCGGTTGTTGTGTCCTGTGAGCTGCTAAAAACCGGCGAACCCAATGATGGGAAACGTAACCGACTTTTACATATGCCTTTGAATTGTACAGTAGCCAGAAACGACCGTAGAGCATGACAAGATTTTGAAGCATGAGAACGCTCCTTCCACGTGGCTCCAGCGCACCAAAATTACCTGGAAAAGCAAAAATTGTCTTTCCCCACCCGCTGAATTCTCCAGGCATTGCTCCTTTCCACAACTTGCCTATTCGATGGACGCAAAACGATTTGAGAAATCACTGGCTTAGGTCTGTTGAAAAAATCAAAGAATGGCTCAATGAGGAGAGGACTAATTTTCACGAAATGGTTTCCGAAAATTTCTAGAGACATGGAAAATAGTAGTCGCTTCTTAAGCCAGAACCTTAAGTGGTCGCTTCTTACTGGCAACCTTAAAAGGTGTATTTTTTGGAGCTTTCGATTAAAAAAATGTATTTGAACGCCAAAAACGGTTTCCCAATAGCTTCCCCTTAAATGGATGAAATCTACAGTTTGAACTCGACCCCGAACGGGGAGGCATGGAGACTTTTTTCAAAGACAATCAGTATTTTTAAAAGTTGGCGGCAACTTGAAGTGCTCGCCAACTTCGAATTCAATCGGTGACGGTGAAAGTGAAACACTTGGCGGAAGGCTGAAGGAGCTTTTAAAACCAAGTCAAGCACATAATAATAATTGGATGGCGCGACAGTCCAAAGGAGGACCAGGGCCTAGCTTCAACTAGCTTCATCAACTACTCGTGTTGTGCGCGCTAGTGTTCTCTTACGAGTGGAAGGGAAATACAGTTTTTTGCCGACTCCAAATGGCAAAGTTTGAAAAGCTAATTTTTATACAGTTATTTGACTTTGAGTTGTTTCAGCAGCAACCTCTTTGGTTTTGCCTTGAAAAATTCGAGGTGTTCAGCCGCGAATCGAACCTGGACCTTCGGCGTGTGAGCGTCGCACTCTACCTACTACGGCACAGCGGCCACTACTCTTCAGCCGACACTTCAAAGTCAAGAAAGACCTTCCAGACATGTTCAACATTCAGGAAGCTAAACGACTTTTTTGCACTTACAGCATGTGCTGCCTTCCAATTGAAGTAGGACTTAACGCCTTCGACCATTTTGCGAACGACCCCAACCCCAATACGCCCAATACGTCCACAGACCACCGGAATTACTTCTCCCAGCCGTAGCCAAATGAGCGACGTATACACAGTTTGCAGATTCCCTCGGGCTCCTCTTGGCGGGAGCCTTGCAATCTGCGACGCACACACTTCCCTCGCATGTTGTGTATTTTTCGCATCACGCTAACTACCCGTTGCCAGTCGGTAAACACTAGTCGGGTCGCACAACATCCCACTCCCTAATGGAAGCCCCCCCAACACCACTCACCACCCACAGAGAATGCAGTCCACAGGGAGGACAGCTTAATTTTGTTTGCCCAGAGAAACTACTTACCACCCGGGACGGCATACCAAATAGGGTGCTGCACTTAACTTGAAGTAAAATCCGCAGTATCCATCTGCCAATCTATTCCAATCCAATTTCCTTTCCGGCTTCCGAAACATGGTGCAAATTTGTAAAGGGGGTGGGCTAACGGACCGGCAGCCGGGAATAAAATAACAAACACACACACGCGCCCGCGCCGAATGTACGTCTGAAGTGCAAACAAAGGATGAAAGCAGCAAATATAAGAACACATTTTCGCAAAATGCTGATGATGATTCTGCTTGTGCATGTGTAAGGAATTTAAGGGTGCCTGCTCAAATTTTCACGAGGAGGACGACAGGGACGGCTCCTTGTCGATTCGTTGGTAGGATATTCGACGCGAAGCATTCCTAATGCATTCGGAGATGTTTTTCTTCGTTTCTCTGCGCCTTTGTGTGCGTGGAATCGGATTTTGCATAGACATCCTCGACCATGCACACGCTATAAATATTATATTTGAGATCAAATGGAGGAGTGCACATCCGCTGCCGCCAGAAGCAGGGGCAGCACATGCCAGATAGCTGAGGCACTGTTTGCAGCCAAGAATGCGGAGGTCTCGGGATGCACGCATCCGACGCTCAGGATTCAATGAAGATCTGAAAATAGTGCAATGCAATGACTGCAGCTGCGGAGATTTCCGCTATATCCACCCGGTGTGTGTGTGTGTGTGCATGTCCCTGAGAAAGGGATACGGGTACGCGGATTTGTGGATTTTACTAGATTTCTCTCCGCAAAATAAAAGAAGCTGGCAAGGAGGGCGGCCGTCGTTCTTTTTTCGCAGAAGTTTGCTTTGAATCAAATTAGGCGGCTGCTTAAAAGTTTCGCATCCTGTGAAGTTTTCTTCCTTATTTCCTCTATTTTCAGATTTTTTTTTTTTCATTTTTTTGCTTAACTCGTTTAAAAGGATATCTGGTTGCTGGAGGAAACGTTTGCCGATAGCACTTCATGTTATAAGTGGCTGGGGTGTGAGTGTGTGTCGAGAAGGAGCGGAGGTTCGTTCAATTTTTCAATTCGTGAAGGCGCCTTCACTGATATCACAGCTCACAGGGTACTAAGCAGATATTTTTTGATGACGGCGAAATGGATGCCGTTCGCTGTTGGCGAAAGAAAAGCATGCGACGCGGAGAGGTTGAACTTAAAGAGATGTGATGGCGGTGGGAAAGAGTGCTGGATTCAATGTTCGGGGCATATTTTCACTAACGATGGAGTTGATGGAATGATGGCAGTCGTAAAAATAACACCAGGGTCTGAGTTTTTAAGGGAGTCGACGGAATGGTTTCAGAGCAGTAGCATCCACATTGTGCGGGTCAAGTTTTGGAGAGCTCAGCGAATGAAGCCTATTCTGCGAGTTTTCAAGAAGCACATACGGCTCTGTGCAAAAAAATAGCACCACGTTGAGGTCTGTACTTTGCAAAAAGTATAGCACCAAAAAAATAGCACCACGTTGAGGTCTGTACTTTGCAAAAAGTATAGCACCAAAAAAATAGCACCACGTTGAGGTCTGTACTTTGGATGCTAATTTCTTTTCTCCATGCTCATCTAAGGACACGATATTTATTGTAGGACCTCTATTGGGTATCAGTAATAAAATGCAAAAAACAAGATAAGCGAAGATGCATTTTAAGACAAGAAAATTCCCGTTTGAAACCGAAATTTTGGTGTGCAAAATAATTGTACCACAAGTAAAACGTCGTAAATAAAATGCAAAATTTAGTGGAATAGTACGGTTCTTATAGTTTTTATTTATACTACTCTTCTAGTACTTCGTCTTATGACTTTTATTTTTTAACACAGCGGCACAACGTCGTGGCATAGAGTCGATTAGTGCCTGACATCGCCGATTTGGAATATCCCTCCACGCAGCCTGTAAGCTTCAAATAGCTGTTGTGTATTTTTTGGCTTCGCTTTAAAAACAGCTTTCTTAACATCTGTCCAAAGATTTTCAATGGGGTTTAGGTCTGGAGATTGCGGCGGCCATTCCATAACTTGAACCCCATTCCTCGCAAAAAATTCCTCGGCCAATTTGCTCGTATGTTTCGGGTCATTGTCTTGCTGCAGGACCCATCTGAGAGGCATATTCCACTCGGCGTAGGGCAACATGGTTTCCCTCACTATGCCAACATAAACTTCGGCGGTCATGATTGGTTTTATCTAAAATATAGGACCAGTACCGTTGTAGGAGAAGCATCCCCATATGTTAATTTTCGCGCCGCCGTGCCTAATGGTTTTTAAAGTACACTCCGGTTTAAACTCTTGGTTTTTTTGCCTGCGAACAAATGCCCTGGTCCCAGGAGTTCCAAATAAAACAATTTTAGACTCATCTGTCCATAATATATATCGTTATTTGGTTACTTCCCAGTTCAAATGTTCTTGCGGAAATTGTTTTCCTTTATGAAGATGGACCTTTGTCAGCAAGAGTACTTTTCTGGGACTTCTGGCAGGTAGTTCCTTCTCTACCAACTTCCTTCCTTCTTATGGTTGATGTTGATACGGGCAGATTTAGTTCCTTTTTTATTTTGTTTGATGTGATGAATGGGTTTTGTTTCAATCTTATCATTCTTCGCTCGTCGGTAGAGGTTAATTTCGATTTTATAACTTTTGTTTCTTCTTTTTCGACGTGTGTTTTTGCATTAGTTGTCATTTTATTCGAACAACCAACGATTTCCTGAATAAATTTCTACGTTTTTCCGTCAGAAATTAATTTTTTTTATAAGTTCACGTTTCTTAGGAGTACAATGCACACCTCGACCCATTTTAATTGTTTATAACGTTGTATTTTAAAAATACTAGTTTCAATATACTTAAATATTTTGACTTAAATCTTTTGGCGCACAAACAAAAACTAAACACCACCAAACACTTCGAAAACACTTTTTAGAATGACATGGTGCTATTATTTTGCACACCAAAATTTCGGTTTCATTTCGAATAACGGGAATTTTCTTGTCTTAAAATGCATCTTCGCTTATCTTGTTTTTTGCATTTTATTACTGATACCCAACAGATGTCCTGCAATAAATATCGTGTCTTTACATGAGCATGGAGAAAAGTAATTAGCATCCAAAGTACAGACCTCAACGTGGTGCTATTTTTTTGCACAGAGCTGTAGTTCAGGAGGAAAGAAAATGTAGATCCTGGTGTTTGGTGTTTTTTTCAAGAACTCGCCACAATTTCGTTCCGAAACCCAGGAACACCTTTAAAAGCCATAATTGTCTTTTTTTTTGGCGACAAATGTTCACCTTCCCCCCTCTCAAGTGCATCCCCAGCCACCTCCATCACAATACACAGTTGTTCACTCGATTGAGCGCTTACAAGCTGAAGCGTAAACTTTGACATCAATCGTTGACATTCACTATCCCATCAGCAAATGGCTCTTAGGCTAATTGCACAATCAAACTGGAACTCGAAAAACGAAAAAACAGCCAACCGCTCCAACACTCACACGTATTTCATTTATTCTGTCGCTCGATCCGTTCCATATTTACGCAGCCATAACTTCGACAGCACGGATGCGGAACACACTACAACGGCCACCCTCTGCAGACCTCTGGCAACGAAAAAAAAATGCAAAAAAAAAGAAACAAATCCAACAAAAACCAACAAAAGGGAACAAACTCAACACCAAACCTTGAAAGCCAACGTGGCCCATCGAGCGATAGCACACACCAATAAAGGGCATAAATAATGCCAGACGCCATGCACGCCTCGCACACTCGGGGAGTGGCGGATAGTGAGTTTGTGTGTATGGCTGGGCTGTGTAACTAGTGTATTCACCTCTGGCCCGGAGCTGAATAGCGTCCGCACAACAAACGGTCCGGCGCTCATGAACTCTAGTCGCGCACACAGGCATCTCTGCAGCTGACGCTTCCTGCTGTTACACAATGACGACCGCTTTACCCCTTTTTTCTGTGTCGTCCTTGCCCTTACCCAGATGCAGTGGCCATTACCACTCTATTGGCCATGCTGCACCAGAGCAGCGTGCTCGCCTGTCAACCGGAACAACAACAGTGACAATGTTTTCGGTTAACTCGAGGACCCTGATTTGACGTGAGTGCCAGTGACGGTGATGCTTGGAAACGGAAACAGTTTATTTAGCATTTGATTCCTATCTATAATTGCAACGGGAAATCAAATGAAAACGGTCCTGCGCCCGACAGCAGGACGGATGGGGCGAGAACTCCATGACACGGTCCACGGACCACCGGAATGGTGGGTAAACTATACGACAACAGCGTCGACGACGATGGCAGTGGCGACGTCGTTGGCGATGGCAATGGCGATGGCATTGGCGATGGCGACGGTAATGGCGACGGCGAAGGCAAATGGTCGGCCGGGAGGTTGTTGCCTGTCTCTGGATCTGATGGCAGATGGGAGGTTAACCGTAATTTTGATTTAATGCGGAAGGGGACCCACTATAACCTTGGACTTTAAAGGGGATCCGCAGGATGGTTAATCAAATGTTATGTGAAATCGGAGCACCATCCGCTCTCAGAAGTAAGGGAAGAGAGAGAGAGAGAGAAATTTGTGCTCCCCCTCGTCTAGGACGGTGCTTTGTGCTGTGGACATGTTGGTTGCGGACCGTCGTAGGACATGATACGCCCGTGACTGACGGTTGCAGTTAATGGGATACTTCTGTCAGATGTAGGGACAGGTCTTTTAAAAACTCGCAAACTCATGACGGACGGGTGGAATAAATTAAGGTTACACGAGGATTTCTGTTGGTTTTTTTGGTGCTGACGAGACTGCATGTCTTGTTAGGACTAAGGCCATTAGGGTGACGAAGATGAGGACGTCGGGGCAGAATTCTCTCGTCTATGAGTTAATGGAGCCTTTTTGTGGCAGTTCCATGCGCTCAGACGGGGGAAGCCGTTGCGAAAATGTAATGCAAGGGTGGACTGTGGTCTCAGAGGGGACCTCCCTAAGTGGAGCTTAGAACGTGAGTGACAGAGAATGTTAGGAAATTGTTTTTATATGAAATTAGAAGTCAAATGAAGAAGGGAGACATTTTCTTGGTAAAGGGGGTGTCAGTGTAAATTGACGATTCTTATGAATTTCCATGGAAAAATGAATGAAATCTCACTTCTTAAGAGTTCCAGATGATGGAACTGGATTTTAGGAATCACATGATTCGAAAATCTCATACTAATAGTGACAACGGAGAAACTGGTGGAGAAAAGACCACCTTGTGGCGGGGTTGCGGCTAACAGACCCTGGTTTCGAGGGAGCCTGACTGGTAGTGACTGCTTGACCAGAGGCAATATTCTGGTGCCACGGCAGCCCAGGAGTCCCTGGAACTTCGGTACCAGCCTGACCGAGCGGTAGGCCCCCTTGTGGGAGTGTCGTGGTGGTTGTGGTTTACTGCCTAACATCGCGGGCATAGTCGAGGCTAGTGAACTGTGCTAACTTGTCTAGCAGTTGTTCACCTTGGGATAGGCTTGGCGGTTCAGTGTGCACTTGCATTCTCAACCGGGAGCTGCGATAAAAAGCATGCTGTAGAGAGCTTTTGGTTTTAAGAAGACATCGCATCAAACCAAGCATCGATGAAAACAAATGGTAGTCGGAAGGAGCCAAGTCTGGTGAATACGGCTGGTGGGGTAGCTGCTCCCAGCCAAGTGTTTTGATTGTATCCTGAACAGGTTTTGTTTTATGTGCAGGTGCATTGTCATGGAGCAAAATTACCTTTCTGTGTCTTCTGGCCCATTCTGGTCGTTTCTCGATCAATGCATGGTTCAAATTGAACATTTGTTGTCGGTAGCGATCAGTATTAACAGTTTCACCAAATTTTAGAAGCTCGTGGTATAGCACACCTTTCTGGTCCCAGCAAACACACAGATGTGGGATTTGGTTTTACGTGATCACCTGCCTTAACGGCTTATATCACGGGGAACCTTTTTTCCAAGAGTCGTAAGTAACGCAAGACTAAACGCCTTAGTTACCCAAGTACCAAACTGAGATCATGCTTGAGGGGCAATCACCCCACCTTGGTTTGATGCGAAGCCTTTCAAAAACCTCTTCCGCTCTTTGGGTCGCAGCGTCCGGTTGAGAATGCAACTCCACACTGAGAAGGGATCGTCCCCTAACCGACTTGCCTAGTTTTGCTTAAACAATGGGCTAGACAAGTCAGCACAGTACACTATCCTCGACTCTACCCGCGATGTTAGGTGGTAAACCACAGCCACCATGAAACTCCCACAAGGGGGCCTGCCGCACGGTCAGGCTGGAACCGAAGTTCGAGGGGCCCCTGACCTCCCGTGGCAGAAGAATATAGCCTCTGGTTAAGCTGTCACTACCAGTCAGGTTCCCTCAAAGCCTGGGTCTGTTAGCCGCCATCCCGCCACAGATGGTCTTTCCTCCATCAGTGTTTCCGTTGTCACTATAAATAGTTATACGGATGTGATTTTGAATCATGTGACTCATAAATCCAGTCACATCATCTGGGACCAAACACACAGCATTGTCTTCTTGCCGAATCAATCTGGTTTTGCAGTCGATATTGATGGTTGTCACAGATTCCTAAAATAAATCCATTTTTCATCGCCAGTAACAATCCGATGCAAAAACCGATTTTCTTTCGTGTCTTTGAAGCAAACTTTCACAAGTGTTTTCTCGGTTTTCCAACTGTCTTTCATTCAATTCATGTGGCACCCATTTTCCACACTTTTGGATCTTTCCCATAGCTTTTAAACGTTCAGAAATAGTTTGTTGTGCAACTTTTAACATTGCTGCCATTTGCTTTTATCTTAAAGTATCATCTCCATCCAATGTCGTTTGCAATTCGACGTCTTCAAACTTTTTTGGTGGTCTTCCACGTTCTTCATTTCTCACATCAAAATTATTATTTGTGAACCGTTGAAACCATCTTTTGCATGTTGCTTCTGATAGAGCATGACCACCAAATGCCTCGAAAAGCATTCGATGCGACTCTGCAGCAATTTTCTTCAAATGAAAACAAAAAATTTATGCTTTCCGCAAATCATCACTTTCTGGTACAAAATTCGGCATTTTTAATACGATGAAAAAATATAATGTTGCCTGTTCAATGACTTGATGTATACTAAATAGTTTGCACAGATGTAATAGCACTCAAAAAAAAAAAAAAAAATAAGGGCTCGTTCACAACAAATGTTTCCTATGGAGACATTTGTATCTTGGCGCTCACTTTATATACGTATACCTGTGCGAGAAAAATTCACCCAAACTGCCATTTAGTCTGACAAAAGTCTAAAAAGGAGTGGGGAAAGGTTGTTCAGCATCCGAATTAAGCTCGATTTTCAATGGTGAGTCTGAAAACGTAGAACTATGATTATTCGAAAGTGCCCAGCTACATTCTCCACATTGGACATTGTCAAGACATATTGTCTCTAACACGCCGTAAATTTAACGAGTGTCTAAAGAAAAACAAGGAAGGTGTAGTTTCAATTATTTATTAATTCCCGTCAACAGATTTTAAGCTTCGAGTGGAAAGACTACGTTTCTAATTGGTGATCGTAGAGGCAAGCTTCCGAGAGCAGGAGGGGAAATCTTGGTCATGCTTTAAGTTCCTTGAATTTTTCAGCAAGTGGACAGTAGATGACGGAAATCTTCTCTTTCCTCTAAATCCAAACAGACTCTCCAGAAATCATACGAGGGAACACCTAGTCTTCTAACATGCTCCCAAATCAAACAGTGATCGGCTATGACTTCTACACCCAGACGTATGTCCAACCATTTGGCTAACTGAAGAACCCTTCGACAGTTATGCTTCATATTCATCTCGAAAAGCGGCGGAAGGATGGTTAAAACTCGAGTAAGTCTAGGTACAGTTTCACCGGAGTCCATGTCCAAGTCCAAGTCCATGTCTCAAGCAATTTTTCTGCCTTTTGATCTTGAACCACACTCCGGCGGGTACGTAACAAAAATTCCGTTCAAACTTCAAACCCCCCCCAAAGAGCATCCTCCTTCCACAACCGTGTCACAGCTACACCACATCAATAATTCACTAAGCCCCATGCATCATATTCACCGCAGTGTAGTGTCGAAATACAATTTGTTGGCTCATTACGTCGCTGCCCAGCCAGCCAGCCAGCCAGGCAGCGCACTGAATCCAATTGTGATCCCGTGTGATTCCAGACTTTAATCGGCGCACAAATACTGTGTGGAACATCCTCTAATCGGATTAATCGATCACCGCATTCAATATTTTGCGCTGAACGGCAAGCACACATCCGGCAGTGCGGCCACCTGGGCGGATGGCCTGCTCAGGGGAGCCGCTGTTTGTTTTTGCCCGATAAGCTAAGCAGTTGCTATGGCTTTGCAGTGTCGAGTCCACGGAATGGGTCAGCGAGGGTCGGTGGTTGCCTGGCTGAAGCCAAATGAAAATCCCACCACCCCCATCCTAAATCAACTCCGGGCTGAGCACACCAACAGGAAGAGGACATCAACAAATGGCAGACGAACAATTTATTGTTGTTATAATTGTTTGTTAGCAACTGTGCAGCCCACACAGGCAGAAACAGATCTGGCTTAGCGCACGCAGCAGCTCAGCGTTGGCTGTGTCCGTGTGTTCGTCGCAAGCAGGATGGCAAAGCAGGACTCACAAGTGATATTTTATTTCCTGTGATGCCACAGCCAGAGTGGTTGGTTGAGGGAGGTGGCCTTGGGCCGGGGACGAGATTGATATGCGGATTCCAATTAATCGCATTCGATTGGGAACGGTTCACTTTCACAGAGAGCGTACACACCCACACACACGTGTGCCGTTGTTGCTGCCGCCCCTGCAGCTATGTGCAGTCCTGTGGCGTCCTGAATGCTGGCTGGTTTATTGGAAAAGTTTAAACAAATATGACTGCGGACCGTGTGAGTATTCGGGAAGTTCAAGCGATTTACGTTGATAACGTGTTTGCACGGAATGCATTCGCATCGGGAATGCCATTCCTGCACCGAGAACATATCCTCCTGGAGTTGGGCTTTTGTTTTAGTTCCTCGGCGGGAGTGTGGAGGAGGCGGGGTGAGGATTTGTTAGATCCAATCGGCTGCGCAGGGTGGTTGACTGCCAGCAACAGGCAGGCGGGTGTGTGTGTGTCTGAAAGCGAAAATGTAAAGTTGGAACTAATGGGATTTCCTACCGTGTATAGTCTTAGGAATAAGCGTAACGATGGGCGGTTATAGGTTGGAGGGTGCTTTAGATCATTCATTTTCCAACAGTTTTGAGAGATAACGTCATTTAATGTCACATTTGTTTGGCAGTTTAAGGTCCACAGCTTGTTGTCCTTTTGCTGTCGGTGAGTACGCCATTTCAATCATCGACGGTCGATGGACATCCCTGGAAAAGGCAAAGCTCCGTGCACATATTTTAATTCGGGCAGAAATTAATTAATTTCTACTTTTTGAAAGTCGCCGCTCGATGTCGGCATTAAGCTGCAGGTTTTCTGCAGTGGTGCGGGAACAATAGAATTCAACAATAAAAGTTGATGAACAAACAAAGCCCAGTCGGAACAAAATGATGGCAAGTAAGTTGCCTTGCAGCCAATTGTCAGCACTGATGCATTTGCGTCATGGACCACGGTTAAGAACTGATACTGTCTACTTCTTCGAAATATGGCGTTCTTTTCTGATCATAAAAGAAATGTTTTTATTCCCGCGGGGATTTTCGAGCTACTGACAAGACTCAAAGCGTATGATCTGTCTAAAAAAGCTTCTCAAACTACGTTGTTCTCCAAAAAACTATAAATCCCTTCTATTCTTAAGAGAACAGAAGCAAGCTAGACCCTGGTCGCTCTGTGGACTATCGCAACACACAATTTTTATTATTTCTGCGTGGATGTGCAATTGCTGACTTTACTACGACGACTAGGTGTATCTTCGTGCTACGAACTTGTGCATCAAACAAATATACCGGTATGAAATAAATGAAAATGAATTTGTTTGAAAATAAAACACTAATTATTGATGGGAAAGTAAAAACATTTTATTCAAAGTATTGGCCATTGTTTTCTACACATTTTGACCACCATTCTGGCAATTTGTGAATACCACGCCAAGGAAATAGTTCGTCTTTTAAAGCAGACAGATAATTTTCGAGCTCCTCGTAGGAATCAAAATGCTGCTCAATTGGTAGTCGGAAGGAGCCAGATCTGGTGAATACAGCGGGTGGGGTAGCTGCTCCCAGCCAAGTGTTTTGATTGTATCCTGAACCGGTTTTGCTTTGTGTACAGCTGCATTGTCATGGAGCAAAATTACCTTGCCGTGTCTTCTGGCCCATTCTGGTCGTTTCTCGATCAATGCATGGTTCAAATTGATCATTTGTTGTCGGGAGCGATCAGAATTAACGATTTCAACAGGTTTTAGGAGCTAGTGGTACGGCAAACACACAGCATTGTCTTCTTGCCGAATCGATCTGGTTTTGCAGTCGATGTTGATGGTTGTCCCAGATTAACCCATGATTTTCTCCGTTTAGGATTCTAAATATAAATCCATTTTTCATCGCCAGTAACAATCCGATGCAAAACCGATTTTCTATTGTGTCTTAGAAGCAAAATTTCACAAGTGTTTTTTCGGTTTTCCATTCAATTCATGTGGCACCCATTTTCCACACTTTTGGATCTTTCCCATAGCTTTTAAACGGAACACAAAAAAACATTTAACATTGCTGGCATTTGCTTTTGACTAAAAGTGTCATCTCTATCCAATATCGTATGCAATTCGGCGTCATAAAACTTTTTTGGTGGTCTTCCACGTTCTTCATTTCTCACATCAAAATCATTATTTCTGAACCGCTGAAACCATCTTTTGCATATTGCTTCTGACAGAGCATAATCACCATATGCCTCGACTAGCATTCGGTGCGACTCTGCAGCACTTTTCTTCAAATGAAAACAAAAAATTAATGCTTCCCGCAATTCAGCACTTTCTGGTACAAAATTCGACATTTTGTACACGACGAAAAAATATGATGTTGTCTGTTGAATGACTTGATGTATACTAATTATTTTTCACAGACGTCGTATCCAACAAAAAAAAAAAAGAAAAAATAAGGGCTCGTTCACAACAAATGTTCCCTATCGAGATAATTGTATCCTGACGCTCACTTCATACTGTTATACTTGGTAAAGTCCATTAAGCGGCTGACTGATTGAGTAGAGCGCGTGTTTAACTGTGATATGCACGCTTCACATGGGATAGGAAATGACAGTCTTTGGTGAAAGAATATAAAAATTTGTCATACATCGCTAGTGAAGGATGCCAATGGGTGCTAGAAGGGAAGCAACGCACTGCACAGCCGCTCCACTCCAGCAGCTTTGTTCGGATTCAGCTTAGATATCGCTATATTCACCTCGTCTAAGCCGGGGTGACGGAGTTCTTGTCTATCATCGTCCAAATTGTGTGGAACATTCTACCTAACAGTGGAATTGGAATTGGAAATGATCCTTCCAGATGCTCAGCACAGACTTCGACTCTACTACAAGTTTTGCACTTTGACCCCGGCAGGCTCCGGTCCGAGCTAGTTGTTTCACCTTTCGGTAAAACTTTCGGACTTTCCTGCCATAACACATTTCCATTTCCTCGACCGCGAGCTTCTCATGCTCCTTCTTCTTCCTTCTGAGAAGTCGGTACTCTTCGCTACTTCCCTGTTCGTAAAGCTCACGTACAGCCCTCGTTGTTCAAAGCGGAGTTACCTTGTAGGCGTCTTATTTGGCTGCATGGGTTCCATCTGTTTGGTGAGTTAAAACCAAGCACATCAGTGGCAGCTTCTTTGATGGCTTCTTGACAAGGTTTCCATTCTTCTTCTATGCTTATTGCAGGAAGCGTCGAACTCTGAGCGAGTTTAAGAGAAACTCGGTCGGTAAAGTTCACAGCAATCGGCTGCGATTGTAGCTTTTCGACGTCAAACCGTGTTGGCCTGTCTCGACTCCATTGCTCTCTCGATGTCCGAGTTCTTACCTTGGCTACAACAAGGTGATGATCCGAGTCGATGTTTGCACCTCGGAAGTTTCGGACATCGGGAACATTGGAGGAGTGTTTGACGTGATCAATGTGATTGAAAGTGATTTGTTCAGGTGATCGTCAAGTCCCTTTGTGAATATCCAGGTGTGGGAACCGCATGCTAGAGAAGTTCCGCCCGAGACGAAGTCCAACTGCCTGAGTCCGTTTCCGGATGTGTTGTCGTGCAAGCTATGTTTACCGATGACTCCTACAAAGATGTCCTCCTTTCCCAGCTGAGCGTTGAAATCTCGTAGAACGATCTTGGTGTCTTAGCTGGGGCATCGATCGTATGTTCTTTCTAGGAGAAGTGGCACACAAAAGTGGAGAAGGACCTCAACCAACTTGGATTGCGCAACTGGATGCAGCTAGCGAAAGAACGTGCGGGCTGGAGAGGCATGTTGGTTGAGGACCAGGTCCACCCCGCACTGTGACGCCACAAGGAGAAGAAGATAGAATTGTTCGAATCAATGCCATTTGGACAACGCAACAGAGGACGGCCTTGGCTAAGGTGGCGAAGGAGAAGGTGGAGTGGAGAAGGACCTCAACCAACTTGTAGTGCGCAATGGGAGGCAGCTAGCGAAGAAAAAGAAATTAAGAAGGGAGATTTTTCCCCTCAGGACTGCATCATAAAGTGCTTCAAGGGAAGGAATAAGACATTTTTTCCCGCTATATATCTAACTTTCTAAAATTTCGTCATGGAAACATTGCCCGGAAACGTTGCCTGGTATTAATGCGTCAACTCATTTTAAATATTTGCTATGGCTAAACGGTCCACAACGGCTTGAAGAAAAGGAACTGCAATGGCCGGTGTTAAGGAAAGCAAGTAGTACATCCTTGTGCATGCTGGCGGTAGACGAAGAGGAGGATAATAATGAACGCAGGTTTGATTCCGGAAAATTGAAGGTCAATGCTCAAGTTTTCAATGGCGAGAGTGTACATGGAAACGTCGTGACGCGAGTGACGATGCGTGTTTTTCGAGCAGTTGATAAAATTAAACTCAAATGCAGATTCTCGAAACATCTATCAGCCGAGGAGATCCAACGAACTGAAAATGATTGTTTGACGCATCTTCAATGGACTCATTTGTCAAAGGAGAAAGGAGGAAAAGGGAATGCCTTCCGACCGAGAATGAATATCACTTTTTCCCTTCTTAGGTGTTTCTGATCAGTGCTTGTGGGTTGGAGAGCGATTGCAGCTGGTCGTGTCAGATGCCTGCGTTGCACACCCTTCTATAGCCAAAGTCGTCGCATATAACCAAATTAATAGCAATTGATGTGCACCAGGCAATCTTTCACGTTGGTCCTTCGGCAGTCTTATCTAAATTGCGGAACAAATATTGGGTTTTAGAGGCACGGCAGTTGGTTCAGACTGTAATTTGTAAAGTCCTTCAAGGGCAATCGTCCACACAGATGGTTGCTCTCCTACCTAGAGAACGTACTTATTCTATTATCTAGGCCATTTTAAGTAACCGGTGTCGACTTTGCTGGCCCCTTTTACGTAACGAACAAGAATAAAGAGTGCAAGAAAGTATATACCCTGCTATTTACCTGCGCAGCTATCCTTACCGTTCACGTCGAGTGTACAGAGGATTTGACTACTGAATGTTGTCTTTTGGCTTTAAGGCGATTTATTGCCAGGCGCGCCATTCAACAAATCATCTACTCGAAAAACGCTACAACGCTCAAGAAGCCATCTACCAAAATGAAGTGTGGTGAAAAGTTTTTCCGATTTTTTGCGCAATACAATGAAATTTTATCGTGTAATGGGCTGCATGGTGAAGTGGCTTCTGGGACCGTTTGTTGGGCATTGTAAAGTGCTCGTTAAAGGCAGCTATTAGGCGTGCAATTTTAAATGTTGATCAATTGCTTACTATGCTCACCAAAGTTGAGAGTGCTGTAAATTTACGGCCCCTAACATACAATGTTTGTTCTGTTCGTGAATAATATTCCAAAACGTCTTAAATTCGCGGAAATTCTAATGTATGCAGACGATATTAAATTATTTCGACAAATTTCATGTGTCTCTGATTGTTTAAAATTACAAATTGATCTTGACTTATTTGGTAATTGGTGTAAATATAATCACCTTGAACTTAATATAGCGAAGTGCAAGACGTTTCGCGTATATAGAAAGTTGCCGCCGGTGACTTTTAACTATAGAATTGGAGACGAATTACTAGTACAAGTCAAAGAAGTGAAGGATCTCGGTATCTACTTAAATACAAGAATTACTTCTTCGACACACTATGACTAAACCAAACTCTATGTTAATAATAATAATTGTTGGCGCTACAGTCCAAAGGGGGACCAGGGCCTACTGCTCTCTCACGAGTAGAAGGGACCTACAGTTTTTTGCCGACTCCGAACGGCGAGATTTGAGAAGCTTTCTTAGACAGTTATTACTCTTTGAGTGTTGTCAGCAGCTCGAAAGAGGTGGTGCCGTGAAAAATTCGAAAAATTGGTGTTGAGCTGGGAGTCGAACCTAGACCCTTCGGCGTGTGAGCGTCGCACTCTACCCACTACGCCACGACGACCACAAAAAATCTATGTTAGGTTTCCTTAAAAGGACATCAAGTTTTTTTAAGGATCCCTATACGCTTAAGTCAATTTTCTCATCACTGGGAGTCCCAATATTAGAATATTCTTGTGTAATTTGGACACCATATTATGAGAATAGCGTTATTAGAATTGAAAGAATTCAAAAAAGATTTACTCGCTTTGCTCTGAGAAATCTGAGGTGGTCTGGCGGTTTACCTGAATTTGCAGCAAAATGTACTCTTTTGGGCTTAAAAAATCTTGAAAGTAGAAGACAAGTTCAAAGTGTTTTACTTATCAAAGACATTTTAAGTTGCAATATAAAATCTGAAGAGCTACTCGCCTTAATTTCTTTGTACGTCCCAGACGTAAGTTTAAGACATAGAGATGAAGTTTTCTATCATCCCGTTCACCGTACGAATTATGGTCAAAATAATCGGTCTTTCATGTTATTTAATTCTGTTTCTTCTGAAGTTGACATTTCAATGAGCAGAGACTCTTTTAAAAATATTATCAAAAACATTTTTCACAATCGGTCCATTTAAATTCATAAATGTATGCAGATTCATTAAATTTAAATATAATTATTTTATATACTATCTATTTATACATAGAATTATTTTTCTTACTCTGTTTTTTTCTCTTTGTTGTTGTTTTTTTTTTGTTTTTCATTTTTTCATTTATTTATTATTTGTGGTCGCCGTGGCGTAGTGTGTAGAGTGCGACGCTCACACGCCGAAGGGTCTAAGTTCGACTCCCAGTTCAACACTAATTTTTCTAATATTTCACGGCACCACCTCTTTCGAGCTTCTGACAACACTCAAAGAGTAATAACTGTCTAAGAAAGCTTCTCAAATTTCGCCGTTCGGAGTCGGCAAAAAACTGTAGGTCCCTTCTACTCGTGAGAGAACAGTAGTGCGCACAACACGAGTAGTTGATGAGCAAGTTTAGGCCCTAGCCCCCCTTTGGACTGTAGCGCCAACAATAATAATAATAATAATATTATTATTTGTTTTACTTACATGCTGATCTGCTGATCTTAACTCTAACTTACTGACTCTTAGCAAGTGCTCTAAGCTAAGCTAGGATAGTAAATGTTTTCTTCACCTTTCGGCTTCTTTATTAGATGATTTTGCTGTTTTTTTAAGTGTTTCATTTAAAATGTAATTTTCACCCAAGAAAATCCAAAAACTTGGGATAACAATTATGTAAATTAACCTTACCTTAGATTAAGACTAAAAAAATAACTTAAGACTAAAAGTAAGACCTCATTATAATAAATTACGTTTAAGCTTAAAATTACTGACTATTACAACTAAGATGTACACATAGCCTTAACTATGTCCGTAACATAATACGGACGCGTGCACCAGGACGTATGTATTATTTAAATGCTTAACATATATATTTAATACGCCGTGGTGCTTTTTTTTTTTTCTTGTTTTGTATTTTTTTTTTTTGTTTTTTGTTTTTTTCTGTATTTTTTATTATTATTATTCTTTATAAATGTCTAAATCTACCCTAACCTATGTAAGTTGGCCCTAGTTACCGACTCAACTATCCTGTGTTTTACTTTAAAAAGTTAGTGACCTCGAGAGCTGATTCTGGTGTAACCACCAGTAGAACTGCCGTTCTTTGTCTGATACTGCTCTATCGCGGGCAGAAATCGCTCTACTGAACCGTAGGAGATCTTCGTGGCTGCGAGCGACGTCCGGCTCGTATTGGAGTTGCCTTTCTACTGCTCGGCGAGCGACGTGGAAGATGATGGGGCAGCCTTCCCTATCTTGTATCAGGCCTTTCTAATCCAGATAAAGGAAAGCTTCAGGTGGCATGAAGCCGTTATGACGTACCCTTTCATTTTACTTTTCATTTGGGTAGTAAGCCCCAAGGATCAGACTGTTGGTTGAAGTCATAGCTCGAGCAGTGTGACTCCGAATCAACTTAATAATAAAATTATCTATCCTTATAAGTTTTGCCTCGTTATACAGGACCTCGTTAGGACAGAATTTCTTGTACTGAGACTCTGGTGTTCGATATAAACGAAGACAGGCCCGAAGGCACCGCCTCTCGAACACCCTCATCTTTTCCATTTGGGAGGGACTCACGTTGAACCACACAGGACAACCATATACCATGATTGCCCATGTAGCAGATTAACTTCACTCTGGTGTCAAGTTGACTGCTGTAAAACAGCCCTCTTGCCATACCGAAGGCATTCTTAGCCTTGGTCAGAGCAGTGTCTACATGGATACCTCCACCCTCTTTGTTGTTAAGAAACAAAATATTGTAATCAGCAGATTGTCAAACCATTGATGATGAATAAATAAACAAATAAACAAATAAACAATGGGGATGACCCTTTAGACCTGGCACCGCTCACTTTTTCACATTTCTTACAGGGTGCTTCAAACTTTTCATAAGATTTTTCGGAAGTAACAACCGGCCAAGAGTTACGCAAACAGTAAAAAGAACGCCTTCGAATCTTGGCTGCATTTAATAGAGGATGATTTCGAGAGTATCTTTATCGATTGAGGTCATTACATCATATGGATAACCATTTGGGTTCAACTTTAAAAATCGGAGATGTACTGGTAGAAGACCCGTTTGGCATTTATTGAGTGGCTCGTCTCAGACTGACTTTTGTTTCATTTGAAAACAAATTTACCTTAAACACGATTGCTTATTCTGGCGAATGCACGCTGTCTGAGAGCCAGGCTTCTTACCCGTTGTGTCCTTACAGCTGTGTGCCTATGTTACCCTTTTTTGGTATCTTCCACCACTCTGGCAACTTAGAAGATGCTCTTAACTGCTACCAGCCACCACTCCGCTCGTACACGCGCAAGAAGCCATATCCCGACATCGCTTCGATGCAAATAAAATAAAAATCGGTTGAAGTTCGATGCTGTCTGTGACAACAATTTCCCGAGAATTGACTTACTTTTCTGCACATACCTGCTCGGGGCGAATTGGACTTTCATTTCTGCAAAAATGCGCCAAATAGCTTACATTCCCTACACCCATCATCTCGTCCGCAGACCCAGTCACATTTACGTCCACAAGCCGCTTAAATATCGAAGTAGTTTTCCGCAGGTCCTTGCACCTCAGAAGGCGTGACACTGTAATAAATCTGTTGAAAATTTCCGACCACGGGAAAGGTACAGCTTCAGCCAAGCGTATGATTCCCTCTGCTTGTTTTCATCAGACATGTAACGGATCTCAGGGAGTGGGGGCGATGTGTCTTTATTCACCTGATTGGTGGTCTATTCTTCGTCTGGGACCCATCTCCCTCCCTCTTCAGATGTCATGTCACAATCCCGGCAATCATTACTGTCTGAGAAGCGCTTGATGAAATGCCTTCACCACACCGTGTCCGTGTGCGCCAGAGTTCGTCCTTACAACAGTTGGAACAAGCCCGACCGCCGGCTACAACCGCAAACTACAAATGTGCACGTATCACAAGGATAACTGCAATGTTTCACGAAACCCCGCAATACGGACAACTTGCTTAATTGCCAACTGCCCAACAGTATCCATCTGAGTACTTAGAGACCCCAACTCCTGGCCAGCTGTTCGTCCGAGCAACGATACAGCTGCTGCTCCCGGCACTGAGGGATATTTGTTTTCGACGATGAAAATAAATACCGTTCAACGTTCGTTCCTCAGCGTTCACTTCCGCCACGAAGATGCCGCCACCGCCAGCACCCCTCGGCCCTTGGCATGCAATGCGAATGAAAGGAGCAGCTCCACTTCACTGGAGGAAGGAAGGCAAAAGAAAACCAAACGGAAACCGAAACGAAAGTGGCGAATTATTTCCTTCCATCGATCGGCGTCGACCGAGTCTCGGAGCTGCGGGATGCACATTCCCGCACACCGACACAGAAGTCGTTTAATTTATAAATTGCAAAAGAATTCCTCGGTAGACAAACAGAGGAGCGGGGGTGCAGGCCAGGCAATGGCCACTGGACACATGAACTATTGGACTTTCTCCTTCGATGCGCTTTAATGCTATCAGAAGCCATGTCAAAAGGATGTTTCCACATACACACTGGAGACAGAGACAAGGGTCGGAGGCAGGTCATCGATCGGAAGGCGCAAGCGGTTCGATGATGGAAGTCAGACGGCGGCCTTGATGCGAATGTCCTGCCACATTGAACTCGGAACCGCAAGAATTTCCGAGTCCGAAGAATGCGACGGGAAATGTCTGGAATCTGCCGCGGCTGCCCAAGGGTTGCAGTCACCGAACTGTTGACAAGAAACCTGCTTATATGGACTCTGAGATCCGGAGGAAGGGTTGCGTTTAATTTCACCATTTCTTCACATGTATTGTGCTGCGCGTTAGTCGTTTAATCTGTGTCGTTTTAGGTCATCGGGGGACAGTCTCTTAAAGATAAGAATGAACGGCCTACTACGTCAAGTTCAGACTGCATATTTGAGTGCAAAAGTTGTGCCGGGGCGGCATCGATAAAGGAGTGTAAGGAACAGCAGCCGGTGGACATTTCCTTGTGGGGGGAGTATACAAAGCAGGCGAAACCAGTTGGGAAGTTTCAACAAAGAGCGGATTGCATTGTTTCACCTGTGAGTTCCTTAGAAAAACTTTCCTTCGAAAAGAGAAGGTTTTGTGATGCGGTAGGTGGAACTTACTCACTCTGACTCCTTCAACTATGTTAGCTCCCAAGTCATGCAAGTGGCGATGTTCTTGGTTGGACACGTATGAAGCGTCTGTTCACTTCATGCGTCATTTGTAGTGAGAGCCAGTTCGCAGAACGCGTTCAGTGAAACGCACAGCGAATCGAGCCTATATCAACATGAAGCCAGGAAGGATGTTGAGTACAGACAGCGCACTGAAACTCAGTAAATATATGATCTTGAGCTGTAGACCGCTATAATGTATTAGACTAAGTTCATTTTACAAAAACAAGTTGAAGTTTGGTCGGAATTGCATCAAATGTAAGTTACCTAATAGTTGCGCCATCGACCCAATAGTAAAGTGGTGTGAAATCGCATGTCCCAAAGGCCAATTTACGAGTCCGTAACGTAAACCTGTGCAGTAAGCAAACGTTTCCATTTAAACGGAGT